>JAFEMH010002037.1:0-386551 GCA_022495995.1 Adenophora triphylla var. japonica
AAAGTCCAGACATTCGGAAAAGCATTTATCCCTTCCCAAAAGCAAAGGTGATCCGTATGGACCTCTTTGCACCCTAGGTTGGTCCGTACGGACCTTGTTGCATCCTGGCCCCACTTTCCCCAGAACAAATGCTAACAGTCCACTGCTCCCACCGTGACCTTGCTCCAAATCCGTCTAACCCCGGCCAAAGCCATTTTCTGAGAACACATCACTACCCGCAAACGCACTCACAGCTCACGTGGTACGCACAAACAAAAAAATAATAATAATAGCAACAATTCCTAGGACACTCCCCGTGAATCACAAAGACACATTACATCTTAGAATAAAATACTTTGCATGATACAAAATGCGAATGTTTTATTACAGTACAATGTCTCGTCGCTAAACAAAAAAAAGAAGATACGGAAAGAGGGAAAAGCAAATGAACCCTAATCCGACTCATCATCATCATCATCATCACCAACATCCTCAACCGAGAAGTCTGGGCATCCCGGTAAACTCGCTTACCACACCCTCGTCAGTGCCGACATACCGAACCCCCTCCTGGGGTAGGTACTAAGATACTTTAATGGGTCGAACCCGACAAAAAGGATCGAAGTAGGCAGTGCTCGACGAACTCTCTCCCAAGTGCCTCCCGCGAAGGCGAACCGGTGAAAGATCGGCGGCCTCCGACTCCCCGAAGACGTCCCAAGCATCCATGCTATGCCGCCCCGCGAAGGTCCCTTCCCGCCGTGGCTCGCTCGCCCTCTGGTGAAGATCCACACGCTCAAGGCAACGGCTCAGACGAGCACACGCCGCGAAGACCCCGCAAGACAAGCTCTTCCTGGGCTCAACTTCTTCGCGAAGGACCGCATTGCCACATAACGGTCGGGTCAGCCGTGTCAAAGGCTCTCTCCGGACTCCGCACTGGGCAAGTGTAGCCCAAAGAAACGCTCAAAGAAGTTAAATACATTCATACTCAACAAAAAGAAAAAAAATACAGAAAAGATGCCAAAATGAAAAGAGTAAGCACACTCACCGGCATATCAGGGTCAACCCTGTAGGCAGCAGGAGCCTGCTCAGGGACGGTTACCGACACCCTCCGCCTCGATGAATCCCTGCGAACATATGTAAAATCCGGCCCATGTGCACCGCAAACCCTCTGGGGACCCGCGGGCTCCGCTCCCTCTCCTCGCCGCCAACACCCGCGGCGTCCTCAACTTCCTTCCTCACGAAGGCCCCATACTCCTCTCGATACAAAACAAACTCATCTAAGCACTCACGCCGCCCAAATACCTCCTCAAACTCCAAAGACATCCATATCCCGGAATCCATCATCCCAAAAGGCGGGTCCTCTGAGCCAAGTGGAAGCATACCGACACTATGCCGCCAAAAGACCCTCTCTCCCTGCACATGCGTACGCCGCAGTCGTGCCCCGCAAAGATCTTCCTCTCGTGGCTGGCTACTCACGGAGCACCCTCGAAATCATCGCCCCATATCGAGCCTGTGGGTACAAAGCAAACGCCTCCGGCTATCTCTCTCCCCCGTATGCTCCCCGCACCTCCCCGTAGGTGGTAATGGTGAGCCTTTCCCCTACCGGTCCTCCTCCTCCACGCCGGACGGGCCTGGAACCCCCAACATAGCAAGGATGTGGCCGCGCATGGCCCCATCATCTCGATCCCACTCTAGAAGCACCGAAAGACTCTCGTGTAGAACCACAACCGCGACAAAAGCGTAAGAGGCTCAGGTAAGAGATAAACGGAGAAATGATAAGTTGCTAAATCAAAAAAACAGCAATAAACTCATACCTCCAAAGCAAAAATCAAAGCAGCCAAGGAACCGGCCACGCCCCTAGCCTTAAACCGGTCCAAGGAGAAGTAAAGCTCGGCCTGTGCCCGCCTCGCCCAAGCTATATCGCGTACTCTCTCCAAATCAATCAAGCTCTCCAGAGCAAAAGGAGCCGTGGTCGCGTGGTTCGAGAACGTAGTCTCGAAAAGGGCAAACCACAGAAAGGGAGCGTGCTACCGATCCGCTCGTCACCAGTGCTCGGTACTACTCGCAATAGGTCCCAATATATATGACACGGACTAGACCAAAAACCAACCAAAAGTCACAGTTTTTTGAAACGTGTGACATGGACCCGTGCATTGGTCGACACCGTCGCCATGGGGAGTTTGGGGTGACCCCGCACGCCGGAGCATCAGGAAGGCCTGCTGTGACGCAACCGAACAACCACCCCGAGTTTAAAGTGGACGCGCAAGGAGCAAAGCCAGACAGATATATAAGGCACAGATAAGGCCTCCTAAAAATGTTCCTTTTGAGTTAAACAGATTTTCATAAATGTGTTTTAAAGGAATGATTTTCGACTGGGAAATGCAACAATTACACGTAAATTTTCTCGGGAGCCCTGGGCCACTTTCGGGAACCGAGTAGTCCTAAGCCGCCAAGGCCGCTGACAATCCATAATTTTTCCCGGTGATCGCCGTAATCCTCATCTCCACATCATCGTACAAAGATGCCCTGTGCCCCTCGCGAGGAAGAGGCGCAAAGCTCCAACAACTCAACCCAAGACGTCCTCACTGCTATCCTATCCCTCCACCGCACCGGACCTCCTTCTTCAAGGAAAGCTCCGGCGATACAGCCAGCAAAATTGGTGGGCGTCACCGTCACCCTCACCCCTGCCAAATTCTCGTATGGAAGTGGTGGGTGGTATCCCACCAATACTCGGGACAAACCCAGTGAAGATACTCTTGTTCTTCCCCGTATCGTAGA
The DNA here is from genome assembly GCA_022495995.1 of Adenophora triphylla var. japonica. NCBI lineage: Eukaryota > Viridiplantae > Streptophyta > Magnoliopsida > Asterales > Campanulaceae > Adenophora > Adenophora triphylla. Next base: position 2,755 of record JAFEMH010002037.1, read on the forward strand.
TCCCGGCCGGGTTCTCCACGTACGCCCACGCCCCGTTTTAAGCATACACCAACCTCTTAGGCTCCTGGCCCGCCCCCATAGAGATGTCCGGCAATTTCACATTAACCTCCACTACAGCCTCGAGGGACCCCCCCGAGACTTCATCTTTTTGGCTTTCCTCACCATTAAAAGCCCCTCATCCCGTTGTGTAAACACAAAGAAAGGTACGTCTGGGCCACAAAGACTAAATACCAAAGCATATAAAAAAGTCCGTCACAAAACACGGCACTACATCAGACATACTTTTCACATGTAACCCGTCACAAAACACTCGCGCATGCATTACACATAATTTTTTCCTCTCATATAGCTCCGTCACAAACAATTTCGGCACACACTCGTACAAATTTTCTCAACAGAGGGATTAAGCCCTACACGACACATTTTCAAAAGACCCGTCACAAAACACCGGCACATATTGCCACATATTTTCCCCTCTACAAAGTCCGTCACCAAAAACACTGGCACACACTCGCATTATACATTTTTCAAAAGAAAAGTCCGTCCCCTACATACGGCACATACATTTAGCGTACAAAACCCTTGGCTTTCTACAAAACACTAAGCACATGTCACATTTTTCACAAAATTTGTCCCTACATGGCAATTTTCTCACAATGTACATACAAAATAGCATAAGGTACAAAACACCAAAAGCATGCATTTTCAAAGAGAGGGCACTTTTATTTTTACAAATAAGAGCTAATCTACACATTTTTGCACAAAAATCACATACACCACAATCTTTTACATGCTCAATTTCAACAATTCATCACGAATTTCACAAAAAAGCATGGCAAATAACAAAAGCCCCAAATATGCGAAAAACTAAAACCTAGTTCTAGCATTCCATTCAAAAATTCAAGCAAGGAATCAAGACGAAATTGATTTCTTACCTCCCCCGGGCGTTCCTAACTCGCCGATTATGCACCTCCCGGATTCGGATAACAACACATCCGGTTCTTCGAAGTTAAGGCACCGAAGGAGATACAATTTCTTTGAAGCTCCATCCTTTTGAGTTCGATCACCTCTTGGCTCAGGTTGACGACGTCCCACTCCCTTGATCCTTCCGCCGTATCGCTTGGTCAATTCAAGCTAAGAAAATGGAGGATTTTTGGTGTAAAATGGAGTTTTCTCCTTCTCACTCGCCGGTTCACGCACCTTTGGAAGAAGAAGAATGAAGGGGTGCCTCGGCTTTAAAGCCGGTCAAAACCCCGAGGAACTGTGAATAATCACCATTGGTCCGTACGGACCTCTTTTACATCCCAGGTTGATCCGTACAGGACCTTCTTGCAACCCGTGGCCAAATTACTCCTTTGCTTACTTATAATCTTTGCCCCCGTCGTCCAAAGGCCTATTTCAAACAGATTCAATGCAAAACTTTGGTCCTTAACCCATCAAAACAAGCACCGGCCGATCGCCGCGTAAGTCCGGATTTTGCCCACTAAACGGCTTAACGCAACCACCGAGCCGTCATCGTAAAGCCCGGACCTCGCCCAGCTAAACGGTGAAACAAGTGCCGCACCTCCAAGCACAAATCCCAAGGCACAAAATGCCTCCGAAACGCTAAACGGCAAGAACTCAAGCACGGGCGCCATCAAAGTAAGCCCGAGCTCCTTCCCCAAAGCAAAGTCAAAAAGGGAATTCTCGTTGTAACCCGTACTGAGAGACCGCATATCCCGGCAAAGACCAGGCCGTCAGCTGTAAGTCACGGATTGCTCACCCACTAAACGTGCAACGCAACCACCAAGCCATCATCGTAAGTTTCTCCGGATTTCGCCCACTAAACGGAAACTCAAGCACCGGCCATCAAAGTAAGCCCGAAGTCACCTTCTCACAGTAAAAGCCCCTACAAGGCCACACATGATCCCCAACTGATGAACAGGCATACTCATCGTAAGTCCAACCTTTTCCCCAAATGGATAAAAACGAGACGTTCGCACCCTCTCTCGGCAGCCAAAGCTCAAGGCGCCCATGCCTCCGCAAACCGCAGCCGAAAGCGAATCAAGTCCTCGGGCGCCAGCCTGACCGCGATCCCGGAAGTACGAATCAAGTCCTCACGTATGACACAACTAGCTGTAAGACGAAACTGTCCTGACGCATGACACAACCGTCAGCCAAGACGAATCAAGTCCTCACACATGACATATCTCCAGCCAGGAAGGCTTTAAACCACTCGGCCTCGGAAAGACCGTATAAACCTCCCACATCACTACTCTCCAAATTCCAAGGCTTTAAACCACTCGGTCCCGAAGACCGTATAAACCTCCCACATCACTATCTCCACCCCTAAGGCTTTAAACCACTCGGTCAGGAAGACCGTATAAACCTCCCACATCACTATTTCCAGCCCGGCCAGGAAGGCTTTAAACCACCCGAGTCGGAGAAAATCGTAAAATTTTCCATCTCGGGAGCGCCACCACGTCCTCGGTCCACACGACCATCGGCTCACACCACAAACCATCTTCTCGTAAGATTACCCATCTTACTCGTAAGATTAACCATCTTCTCATACCGTAAGATTACCCATCTTCTCGTAAGATTACACATCTTAGGACGCCACCCCCATCCCCTCCCACAGCGCCGACCTCGGTGGTCACCACCCGACACTTCTCGTGGCACCACCACGCCACGCATACACTCACAATTCTCACGACTTAGCTCGAACTACGGACCGTGCTTGATTCCCGCCCAGGTATACGCAGGAATCCTATCACAGTGGTCCAACGATCGATCTACATGCTGGTCACCCAGGACCGCCACCACGTCCTTACCATCGACCCATACGGTCACCCAGACGCCACCACGTCGCTTACCATCGACCTCCATCTGCGGTCACCCGGGGATGCCACCACGTCACCACTACCATCGACCTCCATGCTCTGGTCACCCAGACGCCACGCCACGTCACTACCATCGACCCATGCGGTCACCGGGATGCCACCACGTCCTACCATCGACCTATGCGGTCACCCGGAGACGCCACTCACGTCTACTTACCATCGACTCTATGCGGTCGCCACGGGGCCCAGATGCCACCACGTCCTTTACCACCCACCTCATGCTGGGTCACCCAAAGGGCCTTGCGTCTCGCGGCCACATCCTCACAGTCGCGGGATGCCACCACGTCCGCGCACGAGTTTCGGTCATAGGACATCTCGCCTCCTCGTACACAATAAAACTCACCCCTTTCACATCAAATCTTGGACTAGGCTTGATTCTCCGCTAGGGATACGATAGGAATCCTATCACGAGTGGTTCAGCCAACCCATTTAAACGGTCACACTGTGAGGACACGCCGTGTCCTCACACAACTGACCTACACGGTCGCTTCCTCTCCTCTCCAAAGACGCGATCCAGATTAGGACCCTTATCTTATCGACGACCCCACTTCCTCCGTAAGTGACGTCGTCGAAGCTTCGTAAGTACCCCAATCTAGATCATCTCTTCCGAGCACATTGGAAACACCGCGAGACTCACAAATGCTTGAGTCTCGAAGACCTTTGACACTCAAAACCCCCAAAGCCCCAGCCAAACCAAGTGGAGGAACCTTTTGGGATAAAAAGGACACAAAGGACCTTTTGGGAATTTTTCGTAAATCGGAAAAGCAAATAAGGTCCGTACGGACCTCTTTGTTTCAATGATTACCGAATCCCTTAAGGAGTCCAACTTATTCCCTCAAATCCCGAAAGTGATCATTACCCCCCTACATGTATGGTCCTGTGACGGACCTTTCTGATAGGGCAAGGTTGGTCCAGTCACGGACCTTATTACGGCAACCGACATCATCATTTCGTAATCCTATAAAGTCCACATTATTCCCTCCCAAATCGAGGAAAACCAAAAATTTGGATTACCCGCAAGGTCCGTACGGACCTTATTGCATAGATCCCGGCACTATAAATAGAGGGCTCCCCCTCCTCATTTCACACATCTCCTCTCTTCTCTCCTCTCCCCCAACCTTCGTGCACCCTCTAAGACCTCTTCGGTGGCAGTAATCCGGCCCCTTTCGGGAATCCTTTCCTGAGGCCTTGAGAGCTTCCACTGGCGTAAGTGCTCCGGAAGCCTCTCCGAGCGCCTCCCGCGACGGCTCTCGCGCCGCCCTCGAGAGCACTCTCGAGGTACTTACGAAGGCCCCTCGTGGTACTCCGAGGCCTTGCCTCGGTCTTTCCTAAGGCGTCCACGCTCTTTCCGAGTCAAACCGGCAGACCGGAGACGCACGCCGAAACTGCCGCCCCCAGAGTGATCCACCGCGATCCCAACGCACGCCGAAATCCTCGCCCAGGAGTGATCCCTCGCGATCCCAACGCACGCCGAACCTCTGGCGGTATTCCTCTGGATCCCCGACGCACGCCAGACCTGCCCGAACCGCAACCTACAATCCAGACGCACGCCGAAACTGCGTCCGTGTGACAACCGGGTTCCTCCCGAAGCAATCCCGGTCCGTACCGAAACACTATTCCATCCTTCTCGAAACACTATTCCCGGCAACGGAAGAACAGAGACACGAACCCAACATTGGTAAGCGCTTCCTTCCTACACTATTTCAATACATTTCAATACGCAGTGCTGTACAATGTAGACATCCGATACAAAGATGCATTTTTAAAAGCACATTACACTTTGACACACACAACAAATGCTTAAAGAATATTAGGGGTGATCCGAAAGACTCGTTTTTACGAGGCGGCTCGGGTGAGCTCTAAGATTCCTAATATTCTCTTCCTCGAGGAGTCATCTCGACCTCCGAACTCAAAATCTCTGAATACACACAAAAAATAGTTTATTTTTAAACCGATGTCCCTTTTTCAATGTTTTGGGCTTAATAAAAACGGCGTGGCGACTCTCACAAAGCAAAAACACGGCGAGACACCTCCCAACTAAACGCAAGAGCGAAAAAGCCGGATGGCTTGGGCGCGAACGTCACGCTGCCTCTCGGATCCGGGAGCTACTTTCAGCCTTGAACGCGATGCAATTGCGAGATGCTAAGTAGATGCCTGGGCCCCCGCACGAGCCGGATTCTCAGGTAATCTCAACCTTTGTACAAATTTTCTCAACGGAGGGTTAAAACCCTACACGACACATTTCAAAAACCCGTCATAAAGCCTGGCCTGATTGCACATAAAGTCCCAGTCACCAAAAACACCAGACATGCACCACTCTTTGTAACAATATTTTTCAAAAGAAAAGTCCGTCCCTACACGGCACATACTTTCGAGACAAAACCCATCATCGAAAACACGGCACACGTCACATTTTTCACAAAATTTGTCCCACTACATGGCAATTTTCTCACAATGTACATACGAAGCAATAACATAAGGTACAAAACACCAAAGCATGCATTTTAAAAGAGAGGCACTTTATTTTTACAAATAAGAGCTAATCTCCCATGCATTTTTGCACAAAATTCACATACCCACAATTTTTACATGCTCCAATTTCAACAATTCATCATGAATTTCACAAAAAGCATGGCAAATAACAAAAAAGCCCTAAATATGCGAAGAACTAAAACCTAGTTCTAGCATTCAAAAATTCAAGCGAGGAATCAAGACGAAATTGATTTCTTACACTCCCGACCATGTTCCTAACTCGCCGACATTATGCACCTCCAGGATTCGGATACAACACATCCGGGTTCCTTCGAAGAAGGCACGAAGGAGATGCAATTTCTTTGAAGCTCCTTCCTTTGCTCGATCACCTCTTGGCTCCGTTTTTGGCAATGACGACCTCTCCTTGATCCTTTCCGCCACGTTGTGGCAAGCAATTCAAGCTAAGAAAAATGGAGGATTTTCTAAGGATTTTGGTGCAAAATGGAGTTTTTCCTTCTCTCTCTCTCTCGCCGGGTTCACGAACCGGAAGAAGAAGAATGAAGGGTTGCCTCTGCTTCTTCAAACACCGTCAAAACTGAACCTGTGTGGCCCAACATCAGTCCGCACCTTACCTCTTTGCAGAGGGAGAAAAACTGACGATTTTCTCGCAACCTGTACAACACCTTTCTTTTGCCCTTATAAGCTTTGCCCCCGGTCATCCAAAGGCCTATTTCACAGATTCACGCAGCTTTGGTCCTTAACCAATCAAAACAAGCACCCGCCGTTGGGCCAGAGTCCGAACTTCGCCCACTAAACGCGCAACGCAACACCGGTCACATCGTAAGCCTGCACTTCGACCACTAAAATGGCAACCTGCGACCGCCATCAAAGTAAGCCCGAACTCCTTCCCCAGCGAGTCAAAAGGGAATTCCGCAAACCCGTACAAGACCGCATATCCTCAAAGACCCTACTGCCAATATCAAGCTCCTGACCCGCCCACTAAACGGTGAAACAAGCGAAAGGAGCCAACAAACTACAAGACAAATCCCGGCACAAAATGCCTCCAAATGCCAAACGGTGAATCAACCACCGACCGTCATCGTAAGCGAGACTCCGCTCACTAAACTACGAAACAAGCGCGAAAAGGAGCGCACCTCCAAGCACAAATCCCAAGGCACAAAATGCCTCCAAAATGCCAAACGATGAATCAACTATCGCCGTCATCGTAAGTCTTACTCGCCACTATACAAAGGAAATGTGCGCGAAAAGGAGCCGCACTCCAAGGACAAATCCCAAGGCACAAATGCTTCCAAATGCCAAACGGTGAATCAACCACAGCTATCAAAGTAAGCCCGAAGTCACCTTCTCAAAACCCCTACAAGGCCACACAATGATCCCCCCAACAAGATGAACATCTACAATATCATAAGTCCAACCTTTTCTGCGACAAACTTATTGAGACACAACCGCAAATGTAAGATGAATCAAGTCATCACGCATGACACAAACTACGCGCTTAGAAGACGAATCAAGTCCTCGCGCACGACACAAACCACGCCGAAGATGAATCAAGTCCTCACACATGACACAACCGCAGCCTGTAAGACAAGTCACGTCCTCATCCACAAACCTAAAGGCTTTAAATCACTCGATCCGAAGGCCGTATAAACCTCCCCGAATCATTATCCCTGCCCTAAGGCATTAAACCACCCAATCGAAACTCAAAATATTTCCACCTCAAAGATGCCACCACGCCTCACAATCGACCCTACGGTCACACAACACCAAGGCACCACGCCCGCATACACTCACAATTTAGTGACCTTCCATACGATCGCTTGATTCCCGCTAGGAATATGTAGGAAACCTATCACAGGTCCAAACATGCACTCATGCCACATCACCCACAATCTCACCATGTCCTTACCATCGACCTACGCGGTCACCCAGACGCCACCACGTCCTTACCATCGACCTCATGCGATCACCCAGACGCCACCACGCCCCGCTTCATCGACCCATGCTGCCACCCAGACGCCACCACGCCCTGGCCATCGACGCATGCGATCACCAGATGCCACCACATCCTACTACCGACCCATGCTGTCACCCCGACGCCACCACGCCCACACCACCATGGCCACCAGATGCCACCACATCCTACTATCAATCTACGCTGGCCACACAGATGCCACCACGTCTCTACTACTCAACCCACGCTGTCACCCATGACGCCACCACGTCCTTACCACCGACCTATGGCCACCCAGACGCCACCACGTCCTACTATCGACCTATGCCATCACCCGCATCATACTCATCGCCCTTACCCATCGACTCCACGCTGTCACCCGGCACGCCACCACGTCCTGGCTCACACCCACTCCAGGCGTAGCCACCCAGACGCCACCACGCCCTTACCACCGACCTACGCGTCACCCGTGACGCTCACCATCGCCCTTACTCACCTCCACCTACGCCAGCCACCTGCATTTTCACCACGCCCTACCACCGACCTACGGCCACACCAGACGCCACCACCACATCCTTACCACTCGACTCCACATGGCCACCATGACGCCACCATGTCTCAATACCATCGACCTACTGTGTCACCCAGACGCCACTATGTTCTTACCATCGACCTATGTCACTCCAGACGCCACCACGTCCTACCATCGACCTACGCTAGCCACCCAGACGCCACCACGTCTCTACTATCGACCTACACGGCCACCCGGGTGATGCCACCACGTCTTACCATCGACCTATGCGGTCACCCCAGACGCTCACCACGTCCTCACAAATAGACCACAGCCACCCATGATGCCACCGCATCCACACACAGAGCTTCACAATAGAGGACATCTCTACCTCCTCGTACACAACAACACTCACCCCACACACGAACCACGACTGTGCTTGATTCCCGCCAGGGATACGTAGGGAATCCTATCACAGTGGTCCACCAACCCACCTAACCATACAACAGAGACCGCTATGTCCTCATGCACCGACCTACATACTACTTCTCACAAGACGCGATCCAGACAGACCCCATCTTATCGACGACCCCACTTCCTCCCGGGGTAAGTTGACGCCGGGCTCGAGGGCTTCAGAAGTACCCTAACTGATCACTCCCTCTTCCGAGCATACTAGAAACACCGCACTCACAAACGCCATCTCGAAGACCCGACACTCAAAACCCTCAAAAAACCCCAGCCAAATCAATGGAGGGACCTTCGGGACAAAAAGGGATTAGCGACCTTTAGGAATTCTTAGAAATTAGAAAGCATACATGGTCCGTACGGACCTCTTTGCTTCAAATGATTACCGAATCCCCTTAAAGTCCAATATATTCCCTCAAATCCCGAGTGCATCATTACCGAAATAGCTACGGTCGGGTCCGTACTGACCTTACCGTATGCCAGCCGTCCGCACTGATCTGCAACCATACATCACCATTTCAAAATCCTCTTAAAGTCCACATATTCCCTCAAATCGAGGAAAACTAAAAATTTGGATTACCTACGAGGTCCGTACGGACCTTATTGCAAATTTTCCTACACTATAAATAGAGGGCTCCCTCCCCCTCTCATTTGCACACATCTCCCTCTTCTCTCCTCTTCTCTCACTCCTCTCAGCACCCTCTAAGACCCTTCTGGGCAATCCCAGCCTCCCTTTCGTATCATTCTCGAGGCCTCTCCCGAGCTCCCCGCGCGTGCCTCCAAAGCCTCTCCGAGCGCTCCGCGACGACATCACGCCGCTGCCCCGTGGCACTCGAGGTAATTTCCGAGGCCCTCGTGGTACTCCCGAGGCCTTGCCTCAGTATTTCTCCTAAGGCGTCCCGGCTCTTTCCGAGTCAAACTCGTAGACCTCTGAACGCACGCCAAAATTTCCGCCCGAGCCACTTTTGCCATCTCAACGCACGCGAACCTTCTCGCCCGAGTGATCTCGCGATCCCTAACGCACGCCGAACCTCCTCGCCCGAATGCAACCTACAATCCCGACGCACGCCGAAACTCCGTCCATAGAAAACCTGGCCTCCTTCTAAGCAATCCCGGTCCTGTACCTAACACTATTCCACCCTCAAACACTATTCCCCCAAAATGGCCAAGACGTACGTACTGGGAACCAACATTGGTAAGGCTTCCTTCCTACACTATTGCAATACATTTCAATAAAGCAAAGCCAGTACAATGTAGACATCCGATAACAAAGATGCATTTTTAAAAGCACATACACACACACACAGCAAATGCTTAAAGAATATTAGGTATCCGAAAGAGACACTTTTTTAGCGAGGCGACTCGTGAGCTCTAAGATTATAATATTCTCTCTTTCTCGAGGAGCTTATCATCGACCCTCCGAACTCAAAATCTCATCACACAAAAACAGCTTTATTTTTAAATCCGATGTCCTCTTTCAATGTTTCTGGGGTTTAATAAAAACGCGCGGTGGCGACTCTTCAAGCAAAAAACAAACGAGACACTCTCCACTCAACAAATGCCGCAAAGCGGAAATGCTGATGCCGGGGCACGATTGCGCCGCCTCTCTTGATCCGAGCAATTTCCAACGTACGACAATGTGAGATTTACGCCGGGGTTCGCAAGGCGAGCCGGATCCGGTAATCTCTAAGCATGGGGATTGAATGTGTATATGATGCATGTATTGGCTGGACCCTTTCCGCGAGGTAGGAAATGGGTATGAGTGATGTGTGTATGGATGGTGCAGCGTACTTGTGCAAGCTGTGGGATGCTCCCGGAGCGCAGATGACAAACAGGTTGGGACATTATCGATGGTAAGCGACAAGCGCTGCCGTCGCATACTCGAGGCAAACGCAAGCAAACAGAGCACGTGTGCAGAGAATGATCTTGGCTTTGAAGGGATGACTAGGTGAAGCCCTTCGCATCTTGATGAGGTGACCACAGGAGAAGCCCCAGCTTGATAATGCGAGGCAAACTTTAAGGGAATCCGGTAAGGAGAGCCTCGAGGATATCTTAACCAAAGCCCCTGCAAAGCCTTGAGGATAAACTCCTATGCAGCTTTTATTTGGCATTTAGTCTTATCGTGGCCGAGGAGGCGACCCATTGTTTCAAATCGCAACCAATCGCCGCTTTGACAAGACTCGAAATGTATATGTGCAGCAGGGCACATTTTTCAAGACGTGGAATGGATCCCGACTCCGTGTAATGACACTCTCGCTTGGGCTTGACTCTTTTGGGAGAGTATAAGCATCACAAGGTGTGTAAAAGTGTATGGAAGTTTCTCCCCGCCGATTTAAAGATAGTGTTTGGCCTCTATCTTCCTATGATGTAGAAAGAGAAGACGGTTGTCGAGACACTTCTGAAAACTTGTCTTATTCGTGATGATCACAAGGCCGCTTAAAACCCTTTATTGACGTTTGGGGTTATTCAAACACTAATCCCGATATGGACAAATATTTTGATTAATCACAAGGAGAAAAACTAACCGATATCGAGAATCAAGCTCCTAAGGATGGAAAGTGTATGTGGATCTTGGGTCCTTGAGCGAGACCTTGGATTTTCTCGAGATTTGTTTGTGATTTCGATTTGACCAATTATGGTTCGCCTCACAAGCTCCTCCCGACGAGGAGCTCAAAGTCGCCATAGTTCAAGGCGTAAGTTCCGATTGAAAAGAGAATGGAATGTTGAAATTCGAGGATCCGGACCTTTGAGGATTTTAAGGATAATTGAGAATTGAAAAACATGTCCTCCCCGGGAGCGCCGATGGAAGACACTGAGGTCTGCGAAGCCCCAGCTGGGACATCCACTAGCAAGTGGAGCTGCGGAGGAGAGAACAAAATATGCTCACAAGAAGTGCCAAATGAATGGATTGAATTTGCAATAATCTTTGATTTGAGGATCATTTGAGCTTCGAGATGGATTCTCGGCTCCGATTTAAACGATAATGGAAGCATTAATTTGGTTTAAATCTCGAAGATATTTAGAATGAAATTACTATCCCGTAGGGACCTGTAGTCGGGTTTTCAGCTTCGATCGCTACCATCGGGTAATTTTGGAAGTGGATGACCTCTTTATGATTGAGAGGCCTCGGCCGGGCCTTTCATCGTCTATACTCTCTAAAGTGGATGCAGAGTCGTTGCTGCAGTGGATGTGCTTCGGAATTTCTAAGGTATAAGGGAATTGATTTGCCTCTAAGAATGAGAGGTCCAAATGGCTTTTGCCAAGCATAAGGGTAATGGTATCGTGATAGGAACATCCTAAAATCGAGAGGACGGCTTTGGGATTGGTTAAGTGAAATGGAAATATCCTCTAAAAATCAAAAGGAGGTGGCTCGGGATTGATTTAAGGAGACGTGGGAATATCCTAACTAGTAAATCGAGAGTGAATGGTCAGGGATTGATTTTTAAGGTAATGGGAATATCCTCTAAAATCGTAGAGGATGGGACGGTCGCTTCGGGATTGATTTAAGGTAATGGTGAAAGGAAGTCCAAGCTATTGAGAACTTTTATGAACCTTCGAGGGTTCGGGCTCTTTTATGAACATTGGAGAGCTTTGAGAAGTCTGGGGATTTTTACTTAAAATTGCGAGGATCGAGCCGACAATTCTTCTTTTCGATAATCTGAAGGCTTCCCGAGGAGCTTAGGATTATATCTCGAGATCGCGAGGATTTAAAATCCTTCTCTTTTCGAGAATTTGGAAGGCTTCCCGAGGAGCCGAGGATTATATTTCCCTTCCTTCACAATCTTGAGTATTTTATGCACCGGCAGCATCGGGTTAACTTCTTCGCGTTGCTTGGACTTTTCCTCAAAGAAGCTAGCGAGCAAAGGTGATTTGCTAAACAAGGTGATGGCTAAACAGACGCCTTTCCAAAACATGTCGATCTTGAAATGAAAGGATATTGTTTCAAGTGAGGCGAGGTAATGGCTTTCCTACGGGTGAAAGGCTTCAACCGCAATCCCTTTACCGATGACCTACACTAAATTAAGTCTTTATTGCTTGCTTAAGCTTTAAATGAGAACAGATTCATGCAAATTCATCGGTTAGCAACGAGATGATGAGGATGATGAAAGAGATGCGCAGCATAAGAGATGCAAGATGGGGAGTTGGCAAGCCCCAATTCCGAGAAGGATATCAACCGATTTTCTCACTCCTACTAATTTAGTAACATGAAGTCATTTCAAAGCTGCGCTTAGCGGCCGAAAGCAAAGACAAGTTGATCGTTTCTTCATAGGATAAGACAATTTCAACCGAGCGTGAACGTGGGTGTGCTAGTGATGTCTCGATGTCTAGCAAGAAAGAGAAACAAAGATTTTTATCATTGAAAGAAAAGACCGGTTCATCTTCGGGACTTGACAGACTCCGATGACAACGTAAAGCGGACATTCTAGAACCTACGAAGACCGACATTGACTTCTTTAACATCAGATGGGCGAGAAACTCAGACCGGGGCTAGCCACCACATTCTCTCGCACCCTCGTACATCTCGGATTTTGTGTCGATGAAGATTACTCGGGCATCTGTAACAATCGTCTCCGCTTTCCGCTTTGGGAATATGGACCAATGAGCCGCGGAATGAGAGCACACACCCAACTTCTGGGCTTATACCAGAGGCCGTAGCGAGGGGTGATTTGGTAAGGTGGCGAGGAGAGTGTAGACACCCCATTCTGAACACATCGGATCATATTTATACCACTTAAGTCTCGCTTTGAGTCAAGAAGTAGAAACTCCACCATTTCAGTCATGTTTCGTCATAAGTTTTGAATAAATCAACACGTTAGTTTAGGACTAAACTGCATATGAGATAACGAGGAAAAAGGACGGAATTGTCCATTACAAAAGCAATATCTCACCGCGAGATGGCGTGTCTACGCGTGAGATATCGTCCTCTAACGAGATGCGTATGCGATTTCTCAAATCGCCGATTTCAACCTCTTTTCGGGATAAGATTTTATCCATCCCCAGGCCAACCAATTCGAGTTTGGAGTCTAGAGCTTCTTGAAGTGTTTGATCTCATCTTTGGCAACACTTCTCCAACCCCTATAAATACTTGGTGACTTCCCAAGGATCAAAGAAGGATGGAATTTTTACACAACACACACATATTTTGTTGATTTCTTTTCACCGAAAAGAATCATACAAAATCACCCTAAAAATCAATTCTCCAAAGTTTGTTTGTCCAACCTTGTTGATAAACCAACATCAAGATCCAAGTCATAGGACCGAGGCGAAGCTCGTCCAGGGTGTCAGATTCGATTCCTAAAACTTGAGCTCGAAACTCGCCCCCAAAATCCACCTCACGCAGTGTGCAATCCCTAAAACCCTTTCTAATTCGATTATTAGAGTGGTATAAATCTATTGAATCTAGGATCGGCTCTAGAGCCTCTCCAAATCATGGGGATGGTCTCGAAGCTAATCGATCCTACATTCCGTTTAACCCCGTTAAATGGATCTTTATTTGTTATATTTGAAATCATCTTATTTTCTCTCAAAACCTCTCTTTTCATTAGCAAGACCAATCTTCACAGTTGGGTGGAATGAAGTAGGATCCTTATCCTTGACCTACCCATTCCTATAACCTTGAAAGCCCCGAACCCGATCTCTTTCAAAAAATGGTTTTTCTATGTTTTCCAAACGAATAATATAGGTGGCGACTCAAAATCGAATCACGACGCTCACAAAGTGGCGACCACGCCTGGGACTTGAAATTAGAGAGGCTTAAACTTGGCGTCACAAAATTAAAGAGAGAGGTTTTCAAAGAAAATTATTGCAAATTCAATTTTACCATCGAGATGAGGGCATATCTCGCTTTTTACGAGATATCATATCATCGTGCGAGATATCGCCCCTGGGACCAATCCGGGTTGTTCACAGTTTCTCCCCGCTGCCTCATCTCATAGTCCAAGACGAGAGTCGAACACGCAAGAGGATCCTGAATTCATTATTCTCATGCGAGAGTTCCCGCATCTTAAGGCCTCCCTTAAGATGTAGAAATCGAATCTTTATTTCATTTAAATAATTGATAATTATTTATAAACTGCGTGTGATTGGGTTTTATTTAATTAAAGTCCTGTCTATTGGGGATTCGGGAGTTGTAAATTAATTTATTTTTCTCTCTCTCTCTTTATGTGGAACTACGACGGCCTGAGTCTTCCTAAATTGGGAGAAATGTAGGCAACCACTTGGTGCGGCCACTATCTGTTTTCCTTTTGATTTTTTTAAAAAAATCTCTCTATTTTTATCTATCACCTAGATTGACTATTATACACGCGCACTCATGATATATCTGTCATTGCACTACATACCCTATATAAACCCGGGACCCACACTAAGGACGGATGACGGTAACCACCTAGTCGCCGGTCTCTCCGAAGTTGGACCATCCCACTCCGTGTATTCAATCCATCTAGATTGTCATATCGCGGGGAGCCTAGCCTTCCAGCCCTGCATCGCCACATTCTCATGTAGATTGTCCTTTTAGGATCACTCCGTGACCGGTCGGTTTTGACTTGGTGATCTTTTCTTGTTTTTGACCAAAACAAAGCCATGTAAAATTGACAATAAAGAAGGGCTCGGAAAATGTCCCTTCGGAAAAGTCCTTTCGGAAAAGTCCCTTCGGAATGACCCTTTCGGATGTCCTTTTGAAGAAAATATATATACATATAATCCTTCGAAAAATGATCTTACATGGCTTTGTTTTACAAAAATCGGATTTGATTGCTTAGTCGTTAGGTTCTGATAAAGGCCTTAGAAACCCCTCAAAACGGATTTTCCATTCCGACCAAAATTTACGTCTAATAAAAATCGACTTTCCGTGTGATTATCTCGCGCGGGACTACATTTCTCGCGCGGGATAATGCCTCTGTTTGCTGAAACTGAGCCTGAGTCATTTAAGCCTGCTTCCAACTCGTTGGGGCTAGATTTGATCCTGATATCGTCTCTACATCTCTTCTGTCAGTTTTCCGAAGCTACTCAACTTCAAGACTCCCAACACAATGTCTACTGAAAAGCATGTCATCACCAAGGACCTTGAGCAACACACTCTCCAAGATTTGACCAAGTCTCTTGTCGCTGAAATGGAACATGTGGAAGGTTGGAGAGAAGCCTTTGATTTGCCCACCACTCGCATTGCTAGGGATTTCCGCAAAATAGAAAGCGACCTGACAAATGGGCGATCATCTCTGCAAGAAGAGCTAAGTGACATCAAGACTCAACTTGCCAAAGCCCGCAAAGAAATTAACGACAACGACTCGTGGCATCACATGGAAGAGTCCATCCAAGCTGAAAAGACAAAGATACTGATTGAAGAGCTCGAGGAAGACAAGAGCGAACTCGAGACTATGATCCAAAAGTGTAGCGCCCTCAAAGCCCACATTGAAGATGACATTGATGAAAGAGTCAAGTATTGCCTCAATACTCTCTACCGTGACCTCAAAGAACAAATGGAAGAAGAATATCAGTCTCGCCACCTCGTCTTTGTGCAACACTATGAGAATCATATCCGAGACCTCCATAATCAAATGGCTAAGCAAAGGAAGGGGAGGATTTTCTCCGACATCGGAAATATCACTCTTGGTCATCTCTTTAGAAGTCTTCACAAGGACGGAAAGCTGAAACCGATAGAAGGATACATACCTAAAAGGGAAGGTCGAGCTCCACACCTCTATTGCTATTACCATCAGTGCCATGGCCACCATACCAACGATTGTTTCAACCTGAAGAATGCAGTCCAAGACTTAATTGACAACGACGCCATCAGAATTTGCCCAAGTGGTGGAATAGTTTGGATGAGTTCAAGCAAGTGAGGAATCTCTTTTCTTTCTAGTTATTTACTTTTATTTGCAAAAGAAACGGTAGTAGTCTAGTTTAGTTTAGATACTACTTGCCTAAAATCCTCATTTGTGGGCAAGAGTATCAAGATTGCTTTTCAATAATAGTTAGTCAGTATTTTCCTTTTCAATTCTGATTATTCATTCGAGAAAGAAAGCACCGTGAATGTCATAGAAACTTGCAAAGAAAACGATTACTCCAAGGCACTTTGGTTTTCTGGAAGCCTTCCTGTCTGGAGAATGATGCTAGCACAAGGATACTTTCCTGGATTGAGGCTTGGAAAGCACTTACAAGGGATGACGGAACCACCATCGGTTCCCCCACCTCACACAAAGCATGGCCTAGGATACATCATTTCCATCCACGATGGGGATGACGAAGAAGAGTGGGGCTTCACTCAAATCAAGTGGGAAGGAACCGCATACAAAGGCACAAAGACCCAAAGGCCAAGAATTACAACCTCGAGCCATATCGAAAGACACTCAATGGCTACTTCGTCCGGGAAGAGGAAAGTATTCCCTACTTTATCTTTTTAGAACCATGGACTGATGATAAAGGAAAGCGCCAACCAGGTTTTTAAATCTTCAGCGACTGCGATGCTTCACCAGACGAAATAGAACCTGTCCCGCTAATCCCTAAAGATTTGTGGGGCACGAAGGCAGAAATGACAAGCGAATGGTACTTTGTGTTGGGAGAAGACATGCTGCGACAGTTCGAAGACCTGTGTCGGTTGAAAGACAGCCAGATCCATGCAACCTCCAAGGGGGACGCTCCAACTATTGATTACAAAAAACTAATACATAAATATGATGAGCCAATTCTAAACTGGCACGTCACCGGAGGACCAGTTGTTGATGAAGACTTCATGATCAAAGAACTTGGTTGCACTCCCCATCCCCGCAGGAAGATAGGCCCTGTAACTTTCACATTAGAAGCAGGCTCCACCTCCGATGAACTCACTCAATAGGAAATCGAGGCGGTGGCTGAACATGTATTCCCTTACTTCCTTAATGAAAACTTTGATCTTTCCGAGTACCCTGTGATTGCTAACATCGTGAATGATGAATTAACTAATAATAATCAGTATAACGAACACGTTAATAATGAATCATACGATGGGATAGATCAAGAAAATGAACAAATCTTAAAAAAATTAGCTTAGCAAGTAGGTCGTTGTGGAAAGAATGGCCCTGTTGACGACGAGGAAATGCAAACGGTTAATCTTGGGACAACGGAAGACCCCAGAGAAACAAAGATCGACAGCTTCTTCAAGGGGGAAGACAGAGAAACCTTGACGCAACTCCTCAGAGAATATGTTGACGTATTCGCTTGGTCCTACAAAGATATGCCTGGGTTGAATCAGTCAATTGTAGAGCACAAGATACCGCTGCTACCCAACGCCAAGCCAGTCAAACAGAAACTACACAGAATCAAGCCGGAATGGTCAATGCAAGTGAAAGAGGAAATCATGATGCTCTTGAACATAGGGTTTATCAAAGTGATCGAGTATCCGGAATGGCTAGCAAACACGGTGCAAGTGGCCAAGTCGAATGGGAAGATACGAGTCTGTCTCGATTTCAGAGACTTGAACAAGGCATCCCCTAAAGATGAATTCCCGCTACCAAATATAGACATGTTGGTCAACGCCACAGCCGCATATGAAGTCCGCTCATTCGTCGACGGTTTCGCAAGGTATAATCAAATCCTCATGGCCGATGAGGATCAGCACAAAACAGCATTCACCACACCTTGGGGAACGTTCTGCTACACGGTCATGCCATTTGGTCTCAAGAACGCTGGGGTTACCTACCAAAGGGCAGTCACTACACTATTCCATGACATGATCCACAAAGAAATAGAGGTGTACGTAGACGACATGATTGTTCACTCAAAGGGGACAGATGGTCAGCACTTCAGAGATCTCAGAAAATTCTTCAATCGATTGAGACAGCACAAGATGAGACTCAACCCCGCCAAATGCTCATTCGGAGTGGTCAAAGGGAAAGTCTTAGGGTACATGGTCACAGAGCGTGGCATAGAGGTAGACCTTGCCAAGATAAAGGCTATCATTGACATGCCTCCACCCAGAACACAGAAAGAAGTAAAGGGATTCATGGGCAGACTTCAATAAATCAGTCGATTCATCTATCAACTGACTACAATGTGCGATCCCATCTTTAAACTACTCAAGAAAAATGCACCCCAAGAGTGGATCGAAGAATGTCAAGAAGCATTCGAGGAATTTAAGCATTACTTAACTTCCCCACCCATCCTGGTTCCACCGCACAAGGAAAAACCTTTAAAGCTATATCTCACGGTCACTGACAATGCGCTAGGGGCTATGCTCGCTCAAGAACAGCCGGCCTCACACACAGAGAATGCCATCTATTTCGTCAGCCGCAGATTCCAAGGCAGTGAAATCAACTACTCTCCACTCGATAAATCCTGCGCTGCTCTCGTTTGGGTTTCACAATGGCTAAAACACTATATGGAAGCCTTCCCGGTTCGCCTCATTGCAAGGATGGATCCGTTGAAATACGTCTTAGACAAATCAAATTTGTCTTCAAGATTGGCCAAATGGTACTTCATGCTCGCGGGGTATGATATCACTTACGTCACTTAGAAATCCGTCAGAGGGAGTGTATTCGCAGATCAGTTGGCCGAATTTCCTTGCGACGAAGTGAAGGGGGAAGACCCGCGATTCCCTGATGAAGACATCATGAGTATAGAAGAAGAAAATAAGTGGCAATTATTTTTCGATGGCGCAGCCAACAAGAGAGGGTTCGGCATCGGAATGTTGTTAGTAGACCCTGATGACATCTATACTCCACTAGCAATACGTCTTGACTTTGACTCCACTAACAACACTGCACAATACGAAGCTTGCATAGCGGGGCTTGAGGCAGCCCTAGAGCGCAACGTGACTGAACTCGAGGTATTTGGGGACTTCCAGTTGATCATCAATCAGACATTGAAGAAGTGGAGGGTCCAAGATCCAACCCTTCAAAGATACAGTGCCCACCTCCAAGAGTTGGCGCAACAGTTTCAGGATGTCTCATTCCACTATCTCCCTAGAGACAAAAATCGGTTTGCTGACTCATTGGCCACGCTAGCTTCCTTGGTTGAAATTTCTAAAGGGAAGGCAGTCAAGCCCTTCAAAATAACACGGCATGCAACTCCTGCCTACTGCGCCGTTATAGATCTCCATGACTGCAAAGACAAATGGTTATCCGAATGTACCATTGTTGAGAGCTCCGAAGAGAAACCGTGGTACCATGACATACGTCATCACTGCTGGCCGTCTATTCAAGAAACATTCCCAAGGAAACCTCCTTTGTGCCACTGAGGAAGAGGCCCGAGAAATAATGGACCATGTTCATCAAGGCGTATGTGGAACCCACATGAGCGGAAACATGCTCGCCAAAAAGATCATCAGACAAGGATACTTTTGGTTAACCATGGAAGCCGACTGTACCAAAATGGTCAAGAAGTGCCACAAGTGTCAGATACATGCCAACCTTCAGCACGCACCGCCTTCCTTGCTGTACCCTATGACTTCTCCTTGGCCATTCTCTACATGGGGGATAGATGTGGTTGGAAAGGTCTCACCCGTAGGAGCTAACGGACACTGCTTCATCCTAGTAGCCATCGACAATTTCACTAAATGGGTCGAGGCCACCTCTTACAAAGTTTTGAACGCCAGAAAGGTCGCAGAATTCATCAAGCACAACATCATCTGCCGATATGGGGTTCGGCAAGAAATGATATCCGATAATGGGTCGCACTTCGAGAAAGAAACCAATCGCCTCATGATCGAGTACAAAATCACAAGGAACAAGTCATCTCCTTATAGGCCTCAAACGAATGGAGCAGTTGAAGCCGCAAACAAGACAATCGAAACCATCATCAGAAAGATGGCAGTCACTGGAAAAGATTGGCCTGACAAGTTACCTTTCGTACTGTGGGGATACCGCACTTCAGTCCGAACAGCTACAGGAGAGACTCCCTACGCCCTCACGTTCGGAATGGAAGCTGTCTTACCAATAGAATTGGAAATACCATCACTACGGGTTATCCTAGAAAACCAAGTGAATGAAGTCGACTGGCTAGAAAACAGATACGAGGAGTTAGCCCTGCTAGATGAAAGAAGACTAAAGGCAGCCGAGCACACTCAAGCTTACCAAAGAAGAATGGCAAGAGCTTTCAACAAAAAGGTCAAGACAAGGAACATCAGAGTAGGTGACTTGGTTCTCCGTGAGCATCGTCCTGGACCTTTCAACCCACTAGGCAAGTGGGGACCAAGATGGATAGGACCCTACATTGTGAAGAAGATATTCTCTGGGGGAGCCCTTCAGCTGGTGGACTTAGACGGAGATCAACTACCGAAGCCGGTCAACATGGACAAGCTCAAGAAATACTTCGCGTGACTTGGCCTCCTAAAAAGAAATCGCTCGCTAGGTTGAAAATCCCGAAAAGGACGGCCTAGGCAAAAATTAGAGCTTGCACAAGAAAAGAAGCCCGCTAGAGTGAAAATCCGAAGGGGCAGTCTAGGCAAAAGAAAGGGTGTGCATTAAAAAAAAAAGAGAGGGGGCCTTGTCTCGCGCGAGATTACCCTTCGGCATGAAGCCATATTTTGTCCTTTTTCTCAAAAATGAACTACGTTAGACCTGAGCCTCTTATTTAATTGCTGTAAAAGAGGAACGTAGGCAGCCTTCGGGTTCGGTCTAATCATATAAATAAATCTACTTTTGTCCTTTTAATTAATCGAATGCATTTTATTAACGGAAAAAGGGAAATCCTAACCACAACGACTAATTTGCTAAGCTAACAACCTTGAAAAAAAAATACTAATAAAAATAAAAACCATTGATCTATCAAGGCAATCTCTTGGTACTCCTTAAGATCTAGCCTTTCATTGACTTGGTAGGCCGGCGGACATGGTCACCACTGTCTTCGCGATCCTTCTTGCGCTTTGAGCCTCTCAAAGCAGAACATCCCTCAAGACGATCAAAGACAGATTCTGATAGCCTCTTAAAGACACTGGGCCTATCTAAAGCTTGCATCTTTCCAGGCATCTCTTTGCCTCGCCTCTCGTACCAATCCCCATCAAGAAAATCCTGGGTCGGATCGGTCCGTACATTAGCAGGGTCAGACTGAGCCTCGCTCCTTTGCAAAATACTGCTAGCTACAAAAGAAACCCCTATCAGTGAAAGTCGCAGATCATCAATCTTCTCCACACTAGGGTGGCCGGTATGAAGAAACCAATCCAAGTACTTATCGGATAAGAAGATACTTGCATTAAAAGTCCGAAGGTTCGACCAGCGATCCCGACTATTTCATTTGCCCCATGCTTGAGCTAGCGCCTGCGCAAACTCTACTCCAATATGAGATACTTCACGAGAGGCCCCTTCAAAAAGATAAGTGTCCTGCAACTGACCAAACTGACGGAGCACCCGCTTGGGAAAATAGAAGGAGGAATCTCGCAAACCCGGAAGAACAACCCTGTCAAAGCCCTTGGTATTGGCAACATACTTGTTCAACCTCCAATAAGGCGGACACCAAAGAATATCAGCAGTTCCGGTCTTCGCAATCAATTCAGCCCATTCATCCACCGAGAGATCCTTGATCAGTAATTTTCGCGTATGATATGTGAATGGGGAATATTCCAATGGGGGGCCTACCAGCTTGAGATGCTCCCTAAGCCAAATAGTAAACAGAAGAGGACTCCCTTGAGTCATGGCACCGGTCCTATGCAGCTCATCAAGACCATGCAGGGTTTCACCCAAGATTAGCGGAATAATGTTCCTAGAACGTTTTCTAGCCTGCAGAACAATTTCCACCAGTTGGGAGTCAACCAAGCTGTCCCTGCATGTAAACAGGACATCTCCGAAAAGAGAAAGGGCCAGAAAGTTCCATTTGTAGACATGAAAGGCATCATCATCTGAATCCCTACTGAAGCGTTCTAGAAAAGAAGAGCAATCAACCCATTTGCGGTGAACCAACTCATAGCAAGTATCAAGGGGGATCCCTAGCAATTCATTCAAAGCCTCTGAATGATTCCTATAGTACTTAGGAACAGCAATCTCACCAGTCAAAGGCATATCCAAGATAATGGCAAATTCCTCCACAGTAGGCACCATCTCATTCAAAGAAAAATTGAAAAGATGGATAGAGGGATCCCAAAATCGAGCAGCACCCTGCAAGAGATTCCAATCCGGTTGGAGGTTCTTCAAGGTGAAAAGGATTCTAAATCTGAATTCGGCTATAAACCTATTGCGAGATCGGTTGCGAAATGACCTCACAAAATCTCTCGATGCTTGCTTGAAAGATTCGATCGCTTCAGACGACAGAGAAAAATCTTCGACAATCATGGATGTTGGGGCAATCTCCTTCGAAGCCATGGATCGCAGGGTTGGAAAAGAAGACAAGAGTTTCACCCCGACAGAATATCTCTAGAGTTTGAAAGGCTAGAATGAGTTATCTGGCCGGACTATAGGGTGATTTTATAGGGGAAACTGACAAAATCCTGTTCGAAGAAGGAAGAGAACTCTGACTGGGTAGCGTGTCTCGTGCGAGACAACTTGTCCCGCGCGAGATATCGCTACGGCAAAACAGCAATAGTTCTGCTCAAACAACAATCTAGCCCCGACTTGACGAACCAAGTCTCGAAAAAACCTACATGTACAATTCATAACACGCAGTAAAACACCAAGATTAAGCTCAAAATTGCGGCCTTGATGGCCATTCCATTCCATTTCCAAAAAATACATGGAAAGTCGAGAAAGTTAATTAACTAACTAATTAGACCTAGGATTAGGGATTAAGAAAACATGTTTTTGTGCTACCTACTTGCTTCTAACAGGTACCAAAGAAAAAGAAAAATTGTCTGGGCCCACACGGCCAATATATAAAGATCATCAGAAATCAAATAGAGAGAAAGGGAGGGGATCACGCCATCAAGTCGCCCGAGCTGCCGGCACCTCCGCCATCACTACCATGGGGGCTACCATCCCTCCTCGACCTCTTGGCTCCGCAAGTAGGGGTCACCGCCGAGGCCACTGTCGAAGCCGCCAAAGAAGCCTTATGGAATAGCCTCTCGGATAGGTTCGACACTAGGGCCATCAGTCCCGCCATCTTAGTCGCTCCACGGTTGTAATCGGCAGCAGACAGAGTGACCTGACAAGAAAAGAAAAGAAATGCTCAGATGAAGTCGGACATATACACTTATATGGACGAATATGAGAGATAATACAAACAGAAACATACCGATGAGACATTCGGCGGAAGGCAGTAACCCTCGGGAATGTGATCCAGAGTCGGGATGTGGCCCACCATTGGCATGCTCCCCATCATGTATGTATAGCTAAGAGGACCGAAGTCTGGGGCGAAAGGCAGAGAACCAGCAGACTGGGAAGAAGTGCTAGGGGCTGATGAACCCGAGGCAGAGGCAGAGGCGGAGCCACGAGCATGCGATCGTCTATCACCCACCAAGAGAGGACCCATCAGCCGAGGCAGAAACTCCGTGTAAGAGGCCCCGGGGATAACACAAGCTGTCGCCACATCACCTACCAGAAGACTAGCATAATCATCCTCCGGAATGGAGTGGGTGGGATACATCTCCCTCGGCGGATCCGCTGGCACCATATATGGTAGTCTACCCCGGTCATGCTGTGGGAAGACCCGCTCACCAAGATACATAGTATCCCCCTCCAAAGATGCCAGTATCCTATGCATCCCAGTAGCATCCCAAGCACGATGCACCTTCGGCTCCAACAGGGTCCATGGATAAAGGCCCAGCCTCTCATACTCAAAAGCGTCCAGCATGGCCCGCGCCTCCGCGACTGTCAGGGTCCACTCCTGGTCCTCCTCCTCATCAATGCTCCGGTTGGGGTGGCTCCACCTCCTGATATCGAGGAACAAAGGGGTCCGGCTCTCCAACTCAAACTTGTACAGCCCAAGGACACTATAGCCCCATATCTGCAAAGGAAACAGAACAGATTCAGTACAAAATAAAGACAGAGCATACAGACGACAGAAACAGAACCAAGAGCATACCTCCCAGGCATAAGAATACCCCGACAGGGTATCCCTAGTATGCCTACACGCCTCGTCCATGGCGTGATAGCAGAAGGCCAGTCCCGCTGAGCCCCAATCATATCCACTCACCTCATCCAGATTCACCAACAAGCCTAACAGAGAAAGACGAGCCGTAGAAGAGTGGTTCGCGAAGAAGGTCTTAGAAAGGATATACCAGAGGGCACCCCTCACCAACCGATCAGTGACTGCATTCGTCTTAAGAGCATAATCCTCTATCTGATGCCGGAGGGGTGTCAGCTCAGCAGCAAACCCCTTAACCTTGTTAGGGGAGAAACCAATCAGCTGCCTCCACACGGTGGGGCTCGCGGGCTTATAACCCGTAGTCTTCGGCAGGGGATCGCCAATGAACTCTAGCCCCGTGATAGTAAGGAAATCAGTCGGGGTCATAGTCGCTTCCCCGAAGCGCAAGTGCACGGTGTGGGTAGTATCCCACCACCTCTCCCGGATCGCCTGAAGTACTTGGGGAGTCCGTCTTATCCCCCGAAGATTGTCAACAAAAGTCATTAGCCCCATTTGGGCCACCCTACCCCGAATACCATCAAGATCCTTGATCTTGTCCCACATCGCTCTCGCCAATTTTGGGCTCCCTCGACAGTTCTTCGTCGGCCTATATGACTGCAAAACAGAAGAAAAACAAAAAGGGCAATGTTAGAAATCATTCCATGTCAGAAAATCAATGAAATAGAAGAAAATTTCCATTGGGGCATTTCATCGAACACTTGGCGTGCGTACAAGAAAAGCTTGCCCAAGGATTCCATCAATGATCCGAATCAACCTCTCCTACAATCCATGATGTGTAGGAGGCTCATACGCACGCAATGCAACAACAATCATCCAACAAAATGCATAAAATCAATGCATGCAAGAAAGAACCTAGTTCTAAGCATAGAGAAGAACAAAACAAAGAAAATAGCCATTGATGGAGTTGGGATTCAAGCGGGTTCAAACTCAAGGCAATACAAGAAACGAGAGGTGGGAGAGAAACTCTTACCAAACCTTCCCGAACGGCGGTGGAGATGTGCACGTGCCTATCGAATGTGAGGTCATTGCGGGGATAATCCTTCCCTAGTAAATAGTTCCCCAAAATAGGATCCCTTTGTTCTTGAGCCATTGATTATGGAGGGAGAGAGGATTGAAAATTGATTGGGAGGAAAATCACCAAGCAATCCACGAAAAAATTACAGAGAAAATGACCTTGGCTTGTGCTAGGGAGGGGAAATTTGAAAAGGATGTTTTCAAATTGAAAGAGGAGTTGTTGTTATATTAGCCCCGACAGTACAAGTCTCGCACGATACTTGATATCTCGCGCGAGATATGCCTTCTGGAAATTGACAAATTGTCCCCGATAATAAGCGTCTACGCAACGTCAAAGTTCAAAATTTTGACACATTTACCCTTGGAAATGATAAACTAGCAAGGAAACGTGGAAAAACCGGCACCGCAAGTCACGGAACGAGCCGAACCTGACGCACGCACAATCGCCCGGTATGGCACCAGTCGCCTGAAAACCGAGTGGTCCAAAGATCAACTCAATCCACGTGATTCAGAGCCCAGAAAGGTGAATCATCAAATTAAAAGCCCGGTCCAACGCCCAGACAGGTGGATCGTCATCAGAAAAAGCCCGGTCCAATGCTAGATAGGTGGATCGTCATCAGAAAAGCCCGGTCCAACGCCCAGACAGGTGGATCGTCATCAAAAGGCCCGGTCCAATGCCCAAATAGGTGGATCGTCATCAGAAAAAGCTCAGTCCAATGCCCAAATAGGTGGATCGTCATCTCAAAAGCCCGATTCAATGCCCAAACAGGTGAATCGTCATCCTCAACAAAAAAAAGGCCCGATTCGAAGCCCAGAAAGGCGAATCGTCACAAAACCGACAGGACTCAAAGGACCGGACAGGTGAGCCTTTGTTTTCTAACATATTTCCAGCAGGTTCGGAGCCTAGACAGGCGAATCTTTAGACAAAAAGGTATATTCAGAATTGGGTCTTGATTTGATTCCTCAGTATGAATTTATCTTTCAAAACAAAATCTCCTCGATTTTCAAAATTGATTTTCAAAATACCTAAAGCATCCTTTTCGTGTTTTGGAGTCGAACTACGTTATGGTCAGATTCTCCGATAGAGATACGTAGGAAGTCGTGCGGTCCGACCATCCCGATGTTCAGAATGATGTCTTTTCTATCGTCGACATGACTTCTTCCACAGGTCTTGTCGCCGAGGGGCTCTGTAGACACCCCATTCTGAACACATCGGATCATATTTATACCACTCTAAGTCTCTCTTTGAGTCAAGAAGTAGAAATCCACCATTTCGTCATGTTTCGTTAAGTTTTGACTAACTATCGTTATTTTAGGACTAAACTGCATACGAGATAACGAGGAAAGGACGAAATTGTCCACAGAAGCAATATCTCGCCGCGAGATGGCATGTCTCGCGCGAGATATCGTCCCTCTGCAACATGCAGAAGGCAGTTTTCTCATTGATTTCAACCTCTTTTCGGGATAAGATTTTATCCATCCGGCCAGCCAATTGAGTTTGGAGTCTGGAAGCTTCTTGAAGTGTTTGATCTCATCTTCAACACTTCTCCAACCCCTATAAATACTTTGTGACTTCCAAGGATCAAAGAGGACGGAATTTATACACAACACACACATATTTTGTTGATTTCTTTCCCTGAAAGAATCATACAAAATCACCCTAAAAATCACCTCAAAGTTTGTTTGTCAACCTTCTTGATAAACAAACATCAAGATCCAAGTCAAGGACTGAGGCGAAGCTTTGTCCGTGTCGAGATTCGATTCTAAACTTGAGTCGAAACTCTGCCCAAATCACCTCACGCAAGGTACCCCCTAAAACCCTTTCTAATTGATTATTAGAGTGGTATAAATCTATTGAATCTAGGATCGGCCTAGAGCCTCTCCAAATCATGGGGATGGTCTCGAACCAATCGATCCTACATTCCGTTTAACCTCGTTAAATGGATCTTTATTTGTTATATTTGAAATCGTCTTATTTTCTCTGAAAACCTCTCTTTTCTTTAGCAAGACCAATCTCCGGATTGGGTGGAATGGATGCTCCTTGACCTACCCATTCCATAACCTAAGCCCCGAACCCAATCTCTTTCAAAAAATGGTTTTTCTATGTTTTCCAAACGAATAATATAGGTGACGACTCGAAATCGAATCACGACGCTCACAGAGAGAACCTTGAGATTGTATGGGAGAGGGAGGAGTACGAAAGGAGATGGACTCATGCAACCTCTTATTAATGGTTTGAGTAAAAACAATTTTTACTAGTCTTAAGAATGGTTGGAAAAGGGGGACACCTTCTTTTTCGCATTCTACACTATTCCTGGACTAGTGGGTTCCGCCGGTATTGCACTCCCGGGACGAACAATCCTGGCAGAGGTCATATAGGGCACGTGGAACCCACCAATCAAAAAGCAGAACGGACCTAAGGGCATACAAGTCAAAACAAGTCAAACTCAAGATTTTCAAAACCAAGTCCAAGTCAAAAACGTCTAGACTCGGGAGGATAGAGGGTCGAAAGTACGTTTGAACGTACGAGACCACAATTTGCAGGTAAAATCCTGAAATTTTTTTGGCATGACCTCTCCTCCCTTCGAGTTGAAAATCCGGCATGGCCTCTCGTCGCTTCGTGGCAAAATTTCGGCATGACTTCTCGTTAGTATGTGTCAAAAATTCGACATGGTCTCGCGTTAGCATATGTCAAAAATGCGTCATGACCTCTTGCGAAGCCAAATCGAGAAATTGACATGTAGCTACGTCGAGACATGTCAAGATTTTGACATGTACTTACGTTGAGTTATGTCGTAATTTCGACATGAAGAGGGAGAGTTTGCCATGATTTTGGAGACAAAGTATGACTCGGACTTTGTGAGAAAATTTTGAAAGCCGAGTTTGGAAAATCTTTTGAAAAGTATTTTGCCAAAAACCAACCGGTCACGGTAGAAAGAGTGTCACGGACAAGTGTTGGCTGACTCTATAGGCTAGGAGGACTTTAGGCGCTCAAGCCTAAGCGAAACACGTCACTGTCCGCGATGCCGTCCGTACACTCCCGGGTTCTAACTCTATGTGCAGGTAGCGTGCGAGTAGTGTGAAGGCATCTTTTAGGAATTTTTTTTATTATTTTTTTTTTGGAAAAGGGGATGAAGGAAAATAACACACACACCCCACAGAGCACAATAATCAAGGATCAATAATTTGATCATGGGGGACTACCCCACAATCATAACATGCACCAGGAAAACAATTCCTGCAAAACTGACCACTTATGTCGCTTGACACAAGACTGATGAGGTCAATTGTGTCGCGTGACATAAGGGGTCCTATATCCAGGCACTGAACAAATGCCAAATCAGCCCCAGCCTCCAAGCACAATGCAAAATCTCAGCCCCAAGTACCTAATGCAATAAAGCAGGAAGCAAGGAAGGGGAGGGGATAAAGCAAAGCACTAACATGCATTTATGCACATATAAAATCACCAACAATGCACACATATATGAATGAAGTGAATTGAATGTTGAACGAACACGAAAGTTTGACCCACTTTTGAAAATAGGTTTCAAGTCCCGAGCGGAGTCGCCACTGAATGAACGCTCGCCGAAAAAAAATGTAAGATAAAATAAATTATCTTGGGAGTCGCCACGCCGTTTTTAAGGAAAACATTGAAAAACCTTTTTTAAATAGAAAATGGGTCCGGGGGTCAGGTTACATGTTGGGAAGAACTTGAGAGTTCACCCAACACGCCTTGTCCGTAGATGAGTCTTTCTATGTTCAACATTCAAAACATCCAAAAGTGTGTGCAATTGTGTGAGACAAAATATGTAATAAAATGCGTTTTAATGCTTTTCTTTATTAATCAAAATGAGGGATTACAACTTGTGAACCTTTTACTGTGGGAGGCCACATCCCACTTACAATTGATGAAATTGAATTACAAGGCAATGGGTTGAGGCAGTCTGTCCAGAGCCACAGATGTCATACGACACAGGACTGCTCAGGGCGTTGGGTGTCATACGACACAGGATTACCCAGGAGCGTAGATGTCATATGACAAAGGATGTCCTGGTCAGACTGTCTCTACAAAGGGGGTGGACATGCCACCAATACTACTCTAACACTGAAAGAAGCTAAATGACAATAACAAGTGAGTATTGTGGGAGGATCATATGCCTTTGTTGGCCAAATGTGAATGATGGGCCATCACCTCCTAACTCAAACAGAGAGGTAAAATCTAACAATGAAGAGGCTGAAATCAAAAGAGTATTGTGGGAAGGTCATGGGGTTTTGGTGACCCAATGTGAATGGTCACATTTCTTGGGTCACAATTAAAGAACCCTTGCTTCCTAACTCAACAAAAGTGATCCAACACATTCAGAAACCACGGGGGAAGGGATGTACACTTAGATGAATGTTAATATAGATGATTGACACTCATCTTAGTGTTTAAATCACAAACAACATGCTCAAGCCATTGCACATATAAGACATACGAATCAGAGCATGAACATCACAAATATAACCCACGGTTCAAACAATGCTTAGACAGAGCATATGAACCTGAACATGACCAACGTGACTATAAATCAAAGCATAACAATATCAATTAGAATCTAGATCGAATGGTAGATTAACATAGCAAACACAATGAGAACCGAGAGAGAAGAAGATTAAGATCCATTACCCTTGTAGTGTCCACACTTCCTATATCACGTCGGTATAGGAAGTCTTCAAATCGGCTTCGGAACAGATCTAAGTCTCAGATTGAGAGATGCTTTGGAATCTCCAACGTAGGTGCGTGAGCTTGTTGAATGGAGATGGAGGTTTAGGGCTTGGTTTGATGAAGAGGTGCCAAGGGTTGGAAAGGGTCGGAGCTAGCAAGCGAGATGACCGGAGTTTGTTGGTGGAGCGATGACGGTGAATGCCTCAAGCTCTGGAACAGAGGAGAACGGCGGTTTTGGGGGAGAGCTCAACCGATTGTTTTTGGGTGTGAGGGAGAGAACGGTGAAGGAGACCACCGGTGAACGGGTTTTGGAACAGGGGAGAGGACGTCTCCGGTGAACTGGTTTGGTGTTGATTTTGTTGAGGAGTGATTGAGAGGGATTTAGATCGGTCCTTGGGTTTGGCCGAGAATGGTGGTAGGTGACTGTTGTTGGGGGTTGAAAAATAGAGAGAAAGGTGATGGAGGCCTTGGGAGACCGGTGATGGTGATCGGAGAAGGAGGAGAAGACAATTGGGGAGGGGGCTCCCTGTTATTCCGGCTAGAGAGAGAAGTCATAGAGAGAGAGTGAGTATCTTAGGGAGAAAGAAATGAGAGTCCCCTCTTTTCTGTGTGTGTTGTCCCCCCATTTACAAATGGGATAAAATCCCTTATTTAATACTGATTTGGAATTCATTTGGGGGTGTCGTACGACACCGGTCTGCTTGCTGGCAGACTGGGCCGAAGGGAGGTAGGCCCAAAACTGATGAATAATAAAAATGGTCCCAAGACTAAATGAATTTAAATAAATGGGCAGACCCAAAAAAATTTGAGTTTGGGTCGGGGTACTCACAACCGTCTTTTCTAACACCGCTTTTATTTGTCGGTTATTTACCTCAACTTGACCCGATGTTTGGGGGTGATAGGCTGTAGCCAACTTGTGAACAACCCCATACTTTTTCAAAACCGTATTGAACCTCTTGTTCGTGAAGTGAGTCCCTTGATCACTGATAATTTCCCGTGGCACTCCATACCTGCTAAAAATACAACCACCCACAAACTTGCAAACAACATTAGCATCGTTAGTACGGGTAGGAATTGCTTCCACCCACTTTGACACATAATCGACTGCCACAAGTATGTACAAATAACCATGGGACGGGGGAAAAGGGCCCATAAAATCAATGCCCCACACATCAAAAATATCAACAATTAAAATGTTTTGGAGGGGCATCTCATCACGTTTTCCTATACTACCGACCCTTTGGCACCTATCACACCTAATGCAAAACTTTTGAGCATCTTTGAACAAAGTGGGCCAATAAAGACCCGATTGAAGCACTTTCCTAGCGGTCTTTTGGCCACTAAAATGACCCCCACATTGGAGTTCATGACAAAATCTCCACACACTACTTTGCTCATTATCCGGAACACACCTCCTAACAATTTGATCTGGACAGATTTTCCACAAATAAGGGTCATCCCAAATATAATGCTTCACATCCGACTTGAACTTACGTTTTTGGTCATAGGTGAAGTGTGGTGGGATCAAATTAGACGCAAGATAACTAACTAAATCAGCATACCAAGGCTCTTGGACATGTACAGCGAGAAGTTGTTAATCCGGAAAATTTTCATTAACCGGAATCATACTCTCTTCGACATTAAAATACGAATAGTCCTCAAGCCTCGACAAATGATCCGCCACCACATTTTCAGTCCCCTTTTTATCCCGGATCTCAACATCAAACTCTTGTAACAATAACATCCACCTCAACAAACGAGGCTTAGCATCCTTCTTATTCAACAAATGTCTCAATGCAGCATGATCAGAATAAATAATTACCTTTGACCCAAGCAAGTAAGAATGAAATTTTTCCAAAGCAAACACAACAGCCAAAAACTCTTTTTCAGTGGTGGTGTAATTCAGTTGTGCATCATTAAGTGTTCTACTTGCATAATGGATGGCGGAAGGTAATTTATCTATCCTTTGTCCCAAAACAGCCCCAACAGCAAAGTCCGAGGCATCACACATGATCTCAAAAGGGTGAGACCAATTGGGACTAGAAAGAATGGGAGCACAAGTCAACTTTTCTTTAAGCAAATTGAAAGCATTAATACACTCTTGATTGAAAATGAACTCCGTATCCTTGGCAAGCAGATTACATAAAGGCTTACAAATTTTTGAAAAGTCTTTTATGAATTGCCTATAGAAACCCGCATACCCAAGGAAACTTTGCACACCCTTGACCGAATTCGGGGGAGGTAATTTAGCAATCACATCAATTTTTGCTCTATCAACCTCAATCCCCTTACTCGACACAATGTGCCCCGAAACAATACCATGTTTCACAAGAAAATGACACTTTTCCCAACTCAAAGTCAAGTTGGTTTCGCAACACCTTTTCAAAACAGATGCCAAATTCTTTAAACAACCATCAAAACTATCCCCAACAACAGAAAAATCATCCATGAATACCTCAACACACCTCTCAATAATCTCAGAAAAAAATGGAGGTCATACACCTTTGAAATGTCGCAGGTGCATTGCCAAGCCCAAAAGGCATCCTCCTAAATGCATATGTGCCAAAAGGACATGTGAAGGTGGTTTTGGATTGATCTTCTGGGGCTATGGCAATCTAATTGTACCTCGAAAAACCATCAAGAAAACATTAGTAAGAATGACCCGCCAACCTCTCTAACATCTGATCAATAAAAGGCAAGGGGAAATGATCTTTCTTGGTTGCAGCATTTAATTTTCTCAAGTCAATACACATCCTAAGACCGGTCACCTCATTAGCACATCCTCACCTTTCTCATTTTGAACAACAGTAATGCCCGATCTTTTTGGCACAACTTGTACCGGGCTTACCCATTCACTATCAGCCACCGGGTAAATAATACCTGCATCTAACAACTTAAGGACCTCTTTTCTCACAGCTTCCTCCATGTGAGGATTCAACCTTCTCTGTCTCTCCCTAGACGGTTTAGCCCCATCCAAGAGATGAATTTTGTGCATGCACATCGAGGGAATGATTCCCTTAATGTCCTTTAATGTCCACCCAATGGCCTCTTTATACTCACACAAAACAGCAATCAACTGGGCCTCTTGTTCCGTGGACAAATCAGATGCAATTATAACAGGCAAAGTCACTCCCTTTCCTAAGAATGCATATTTTAAATTTGTAGGGAGATTTTTCAGCTCAAGGACCGGGGGAATCACAATGGAGGGCACCAACTTCTCATTGAATTGGCCTAGGGGGTAAAATAGGCCATCACTAGGATGGTGCTCGTCGGCCTTATCCACAGCCATTAGTTGAGCATCCGCATTATCCCTAAGTTTCTCACCGCCCATTGACATCAATGACTCTAACTCCTCACAATCTCTCTCATGCCATGAAATCTCACTCACACACTCATCAACCACATCAAACACATCCACAAACATGCAAGACTCATCATCACCCACCAAATTTTTCATTACATCAAAAACATTTATCTCAATTTTTTCATTTGCCACAGTCATGGAAAGAGTGCCATTACCAACATTTATCACAGTGTTGGTTGTTGCCATGAACGGTCGCCCAAGCAATATGGGTGAATCACGGTGACTACCCTCACCGCGAGGCATCTCTAAAACCACAAAATCCACCGGAATGATCAATGACCCAACCTGAACTAAAACATACTCTACGATGCCCAATGGTCTTTTAATGGACTGGTCGGCAAGTTATAGGGCCATCATAGTGGGTTTTAGCTCGGGTAAACCCAACTCAAGGTACATGTAATAGGGTAACAAATTAATGCTAGCCCCGAGATCAAGCATAGCTTTCACCGTGTTAGAATCCCCCAAAGTAATGGAAATTAGAAAACTCCCGGGGTCTTTCATTTTTGGCAAAAGACTATGTTTGACTACAGCGCTCGCACTCTCGCCCAACACCAATTTATCATCTTTCCCATACTGAATTTTCCTGGAATTAATTTCTTTAAAGAATTTTACATATGTGTAAGTACCCAAATCTGGCTCATGCCTTCCGGTTAAATTTCCCGGCAATTCCGGTAATTTTCCCGGTAATTCCCCAGACTTTCCTGGAGTTCCGGAACAATTCCGGAACTGTTCCAAATCATATAAGGGATGAAAGGAAAGCTTCCCAATTAAGAAACACGTTTTTCTTAATTTGGGAAAGGTTCTAGAATGGCCACCTTGCATGATTCTAGAAACATGCTGAGTCACAAGGGATAATGCCGCACGGCTGCATTAGCCAAGGATCTCTGGCCGCACGGCTTTATTGGTCTTATCCAGACTGCCTATAAATAGAGCCCTCCTCTACCCATTTGAGATACGAAAAAC
The DNA here is from genome assembly GCA_022495995.1 of Adenophora triphylla var. japonica. Taxonomy (NCBI): domain Eukaryota; kingdom Viridiplantae; phylum Streptophyta; class Magnoliopsida; order Asterales; family Campanulaceae; genus Adenophora; species Adenophora triphylla. Next base: position 37,090 of record JAFEMH010002037.1, read on the forward strand.
ACACACCACACTCCATATTCAGACTCAAAAATACTCCTAAATACTGCTGGGAATCCCAAGGGTTGAAGAAGCAAGCCAAGAAGCCACCTCCATCCTCCTTGAAGATCCCAAGATTGGTCCTTCCACCTAGCTCAACCCAAAGAAGAAGAGGCCACCATTGGTAACCTCTCACTCCCTAACCTTGCATTCTAATATGCTCTATGTGAATTAAATTGCTCCTTGCATTCATATATTGTTATTATCTTTGCTTGGGACTTGGTAGTTTATCATTAAAGATCATATCTTTATCATACCCCCTTTCCCCCTTTGCATCCTTTGCATGAATTAGGCATCATTTGTCATTAAAAATGTAATCTTTGAATCAAAGGTGCATCCTTTGCACCTAAAAAATCCCCTTTTACATAAAAATGTCATCTTTATGCATCCTTTGCTCATAAAAATGCAATCTTTATATTAAAAATGCATCCTTTGCACATAAAATCCATTTTCATGCATCCTTTGCATTAAAGGTCATTCCTTCATCATAAAAATGCATCCTTTGCTTTTCAAAATGCAATCTTTATGCTTCCTTTGCATATTAAATGCTAATTTCCAAACAAAAGTGCATCCTTTGCATAAAAATCATGTCTTTACATCAAAATGCATCCTTTGCAAATCAAATGCATCCTTTGCAACCCAAAAATGTCATCTATTCACTAAAAATGTCATTTTTACATGCATCCCCCCATGTCCCCATTAGTAACCTTGGAACGGAGCGGTGTAAAGATCCCATCTTTACATCGTTTCTTCCATTAAAGGTTCCATAATCTCTTTAGAAAGGGACAACCTTGAACCCTATATCTCCGATTATCACTTAAGACGAGCCTGAAGCATTCATATAAGCTCGATCGTCTTAAGGTGTAGGATTGATGGGCTAAGGACATTCCTTCCTAAAGAACCTCATTTTTGGGCTATAAAAGAGAGTCCTTCTCTCGATCACGCAAGTCCCGAGGTTAAAAATGCGATGATCACAAGTCCAAGATGAGGACGGGATCAAAATCCCGAATACATAAAATCCAAGAAATCCCGAGCGACAACCAATAAATGGTTTGTACATCCGGAAGATAACTTGGGACATTCCCTCCCCTTTCATTCAAACACATGCACACAAGAAAGCACGCAAGCAAGCAAAATAAACGGAATCTAGGGAGACTTGCTACGGCAAGGCACCTTGGGTGAACGACGATCCGTTCTTCCCAAGGGGTAACTTAACCTCCGAACCCTAAAATCCTTTTATTCAAAGTTTTGAGGAAATCAAAATGGCGTGGCGACTCCGTTTTTCAAATTAAACCGGATGTCTTCAAACTCGCGTGAATTCCACATTTTGGGCACACATTCACAGTTTGGTGACTCCGCTGGGGAAATAGAAGGACAAAAGCTTTCATTTTTAAAATAAACGATACTTGGTATATAGGTGGAAACCACTAACCTTCCTGTATCGCTCCCTAACCCAGGGCTTGGGATAAACGGTGGTTTAACAATCCCACGTACCGGTATCACTTTTCGAAAAAAAAATATATAATAAAAGAAAGATTTTCCCTTTGAGCGGGTTAGACTCCCATCGCGGATTCCATTTATTTCGCTTGCTTTCTTTACCTTGCATTGCATCATTTGCATCTTGGGATTTGTGCATACTTTGAATGGGAAACAACCCGAAAAATAGCAAAGAAGTGGAACCTGGAAAATTGATCCATGCAGTCGTGCGGCTTAATCCTCCTTGGATTCTGACCGGACGGCCTCAGTGGCAATTCCACCAGGAAAAATTGAGGTTAATCTGCGCCCCGGGCAAACTGGGGCTATTATGTTCCAAGACCGACCGGGGCTCCTGTAAAATTTACGTGCTTAATCAAGTTGCATTCTCCCCCGTCCCAAAAATCATTCCTTTAAAACACATTTATGAAAATCTCTGTTTTAACTCAAAAAGGAACATTTTTAGGAGACCGCACACTACGAGCACCTTATATATCCTATACACTTTGCACGCACGTCCCTTTAAACCCGGGGTGGTTGTTCAGCTGTAGTCACGGAAAGCCTTACGATGCTCCCGGGCGCGCACGGAATCACCCCAAATTCCCCATGGCAGCCAGTGTCGACCAATGCACAGTCCGTGTCACACGTTTCAAAAAACCGTGACTTTTTTGGTTGGTTTTTGGTCTAGTCCGTGTCATATAGCCCAGTTGCATATCCCCATAAAGTTCAAGCCTTAGTCCATAACGGAAGTCAAGGTCCTTCGCATAAACGAAACTCTGCCAAAATTCCGACAAGGAAAAATTGGTAGAACCTTGACTCCGACATTGACTTTGACCTTGACCTGCACGGAATGCGTAAGAGTCGAGACCGAGTCTTTGCCAAGAAAAGTCCAAAGATCTTTCGCTCAAGCGAAGCTCTGCCAAAATTCCGACAAGGAAAAATTGGCAAGATCTTGACCCGGCATTGACTTCGATTTTGACTCACGCCCGGCGTATGCAACGAAGTTCAATGTGACACTGTGTCATCCGGCTTTTACCGCCCGACCCATGCCTATTATCTTCTCGGACATTACCGAAAAGTCAAAACGTCAATCGCGCAAGCGAAATTCTGCCGAAATTCTATCAAGGCTGAAAGACGAGACTTTCCCGGTATTGCCTTGACTATAATTCGCATCGCTCGTGCGTTAAAAGTTCCTATGACCCGCTAGACCCGTTAGGAGCGTTCTTCTCTCTCGGTCGGTGGGATCCGCGTGCCCTATAGGACCCTCGCCCGGGGCTGTCCACCCTGGGAGGTCGAAATACAGGTGGAATACGAGGGGCTTATAGACGTAGTAACGGAACCCCACTGATCCAGGATCTAGAGTAGTTGCGAAAAAGAAGGGCAAATCCCCTTTTCCAACCAAATAGAAATTAATAAAAGACACTGTTTTAAGTAAACTGGAAGATTCCTAATTTGCATATTGCTTGAGCCTTCAGCCCAAACACCTACCCCGAGTCTAAACCTCTCCTATCCCTTCCCGCAGCGAGAAAGAATTGGGAGAAAACACCGGTACAGCAGCTTGTGTCACTAAGATCTCAAGTAACCCGTCAAAATCTTCGAGTCTCAGTTTTCCAGTGTCAAAATGGCCAACGTGGTAGCCAACAATGGTAATGACCAAGTAGTCGGAGAGGCCATCCCAGTTCAACCCAAGCCCCATATCTGGTATGATGTATGCGACTGTGAGGATTGCCTGGAATACGAGTACCAAGAATGGATTAATGAGGACGCTCCTTCAAGAAAGAAGAAGAAGAGGAAGTCCACGCATCAGAAATTAAAGGAAAGGTATGAAGCCGGGGACAAGAGCATCGGAACTTTAGGAGAGCCTTCAGGCAAGTTTGATTACTACGTCAGTTATGCCAAAGAGCCCGCCAAGTAACCCATCATTCAAAGCACAAATGTACTCATTTCGATACCCCTATGGACAAGTGACCCTATTGAAGGTAAAGTGCTGAATTTGTGGCCATCGTGAAATTCAATGAGAAGTTAGCAGATTTAGAAGCAGAATACAGAAAGCCTATTGAATACGTAGCCAATCAAGGAAGAATTAAGATCCCTTCTGAAGAAGACTTCATCAGCATTATCCAGGCCAAGCCTCCTGTTGGCTATACTGACAAGGTCGTAGTGTCCAAGATCAGTAAAGAGAAAATGAGTTATCAGCAGTGCATTGATAAGATGAGCCAAACTCTTCAGTCAATGAGCCCAGTTGTCACAAACGAGCTCGCCGAGAGACTACATCAAGCTACTCTAGCTCCCCTCACCATCTTTCCACCTGCACCGACACTGTCAATGATTTCCGGCAAGTTTTTGATCGCTTGAAGTCTCCAACTTTCGAAGAATGCCGACAAGACCGCTACTCCCCGTGGCAATAGCAGGAAAGGAGTGAGATCCCTACCAACCCTTGTCAAACACCTTCGAGTCAATAAGTAGTGTAGGATCCAGAGTCGGTAGGGTCCAGTCGCTGAGTCAGGAATCTTTGAATTCCAGTCCTCTGAGTCATCCGAAGGCCTCACGCCTGAGGACTATCAATATGTAATAGATGTCATCTTTCCTCTTGCTTTGAATGAAATGACATATCTTTCTGATTATCCCCTTATTGCCAACTTAACAAATGATAAATTAACTCAAAACTTAACAATAGTTAATAATGAATCATTTGAACAAGATGCAAACACACTAAATGAACAATACATTAAAGAAATCTTTAAGGTGTTACGTAAAAGAGGAAAACCGGGCCCAAGCCGCCGAGGAGGTTTTGACAAGTGTGAACTTAAGTGCCGTCAAGGAACCTAAAGAGACACAGTATTGGAAACTTCTTCCAGGGGGTTAAACGGGACAGATCGGTTAATCCGCTCGTAGAATACATGGACGTCTTTGCGTGGTCGTACAAGGATATGCCGGGCTAGACAGCTCAATAGTGGAGCACAAAATCCCTCTAGCACCGTATGCTAAGCCGCAAAGCGTAAATTGAGGAAAATCAAGCCGAGTGGTCTCTACAGTCAAAGAAGAAATTGAGAAGCTACGCGGGTAGGATTCATCGAGTCATCGAATATCCGACATGGTTATCCAATATTGTGACCGTCACCAAGGCCAATGGGAAGGTGCGCTGCTGTGTAGATTTCCGGGATCTGAACAAAGCCAGCCCCAAAGATGATTACCCCTTGCCAAACATAGACATCCTGGTGGACTCCACTGCCAACTACGAAGTCAAATCCTTCGTTGATGGCTTTGTGCTACAACCAAATCAAGATGGCCGAAGTAGACCAAGAAAAGACAGCCTTCACCACACCGCTGGGGAACTTATCGCTATACAAGAATGCCATTTGGGCTCAAGAACGCCGAGGCTACTTATCAAAGGGCAGCGACCGCGCTTTTCCATGACATGATCCACAAGGAGATTGAGGTCTACGTAGACAACATGATAATCCACTCCAAAGGCGAGGACGGACAGCACTTTGTTGACCTGCGAAAGTTCTTTTCGAGAGGCCGAGACAACATTCCATGAGACTAAACCTCGCTAAATGCACCTTCGGAGTGACAAGGGAAAAGTGCTTGGGTATATGGTCACGGAGCGAGGTATCGAAGTCGACCCCCGAAAGATCAAAGCCATTATGGACATGAGGCCACCTCAAACCCGCATGTAAGTCAAGAGCTTTATGGGTAAACTGCAAGACATCACCGCTTTCGTCAATCGCTGACCACTATGTGCGAGCCCATCTTCAAGCTTATGAAGAAGAATGTAGATATAGAATGGACCGAAGAATGCCAGATGCCTTTGACCGCATCAAGGCATACTTAGTACATCCTCCGGTGCTATGCCCCCACATAGACAGAAACCTCTTCGCTCTATCTCACCGTCACCGATACGGCGGTTGGGGCTATGCTTGCTCAGAGAAAAAGGACTCTCGGGTAGAGAATGCCATTTACTTTGTCACCTAAGCTGCAGGGAAGTGAGCTCAATTCCTCCGCATGTGAAAAGACTTGTGTAGGACTGGTCTGGGTAGTCGGCAAGTTGAAGCATTATATGCAAGCCCACCCTGTGAATTTGGTCTCAAAAATGGACCCCATCAAGTATATCTTCGATAAGCCTTCCCTCTCGATGCGTCTAGCAAACTGGTCCTTCTTCTTAGCGAGTACGACATCGCCTACATGACCGAAAGGCCATCAAGGGCCAAGCATTGTCGACCATCCGGCGAACTTCCCAGAATGAGAATCGTGGGCCCGAACCCTAATTCCCAGATGAAGGGATCTTCGCAGTCGAGCCTAAAAACCGATGGCAGCTTTTCTTTGATGGAGCTGCTAACAAAAGAGGAAATGGCGTAGGGATGCTACTGGTCGATCCGAAAGATGAGCATACACCCATAGCCCTCAAGCTGAACTTCCCTGCCATGAACAATGTCGCCGAGTACGAAGCTTGCATTACTGGTTTGGAGGCTGCCCTAGAAAGGAATGTCAAGGAGCTCAAAGTTTATGGAGACTCAGCCCTGATCATCAACCAGGTCTCCAACAAATGGAAGACTGTGGACCCTAATCTTCAGCGGTATCATGCCCATATGGAGGAGTTGACTGGACAGTTCAGAGAAGTAACTTTCCACTACTTGCCAAGGGAAAAGAACAGATTCGCAGATGCCCTTTCTACTTTAGCCTCACTGGTAGAGATCCCTAAGGGAAATGCTATAAAACCCTTCAGAGTGGGTAGAAGAGAAGCCCCAGCTTTCTGTTGTGAAGTAGACCTGGGACCCGAGCCTATCAAGGAACCGTGGTACAATCAAATTTACCAGTTCCTCAAAGACGGAGAGTCAGCCTTCAAAGATGAAGAAGGTAGACCAAAAGAAGGTGTCAAAGCCAAGAGCTTGCAAGCCCTGAAAAGGTTGGCCTCCCATTATGTCATTCTAGGAGGCAACCTGTACAAGAAGCGGTATCAAGGACCACTCCTCTTATGCGTCACTCATGAAAAGGCCAAAGAGTTGATGACTGAAGTCCACAATGGTCCCTGCGGTCCTCATATGAATGCTAGAGCCCTGATGCAAGTGATCCTCAGAATGGGTTACTACTGGATTTCCATGGAGACAGACTGTGTTCAGCATGTCCGAGCGTACGACAAATGCCAGCGGTTTGCCAACCTCAACCATCTCCCGCCTCATGACCTGTACTGCATGACGACTCCTTGGCCGTTTGCAACTTGGGGTATTGACGTGATAGGGAAGATAGCCCCGACAGGAAGCAATGGGCATGAATTTGTGTTAGTAGCCGTCGACTACTTTACCAAGTGGGTAGAGGCCAAGTCCTAAAAGGTCCTCACTTCCAAGAAGGTGGCCCAGTTTATCAAAGAGAACATAATGTGTAGATATAGGGTGCCCAATGAGATCATTTCTGATAATGGGTCACACTTTGAAGGGGACTGCGGTAGATTGCTGTCAGAATTCAGGATCACTTGCCACAAGTCGTCCCCATACAGACCTCAGACTAATGGAGCCGTGGAAGCTGCTAATAAGACGCTCGAACGGATCATCCGAAAAATGGCCACCCGTGGTCGTGATTGGCCCGAAAAGCCGCACCTCGGCACTCGGGGCTACGTAACGTCTGTCGAACAGCCACAGGAGAAACTCCCTTTGCCCTAACCTACGGGATGGAAGCAGTATTACCAGTGGAGTTGGAAATCCCATCATTAAGGGTCCTCCTGGAAAACAGTGTCAACGAAGTAGAATGGTTGCGTAGCCGGCATGATGAGTTGGCGCTGCTCGACGAAAGAAGGCTTAAAGCCATGGAGCATACCCGAGCCTATCAGAGGCGAATGGCCAGAGCATTTGACAAAAAGGTCAAGACCAGGGACATCAGAGAGGGTGACTTAGTGCTGAAAGTAAAGCCCCCTACCAGAGACAACCCCTTGGGAAAATGGGAACCCGTTTCGATCGGCCCGTATGTGGTGCAGAAGATACTATCGGGAGGAGCCATGAAACTTGCAGACCTGGACGGCAATCCCTTTGTCCACCCAGTCAACGGTGATAAGCTCCGAAGATACTATGTCTAAGAAATAAATAAAAAAAAAGAAAAATAAAAAAATATTAGTGCAAAAAGAGTAATATCCACCTAGGCTGAAAACCCAAAAAGGGCGGTCTAGGCAAAAAACAGGGTTGCACATAAAAAAAAAAAAAGAGAAAAAGAAAAAAAATCTTAGTGCAAAAAGAGTAATGCCCAACTAGACTGAAAACCCAAAAAGGGCGGTCTAGGCAAAAACCAGGGCTGCACATAAAAAAAAAGAAGAAAAAAGAAAGTTCACCAGAATGAACTACGAAGACCTGAGCCCCTTAGTCTTTCTTGTAAAAGGGGAACGTAGGCAGCCATATATGGTTCGGTCTAAATAATAAAAAGGACGATTAAGTTTCCATGAAATGCGTCCTAAACAATAATAAAGGATATTCAAGTTTTCATAAAACGGGTCCTGAGCAAATCAATAAGACATTTAAGTTTTCATAAAATGTGTCTTGATTAATTTCTAAGATAATATCTCTTGTTCATTACAAGTTAAAAACTTCTTGATGAGTTCAAGCACGGTCTACTCTTGACTCTGCTAACCTGCTACAAAGATCTAAAATACAATAAAATGCCTAATAAAACTACTGTGTTTGCAAAATGGCAATAAGGGAATTCTAAGAAAAGATCTGTCAGTCGTCATTCGCTGAGTCTTCTTTGGTCTTCTTTCCTTTACCTCGACCCCGTTGAGTGTTCTTTCTCTTCTTCTCTATAATGTCGGTCTCCCTCATTCCGACCTCAGGTATCCTCACTGGAGCCTCTATCAAACCTGTGTCAATAAGTGCCCTCTCAACTCGAGCACGAGTCCACACTTCCTCCCTCTGAGCCTCAGTCAAAGGGGCGACCTCGGACAATCTCTTGTATCGAGCCTCCATATCTCTGATCAGGTCACCCGACTGGTTATGGCGACTCGCCTTAGCCTCAGTCTCGCTCAGAGTCCTACTCGAGTCACAGTCAGCCGCTAATAAAGCCTGACGTCTCTCCCCCAATATGACCTGAGTCACTCCCATCTCCCTCTCATACCAATCCAAGTAGACAGTGGTCAAAATGGTACTCTTCCTGCCCCTAAAGATAGCCTTGGGTGGAAAAGCAGCGTAAGTCCAAGCCCTCAAGAAGAATGAGAAGCTGGCTGGATCTCTCATATCAAATGGCACCACCTCCATGGTACGAATGTCCTCCCAATCGCTCAATGGCTCCTGTAAGGCCCCGAACTTCCTGGATACCAAGCAAGGTATGTAGAAGGACGACCAGCAGAACCCTGGAACCCTCACTATATAGGACTTCTGAAATGTCCTCCGGGTCTGCAACCTCCAATGAGGTACCCACCAGCGGATGTCCGAAGTGGATAACCCAGCCATCATCAGCTCCCAGCTACCCTGGTCCTGCTGTCGAGGTGCACCTCTCCGAGAAATCACCCAAGGGCACTGAGTCGGCAAAGCCCGTGGCAAAGCCCCAAGCCTCTCCTGCAGCCACAAAGTCAACATGGCCGGACTCCCAGACCTCATGAAACGATCTCCTCTAGCCATCCTATCGATACCATGCAGGGTCTCACCCAAAACCAGTGGAACAATGTCCTTCCCAGCCCTGCAATCTCTGACCATGTCTAAGAGACCGCCATGACAGATCCCCACGGACTCAGCGGTGAACAGAGAAGAGAATACGCAGAGGATAAAGGCATCCATAGCCGGAGACCCAAACCTGCCCGGGATATCAGAAAGGTCAATCCTGTCCGGGGCTATCATCATCTCCTCAGCCTCTCCCAGAGAAATCTGCAGAAAAGATGCAAGCTTTGCCACCACCGGCACGTCTTCGATCAGCGGAATCGATATAGCCTCAATTTCTGGACCCCCAATCAAGGCTCAGAAGTCTTTATGCGTTGGGACAATCTCATTGTAAGAAAAGTAGTAAACGTGTCTCCGGACGTCCCAAAACATTGCTGCTGCTCTCAAAAGGTCCCAATCGGGCGGGAGATCCCTCAAATGCCACAAAGACTTGATCTTGAAGGAAGAATCAAGCAACCCCTTGTGAGATTGAAATTTGTATCTCACCCAAGACTGAAGATCAGATAGAAAGCGGTCTCTTTTCCCCCTTTGCAATCTAACGGGCTTCTCCATCGCAAAATGATCAAAGGTGGTGTCTTTAGGTCCAATATGTGCTCTGGGAACAGTTGGGACAAGTCTAAGTTGAAAATGAAATGAAATGGCCAAGCCTTGGTTTTATTCTCGAAAATAACCAAATTCCAGACCGTGAGCCGCACGGCCTCATTTGCTCAGGAGACCATGCCGCACGACTTCATTTACCTGATGTAAATGTCAAATCTGCAGCAACTAAGTTGCTGCCCAAAGGGAGTTTTCACCCCACTTTTCCAACCAAAACCTGTACAAAACCATGTTCAAAGACCATCCAAGCATTTATATATCATTTTGGCCTAGTTTCAGCCCCGATTCCAAGCAAAAAACCGCCCCGAGGCTCAAGTAATATGCAAATTAATAAAGCATAAATAGAAAAAGCAAATAAAACAGTATTACATTATTTTCGCCCCATCGGCGCCCAAATAAAGCAAAAAATAAACAAAATGTGCATAAAACTTGTTCATTGTTTGTTTCCCTTCCTAAATCAATTCTAGAGACCTCCTAGGCCTCCGATTCTTCTTCTTCATCGCTGCTCAGCTCATAAACGCTAGCCTCCATCATCAAATCCTCCGCATCGCTCACATCCGAAAGGTGGACATTGTCATGCTCGTACTCAGCCAGCTGCTCCAAGATGTCAGCATTGGGTCCTCGTCCCCGAGGCATGGCACTGGAAGAGTACTCCGAAGCCGATGAGGTGGATGCTGTGCCCCCGACATGCCTTCTCTTGCGCCCGGGCTCCTGCACGTCCGCCGCCGCCTTTGAAGCGCAGGCCAGCTTCCTCAGAAGGGATCGACACATGTCCTTCCAGCCCTTATTCTGCCTAACCAATCTGTCATAAGTGCGAGCTGGAACCTGAGAAAAAAGAGAAGAAAATCTCAGAAAATCTCAGAATTGCAAAAAAGCAAAGAAATCTGAAAGAGGGAAAAGACCCTAAAGTGTACTTACAGTGCTGTCCGGCGGCAAGGTATACTGGGGCTCCCTAGCATCGGGGACAGGTATCCTCATCCTCCTCGGCACTCCATGGACCACATAAGACAGGTGCGCAGGAGGGATCGGCGGGTCAGAAGGCTCGGCCTCCCCATATCCCTAAGTGACCGCCAGCTTCACTAGCTTCTGTGGCGTCCTCAGTCGCTGCTCCACAAACACAGCATATGGGGTATCCATATCAAAATACTCCTCGGCGGCCACAATGTCGTCCTCCGACCAATCCCTGGGCTGCAGCATCCGTGTTGGAGGATCCTGGGGAGTAATGGCGTCCAATGGAGGGACATGGCCATGCTGCCTAGAAAACCGGTCCCCCAGATAAATGACATCACATGTCAGCCCAGTCAACCACCGTCTCTGCCTCGTCGCCTCCACGGCCTCTCCTAGCAAAATCTTCGGATACCTGCCCCACGGGTAGAAGTCCACCCCATCATGCCCATCCTTGTTGATGACCAGCCTCACCATCTTATAGTCAAAGGTGATCCGGGTCTTCCCGGTGAACTTATCTCTCGCATCTCCCCTCCAGCGGATCATAGAGGGAAAAATGGTGACATCGCTCTGTTGGTTCCACGGAAAGAACCTGATCACCTCACAAAACCAGACCTGCATGTTCAAAACATCAAAAGGGTCATTTTTCTCTCATAAAAAGTCTCAAAGACAGAAAGTAAAAGAGAAAGGAAAGAGAGACTACCTCGAGAGCAAAAGAGAAGCAATCCATGGAGGCAGCCTTGTTACGGCTGTACATATCCAGAGAAAAGTAGAGCTCCGCCAATCCGGCCTCGCCCCATGAGACCGTCCCAATCCCATCCACATCCTCCAAAGAGTCAAGGAGGCAAGTCATAGCCAGAGTCCCGGAATTTGCAAAGATGGTGACTGACAGCATCAACCACACAAAAGCTCTAACAAGCTGGTGGGCAGTCACCTCACTAGCGGCAAAGTCCCGTATGCAGTTCTGGACTGCCACCTCGACGTTCCTCGTCTCCATTCCAAGCCCCTTGGGAATCGGCTCAAACCCAACCAAAGCCCTAAACTCCTCGGCAGTGATATGGTCCCTCCAAGTCACAGGCCTCCCGGTGAACTGTAAGCCCGTGATAGCAGTGAAATCGGCCGGAGTCACCGTCAGCTCCCCCCAACTAATATGAAAGCTGTGGGTGGTGTCCTACCAGAACTCAGATAGGGCCTGGACCAAGCCCTTGCTCTTCGAGGTAATGTGAATACCTCTGCCGATGGCCTCAATGAACAAATCCAAGCCGGTAGCCAGGACCAGCTGCTTAGGGTTCGCCCCATTCTTCTCAAGATCGGGCATCCTCTCCCATAGCCTCACAGCAATCTCCGAAGGCCCTCTAGACTTGTTCTCCTGTAGACAAGCACAGCAAAGAAATGCGTCAGTCCTTCATCTCATTTCAAAAGCAAGCATATATTCAAAAGTGCACATATTTTCAAAAGAAAAGCATTCATAAAGGATTTCTAGCATCTTATGCATCGAAAAACGTGTCTTTCATCACTTGAAACAAATCATGTCAAGCACATTGCTTTCCTAAAGCACAAAATCACAATTTTCAAAATTATTTGCACATAAGCATTAATTTTTTTCTCAAAAAATGGCATGCATGAATCCTTTTCATCTTCTAAAATCCCGTTTTCTCATCTATGATTCAGATTTGACCTAGTTCTAGCACATGCAAGGGCTCCGTCACCTCTTAGACAATTATCCTTTCTTCTTTATTTTTCGAGAAAAAAGTGAGTCATTCTCATTATTTTGTCAAATAAATTGCACATGCATGTTCTTTTATCTTCTTAGCCTCATAGGTTAATCATTAAGAATTCAAAATCATCGTCAAAAATCCTAGGAAAATTCAAAAAATTCCTAAAGCTTGGGTCAAGCCCTAAATCAATCAAAATTCAATCAAAATCGATGGAATTGAGCAAACTAAGAATGCTTACCCCAACCGATCGAGGGTTTGTTGATTTATGCTCCCTTCTCCCCGGATAGAGCTCCGATGGAGGCGTAAGGAAGTCATACTTCCTCTCCGTCCAAACAAACTCCTTCCTCCTCCTTCTCGCGGTCGCGAAGATGTTCCTTCTAGCTTGCCTCGGCATCGGATTCCCCTCCGGATCCATTCCAAATCAGTAGAGGCAAAGGAAATTGAAGGAATTTCGAAATTTCTCTCCCTCCTCTCTCTTCCTCGGTAGTTCTTGGGCGGCAATAATGCCCAATGCCCGTTCAAACCTGTTTTAAATAATCTGGAAAAATCAGACTTCTAGCCGTACGGCTTCTTTTTCCCCCATCTCATGCCGGGCGGCTTCTTTCGCTCTGAGCAGAAATTACCCTTTTTGCCCCTGGACTTTCCACTTGGGCATCTGATTCCCGTTATCTTTTAACCAAGATAACGTCGTTTTCAAAAGATATCCTTTATCTTGCAAGAAAATAAGCTTTCTTCCTCAGTCGCCTCCGTTACTTCCGTTATAACGGGATAATGTTAGGTGACAACCTCCGAATTGTCAGAACTCTAAACTTTAGCTACCTCTATCACCAATAGTGAAGTACGCTCAAGTTCTCTAAACTTAAGCTACCTCTATCACGAATAGTGAAGTATGCTAAGTTCTTCAAACTTAAGCTACCTCTATCACCGATAGTGAAGTATGCTCAAGTTCTTCAAACTTAAGCTACCTCTATCACGGATAGTGAAGTATGCTCAAGTTCTTCAAACTTAAGCTACCTCTATCACGAATAGTGAAGTATGCTCAAGTTCTCCAAACTTTACCTACCTCTATCACGAATAGTGAAGTATGCTCAAGTTTTCCAAACTTTAGCTACCTCTATCTCCTCGATAGTGATGTAAGCTCTAGTTCCCTTAGGTGACAACCTCCATTAATTGTCAATCAGGTGACAACCTCCATTAATTGTCAATCAGGTGACAACCTCCATTAACTGTCAATCAGGTGACAACCTCCATTAATTGTCAATCAGGTGACAACCTCCATTAATTGTCAAAACCTTCAAGGATCCTAGACATCGTTCCTAACCTATCTAGTGATGCTTGAACTACGATCAAGGCTTGATTCCTCCGGGATACGTAGGTAGCCTTTCATAAAAGGTCCAGCCATCCGACCACTTTGGTCACCCTATTCCTTCGTCACTCCTCAGTAATGAAATAGCCCCTCATAAAGGTCTTGACATCCGACCACATTGGTCACTACTAGCATATCCCTAGTAGGATCAATTGCTTGACCTCTTAGGTCATCTTCTCTGCTCTTTCCCCATCAAGAGACCAGTTTTCTCTTCTCTATTCCTCAGAGGATCTCTTCAGAACTACGGCCTGGCTTGATTCCCACTCGGCATACGTAGGTAGCCTTCCAGAGGTTCAGCCACTCGACCACCTTGGTCACCCAATCCGTCTCGGTATTCGCCAGATCGGATCCTTTTCTATCGACAACCCCACTCGCCCTGCAAGTGACGTTGCCGAGGGGCTTCTGTAAGTACCCAAATCTGGCTCATGCCTTCCGATTAAATTTCCCATCAATTCTGGTAATTTTCCCGGTAATTCCCCAGACTTTCCTGGAGTTCCGGAACAATTCCGGAACTGTTCCAAATCATATAAGGGCTGAAAGGAAAGCTTCCTAATTAAGAAACACGTTTTTCTTAATTTGGGAAAGGTTCTAGAATGGCCACCTTGCATGATTCTAGAAACATGCTGAGTCACAAGGGATAATGCCGCACGGCTGCATTAGCCAAGGATCTCTGGCCGCACGGCTTCATTGGTCTTATCCAGACTGCCTATAAATAGAGCCCTCCTCTACCCATTTGAGATACGAAAAACACACACCACACTCCATATTCAGACTCAAAAATACTCCTAAATACTGCTGGGAATCCCAAGGGTTGAAGAAGCAAGCCAAGAAGCCACCTTCCTCCTCCTTGAAGATCCCAAGATTGGTCCTTTCACCTAGCTCAACCCAAAGAAGAAGAGGCCACCATTGGTAACCTCTCACTCCCTAACCTTGCATTCTAATATGCTCTATGTGAAGCATCCTTTGCATGAATTAGGCATCATTTGTCATTAAAAATGTAATCTTTGAATCAAAGGTGCATCCTTTGCACCTAAAAAATCCCCTTTTACATAAAAATGTCATCTTTATGCATCCTTTGCTCATAAAAATGCAATCTTTATATTAAAAATGCATCCTTTGCACATAAAATCCATTTTCATGCATCCTTTGCATTAAAGGTCATTCCTTCATCATAAAAATGCATCCTTTGCTTTTCAAAATGCAATCTTTATGCATCCTTTGCATATTAAATGCTAATTTCCAAACAAAAATGCATCCTTTGCATAAAAATCATGTCTTTACATCAAAATGCATCCTTTGCAAATCAAATGCATCCTTTGCAACCCAAAAATGTCATCTTTTCACTAAAAATGTCATTTTTACATGCATCCCCCCATGTCCCCATTAGTAACCTTGGAACGGACCGGTGTAAAGATCCCATCTTTACATCGTTTCTTCCATTAAAGGTTCCATAATCTCTTTAGAAAGGGACAACCTTGAACCCTATATCTCCGATTATCACTTAAGACGAGCCTGAAGCATTCATATAAGCTCGATCGTCTTAAGGTGTAGGATTGATGGGCTAAGGACATTCCTTTCTAAAGAACCTCATTTTTGGGCTATAAAAGAGAGTCCTTCTCTCGATCACGCAAGTCCCGAGGTTAAAAATGCGATGATCACAAGTCCAAGATGAGGACGGGATCAAAATCCCGAATACATAAAATCCAAGAAATCCCGAGCGACAACCAATAAATGGTTTGTATGTCCGGAAGACAACTTGGGACATTCCCTCCCCTTTCATTCAAACACATGCACACAAGAAAGCACGCAAGCAAGCAAAATAAACCGAATCTAGGGAGACTTGCTACGGCAAGGCACCTTGGGTGAACGACGATCCGTTCTTCCCAAGGGGTAACTTAACCTCCGAACCCTAAAATCCTTTTTTTCAAAGTTTTGAGGAAATCAAAATGGCGTGTCGACTCCGTTTTTCAAATTAAATCGGATGTCTTCAAACTCGCGTGAATTCCACAATTTGGGCACACATTCACAATATGCAGGAACATTCTTGATCACATTCAACAGAGGCAAATTAATATTTACTTTCGAAAACATGTCAATCAGCTCTTTCATTTGGTGATCAAGTTTGTTCCTCAAAAATCATCCAGGAAAAGGAACGGGAGGTACATATGGTTTAGGGATGGGGGTCTCAACATTCATATCTTTCCCCAATCCATTTGTACCCTCATCCTCAGACACAACATCCTCAACAACAACATTTTCCACATTCGGGGGTTCCACAACAGGGGAATCAATGACAGGGGGTTTAGAGGGAGAAGAAGGAGAAGCTACCTGATTGTCTACCTGTTTGCCACCACGTAAGGTGATGATGGCCTTAGCTTGCTCCCCTTGGCTAGGGAATGTACCCGGCTGTCATCCCTGTAATGCCTCTGCCAATTGACCCAATTGGGTCTCCAACTTTTTCATTGCAGCAGCTTGGTTGTTACTTGCTTGCTGCTGCTCTACCCTTGCTTGGAGTTGCTCCGCTGTCGTCTGATCCATGGCCTCTTCCCAAGGCTCTTTCTTCCTATCATAGGGCCCCTGAGGTGGTTGGGGATGGAGAGTTTTATTCTGTTGATTTCCACCCCATGACAAATTGGGATGCCTCGGCCCTGGTTGCCATCCTGGATTGTATGTATTCCCAAACTGATTGTTGCTTGGTGGGAACCTCTGACCAAATCCTTACATCGCATGTACCTGCTCAGTTTCATAGCTAAAGGGACTAGTAGTGGGACATGAGTTATAATCATGAGATTTAGATCCACATGTAACACAACTATCATACACAAGATGAGCAGTAGAAGGCATAGAAGAAGAAGAAGCATTCTGCAAGGCTAATTTATCAAATCTTTGGTTTAACAATGCAAACTGCTTAGCAAGCTCATTAGTCAACCCTACCTCATTCACTCCCCTTGTTGCCCCCCTAGATCCCTTCTATTGAGAGTTAGCACTCAACATCTCAAGCAGTTCCTAGCATTGTTGGACAGTCTTACTTCCCAAACTACCTCCTGCTGCATTATCAACCAATGATTGGTATTCATGGGATAAAGCCCCATAAAATGTTTTATGCATCATAGAAGCAGGAAAGTTATGGTGGGGGCATTGAATTTGTAGCATCCTAAATCTATTCCATGCCTCGTGGAAGGCTTCCCATGGTTCCTGTGCAAATCCCATAATTTTCACCCTAAAATTTGTCAATGCATCATAAGGGTAAAACTTAGTAAGAAAAGCATCATGTAAAGCATCCCAAGTAGTGATGCTACTGGAAGGAAGTAACAATAGCCAAGTTTTGGCTTTATCTTTCAATTCATATGGGAAACACTTCAGTCTCAAGTGCTCCGATGTAACACCCTCCTTTATAGGGAACCCACTCACGGTAGACATGAATTCTCTCAAAAATGCCAATGCATCCTCACCAGCTAGGCCATGAAAATTAGGAATCATGTTAAAATATTGACCTTTTATTTTATAAGCTAGTGCTGCATCGGGAAACACTATGTACGACACCGATGTGTCGACTCTTGGCCTAGCAAACGCATTAATGATTTGGTCTGCCATCACACAATTAAATTCTTCTTCTCCCTCGGTGGAAGAAGTTTCTAGGTCACTTTCGAGGGGATTGCCCTCTTTTATGTTTAGTTCTTTTAAACGCTGACCTAACCTATCAATGTCGTCGTTCAATGGTTCCAAGCTAGGATTCAAAGAACGCCGACCAAGCATGCACCGATTAAATAAACTTGTTAAAAATCACAACAAGTCCCCGGCAACGGCGCCAAAAACTTGGTGGACGAAAATCCACTGTGTAATAAATTACCTTGCAAGTACAAGTTACCAAAGTAGCAGTACAAGTAAGGGTCGAACCACAGAGACTTGAGTGTTTCAACAAGTTGATTCAATTAATGCAGAAAGTAACAAAAAGGGGGTTTTTGATTTTCGAATGATTTAAACTAAAATAATGCAAAGAAAATAACTAATGATTACGGATCACAAAATTAAACAAAGAGGGAATTCAAATTTTAACTAAGTGATTCACGGATTGGTCTTTCACAATACATTCACTTTATGCCATTTTATTAACAAAGCCATCAATTTTCATTCTAGGGTTCATTCACAAAATCATGAGTTGGGACGGTTTGGTGTGCGATTTGCAATATTCTTCTTTTGTTATACTTCCAGTTACGTAGGTATAACAATTAAAGAACTCATGAAGATCTAAGGAATATAGGAACCTAAACCAATTGAGTTTAGTTACGTCCTCAATTAGGTTTAAATAGTAAAATAGAGGTCTTGTACCTATGCTCGAGTTACCATAGCAACGGATACCCACAAGTTCTAGGGCCAAAAATATCTTAGCATAAGTTTGAAACCCTAGAACAGATTAAAGCTATTTTACTATTCTAGAATGAAATTGAATTAATGATTAAAACATTATGGCATAAAGATCATGTATTTCTACAACCAATCCACAAATCAAAAGAAAATTAGCTACTCATGCTCATACTAAGAATTACAATAATTGAAAGAAGAAACATAAACCTGAACCAATGATTGAAGATAAGAAATTCTTCAAATCCTTCAAACCTTCAATTCCTAAAGAAAAATAAAGCATCAAAAAATAATTTTCTTCTGCAGAAATCTATTTAACCTAGGGAATAAAGGGGGTAAATTAGGAAAGGGGCAACAAATCCTCCTTATAAAAGGAAAACGGAAATTCTGAAAATGGGGCATGGGCGGTCGCCCATGTGGGGGCTGTGTGGCCCCCATGTATACAGCAGCTTGGATCTTCAGCGTTCCTCACATCTGGGCGGTCGCCCACCTTGCCCTGGGCGGTCGCCCATGTCAACAGTGGCTCCATAGCTTTAATGATCTCCAGCTTGGGCGGTCGCCCACAAGACCCTGGGCGGTCGCCCATGACAACAGTTGTTTCCCCAGCTTTCTTCTTTCTGATTTTCTTCAAATTACTCACAGGTCCTTGTGATTCCAAATTTTTCCATAATTGATCTGTATTTCGCACTTTCCACCTGTTTAACCCTGTATTTAACAAGACTCCAAAACACCTATTAAAACATTACAAAACTCGGGAAATCAAACTCAAAGTAAGTAAGAAGGTATATAAAATGGGTGTGTAAAAACACATCCATCACTAGTTATTGTGAATAACTAGTATAAGTTGGTATTGGATAATCATGGAGATGATTATATGCATGTGATGCACATTACACTTATGGATACTTGCTAGAGAACAAGTATTGGACATGACCTACTGATGAAATTTATGACATGGTCAATAGTCATATGTGTCATGATTAAATCTCATGATAATCGTGTCATTGATATCCTTTGTACCTGTGATTATCATCATCTTCCACATGATGAACATTGTGTTTGATGTGGTCTAACACTATCTTTGATAGGACAGCAATAAGGGCTATGTTGGCACGATTGAATTCTTGTAGGGAAGAATGATAAGTCAAGATGGGATTTGTCCCTCTTATAAAGAGAGATGTTTGCTTGGGCCCCTCGATGAATAGTGTTGATGAAGTGTATGGCCATACTCAAGAGATTTGATAGAGATCAAATGCACTTGGATTATCAACATATTCGGAATCGAGAGAAACATTGAACGGTGTGAATTGACATGGACCATGACATATGTTCAATTGGACATCGTGGACAAAGGGATAGTGATATTGATCTATCAAGGAATCAAGCTTTGATATTATATTTAATTGGGTGGACATAATGACTTGCTAGAAGTCACTTATGTCTTGTGAGGATGATGTTTCAGCTCACTACCAACATAAATATAATTCCTATTTGGGTCACACACAAAGAACAGATTGAAAATGGCTAAAAGGGTAAATTCTGGAGTCAAGGGACAACTCGTCCCCTATGGGACGACTCGTGCCCTCAGGGGACGACTCGTCCCCATTTGGCCCAACTATTCCTCAAGGCAGGGATGAATCTATCAAAGAGCATGCACTAGGGGACGACTCGTGCCCTATGGGATGAGTCGTGCTCACGACTCGTGCCCCTGGGGATGAGTCATCCTGGTGACGCTGGAAACCCATTTTTACAAGGAAAAAGGACTCTTGCCCTATGGGATGAATCTATCAGAGAGCATGCACTAGGGGACAACTCGTGCCCTATGGGATGAGTCGTGCTCACGACTCGTGCCCCTGGGGATGAGTCATCCTGGTGACGCTGGAAACCCATTTTTGCAAGGAAAAAGGACTCTTCTCCCCAAGTGTTAGGGATTTATAACAAGTATAAATTGAATCCTTTTGTCCCAGTAAAAAGTGTGACGAAAATTAGAGTTTTTGAAACACTAATTGGGTGATTTTAATTACGAATCAAAGATCAAATTCCATAGATTCATTCTACCAAACAACCATTGATTATTGAAAGGTGTTTCAATAATCGGAGGATCGTCTAGCAATCCAACAAGAAGAGTTCTTGGTTCCTTCACATGTGGATCACCATTAGAGGGAGGTTACTTTATCTCCTAAAGCTTGAAGATCTCCATTGTTGATTCTTCACCAAGGTAGAATAAGGAAGAAGAAGATCCAAGTTTTCATCAACAAATTCAAAGGTTGAATTTTGAGATCCGTTTTGAGCAAAAAAATCGCATTAAGGTATGTAAATCTATTTCATGGTTTTCATCTCTTCATGCTAGACGTATCCAAGGGCTAGGGTTTAGTTGTTGTATAAATATTTTTCTGCTGCGTTTGTAACCCCAAAACCCAACAATTTTGTTGTGTATTTAAAACCCATTCATGTTAAAAACTTGTACAGTGGTAAACATATTTGTTAGGTTATCCTTTAACTTCACATAGTCGACTATGATGACCTATTAGAATATTTCTATGACATCGCTTCTCCAGCTATTTTGAAGATATTTCATTCTATGAATGTAGAGTCTTTTGTGCTAGATATCCAATCGGCATCATAATATCCATCTAACATTTTTACATATTATGAATATTGTAATCCATAATCCCGAGTATGCTTTTAAATACATGAAGTACTCAAATAATATTGTTAACTTGGGTGACAACATCCATCCAGTAATTCCAATGCAATATAATGAACTCGTGGGGTATCAAGTTTCTTATGTAAATTCAAAGAATATTCCTCCTCCTTTGAGAAACATCAAATGGGTTGATGAATTGATGAGTAACAATCCCTTAAGAATAGATTGGAGGTTGAAACCAATCAATTATATGTTGTGTAGTAGGTGCATTAGTATTACGTCATGTTGGGTTTGGTGTCATCAAAGTTGGGGATGCCTAAATTAGGGGATTGAACAAGCAACAAAGAAGTAATACATGTGACACTATAGGACATGGATGTGCTTTATATTTAGCATGCCCGTGTCAAGCTACAACTCTGGAGCGTGATTTTTGGAACAACAAACATGACCAGGTCACAAAAAGGACACGGTCGGGGTACCGAAGTCTACTTTATGGGTTTTAGCCTGCGCGGATGTGCAGATTAAAGGACATGCCCGGCACGCATGTAATGGCTTGGGCCGACCAAAATTCAGCACATGATTAGAAAACCCTACAGGGTTAGGAATAGGTAGTATAAATATTCCCATATTCCCTAACATGTATCATAAGTTCAATTGCTCATCTGTTTCTCTAGATTAGGTTCTGTATAGCTAGGAATTCTTGGGATCAAGAATTCGTGCAACATAATAAGAGATTGCAATCTGTGATTTCTCCAAGTGATAATAATATTCTCTCTCTCTCTCCCCGTGGACGTAGCCAAGTTGGTGAAACATGTATATCGTTGTGTTGTGTGATTGTTGTTTGATTGTATTTACTATAGACCTTGTTCTAACAAACTGGTATAAGAGCCAGTTTTGGTTGAGAAAGGTCTTGGGGTATTATGCTGCAGAAAAAGATGGGATCAGGAATAGAATCACCAATTGACAAATTCAATGGGAAGAATAGTTTTAGTCTATGGAAAATAGAGATGAAATCCCTGTTGAGAGACAAGGGTTTGTGGGCTCCAATGGCTGTTGCAATCAATGGTGGGAAGGATCCAAAGGGCAAAGCAAAAGCCTTTCCCACATGTGTTGTTGTGGCTGCAACAGTAGAAGGTTCAGAGAAGGATGAAAAGTCATCTGAGAAGGAACTAGCAGATATGATCTCACTAGATGAGAGAGCCCACTCTAAAATCATAAGGTGTTTAGATGATGAAATTCTAGCAGATATTGCATATACTGATTTCGGAGGTGTATGGCTTGCGTTGGAAGACATGTTTTTGAAACGATCACTGACCAACAAGATGTATCGGAAACAAAAATTGTATTTTCTTCAAATGAAGTAAGGTAAGCCTATTAGGGATATTCTAGATAGATTTACATTTTTATTACTGGAACTTCGTAATATATATGCTAAAGTAGAGGATGAGGATGCTGCATTAATGTTTCTTGTTTCATTGCCTTTATCATATGAGCACTGTGTTGACTCTAGTATCAATTGGGAAGGAGACGATCACTCTAGTGGAGGTGAAAACTTTGCTCAAGACTAGAGAGTTTTGTCAAAATGAAAGTGGTAATAGTAGTACAAATAACTAGTCAACAGGTTTAGTTGCGGAGGCAGCAACGATTCTGGCAGTAAGAAGAAAAATAATGCTTATGTCAAGAAGGGTCTAAAACCTGGGGATGTCTGTAACTATTACAAGGAAAAGGGACATTGGAAGACTGATTGTCCTAGGAAGAAGTGAGGCGAGCCTCCTGCCCGTTGGAGGCTATTGTTGTTGTGGTAGACAGTAGCGGTTCTGATTAGGATTTTGCTCTGTAACAGAAGAATATGCACGACAGTCAGATACGTGGATTCTTGACTCTGGAGATTTTTACCATATAAGTCCGTGTAGAGAGTGGTTTACCAGTTATGTTCAGGTGGATGGGGGTAATATTCGTATGGCCAACAGTGCTGCTTGCAAGGTAGTTGGTATTCGATCTATCAGGCTGCAGACTCATTATGGTAAGTTTTTCCCTTTGAACGATGTGAGACATGTTCCACTTAAGCGGGGCTCCTTATATTTCCTCCAAGGTAGAACACTTTTTGGGTTGGTTTTGATTGCATCATCTGAGGTGGTCAAGGAGGATATGACAAAGTTGTGGCATATTTTGCTTGGGCACATGAGCACAAGAGGAATGCAGATACTGGTGAATCACGGTCTTATTTGTGGCCATAAGGTCAAGGATCTTAAGTTTTGTAAGCACTGTGTACTTCAGAAGATGCAGCGAAGCATGTTTCCAAGGGTGATCATAGAATGAAGGAAACTATGGATTAAATCCACTCAGATTTTTAGGGACTTTCACGTCAGGAATCTTTGAGGGGTCACATGTATTTCTTGTCTATGATTGATGACTACTCGAGGAAGACTTGGGTCAAGAGTGAGGCTCTCAAAAATTTCAGACATTGGAAGATATTAGTGGAGAATCAGACAGGGAAGAAGATCAAGAGACTCCGGACAAATAATGGGTTGGAGTTTTGTTGTACTGGGTTCGATGAGTTCTGTAAATAAGTGGGGATTTCTAGATATCTCACTATCAGGGGTACACCACAGCAGAATGGTGCCACAGTGTTCATGAATAAGACATTTTTAGTTAGAGCAAGGTGCATACTCTCCAATACAGAGTTGTCTAAGCGGTCCTAGGCAGAAGCGGTTAGTACATCATGTTACTTGATAAATCGCGTACCTCACACATATATCAACCCCAAAGTTCTCAATGAGGTATGATCAGATAAACCTGTTGATTATTCTAATTAAAAAGCATTTGGTTTTTCTGTTTATTATCATGTGGATGATCGAAAGTTAAAGCCGAGGGCAAGAAAAGGAGTTTTCATGGGTTATGGGGATGATGTCAAGAGATACCAAATTTGATCTCCATCAAAGGGTAGAGTTATTATAAGCATGAATGTTGTCTTTGATGAAAATTATGTGCTTAATCCTATTATGAGATATGTGATTGTACCAGGTATTGGTAGTGTTGATAAACATGTGGAGCTACAAAATACTACAGATTTGAAAAGTCCGCAGTTAGATATTAATCAAAATCTACCTACAAAGACGGAAACACCAGAAATTTTATCACCTATTCCTAAAGAATATGGGTTAGCTCAAGGAAGGTCTAGAAGAGCTAATTTCGGGAAGCCTCCTCAGAGGTATGGTTTTGAAGACATGGCGTCTTATTTACTACATGTTGCTGAGGAAGTGGAGCCTCACCTTAAGGAGCCAACCACATTCAAGAAAAGGGAAAGTATGACACCATCAAACGGGGTCAAGTATAATGCTCGTGTGGTTGCTAGAGGTTTCACACAGAGAGAGGGTATTTGTTAGGCCCAATTGATAGGAAAATAGGCTAGAAGGGGGGGTGAATTAGTCTGATTAAAACTTCTTTTTCAAAACCTTTAGAAAATGTCCAAGTAACTTATCACAAGCTAATCGATGGAAACCAGTTGCACAACGGATAAAATATTACATGTTTTACTCACACACAGTGATCGGTTAAGTGAAGGGTTTGTAGCAAAGGGTAAGTTAAAATCTCATGCAAATATATATTCCAATAGAAAAAGCAAACAAGCAGTATAAGGAATCAAAGTTTGTAACCAGTTAATAGAATTCATCTGGTTATAAAGACAAGATATAATGAACAAACACAAACAAAGGGACACAGTTGTTTGAAGAGGATCACAGTATTAAATAACTGCTACGTCCTCTATCAAGTTTGGTCAAAACATGGATTTGTGTAAAGTGCACTATTAATGATACTAAGCTATTACAAGTTGCAAGCCTTATGATTGAAGGCTGCCAAAAGTAAAGTGATAACTAATGGATCATGCTACAATATTGACCAAGTGTTTTCAAGAGATGTATTCACAAATTGAGCTAATTTCTCTTGGGTGTGTGGTGTGATCAATCAATGTGTTCCAGACATAGTCTTGTTGGGGAACACTTACAACAATTGATTGAGTGTGCACAGTGTATGTCCTAATAAATAATCTAGTTAATATATGGACTTGAATACCTTGAACTTTAATGCTTGATTGCACTTTCAGATCTTGACAATCTCACTCTCAAATATCTTCAATGCACCAACCCTCTTGAATGCTCTGATGAAGGTATTTATAATGACTTCATGGAAGAGTTGTTGTCTTTGAAGGGGTTGAAGGAAAGACTTGGATTTTGACAAGCATTTAATGAGAATATCTTCTTCATTAAATGCCTGAGATTTGACGTACAACCATCTTTGAATTTTCACTGGATAAAGGAGTTGTTGTGAGTACTGGTAACTTTGACATTCCTCTTTGAGTTGCTGACAAGGTGCATCAAAGTCTTCATACCAAACTGTTCTACCAACTTTAGCTAAATTGTGAGCTGAGTAGGTGAGAACATTAAATGCTTCAACTGATTGGAAGCTTGTTGAGGAAGCTTGGCTGGCAACTGATGGACCATGACCGGTTGACTGACCTAACCGGTTAGAGGTTGGTCGACTGATGTATAACCGGTTGTGGCTGTCAACCAGTTAAGGCTTCTTGAACAAGTAACCAATAATATCAACTTGGAAAATCAACTAGGTCGTCAAGTATTCATTCTTTGAGAAAAATACATAAATAAAAACACTGGCACTAGCACTAAAGGGAACCTAAGATACATATAAAAATCTATTTGGTCTAGTTAAAATTAGGGGTCCTCAATAATGCTTATTATGATTGGGATTAAGCAATTCTAAAGATATACATATATTTGACTAACAATCTCCTCCTAATTGCTTAAGTCTAATAATCCTAGGTTTACATCTATCTTAACTTAGTAATAGAATGATGAAGAATTTATCTTTTAATTATGTCATTTCCTAAGTCAAGTGACAACTTGATGTAACATAAGGAAAGCTTACAAAATGAGAGCTTTAAAAAATAAAACATAAAGTAAAGAAATGGGTGAATAAGATAACCTGCAAATTGAAAGAGTTAGTAGCAGTTAAGTCATTCAAAAATATAAAGGAATTTCAAGAAAGCAAAACATTTGAAATGAACAAGTTGAGGGTTGTTGGTCCCAAAGGTGGCAACAAGGGTGAAAATATAGCTAGAGGGGGGTGAATAGTTGTTACAAAATTTTCGCCCTCTTTTAAAAACTAAACCTCTTGCTTACAAAATCTCTTGCAGTTGATAATAGACTGCAAGTGAAGATGTAAAATGTACAGCAGAATTATAGAGTATAAAGCGGTTTGATAGAGGCGGTTTGTAAAGCGGTTTGGTATAGCGGTTTTGGAAAGTGCAGTTTTACAAACACGTGTATTTTTGACAATGTTAACTCCAAACACTATTTCACAATAATGGATAGCTAAATAAAGATCAAACAGAGACAGAGATAAATAGTTAGTAATCACAAGAAATATAAATGCAAAAATATAAGAACACGTGATTTGGAGTGGTTCAATCGATAAACGATCTACATCCACTACCAAGATGGTTAGTCTTGGACTTTCAAGAGTGATTTTACTATGAGTATGAGAGATTACAAGTTACAAAGATCAATACTCAAATCTAAAATCTATTCTATGAAGATCAAATCCTAAGACTATAACCAGTGTATTTCAAGTGATTAATCTATGTGATTAACCAAGTGAGGTGTGTGTGTGAGAACAAGATCAAGGCTCTTTAAATCTATGAGATGTAGAGCACAATGATTCTTGAATATGTTAAGGCTTGATTTCTGGGCTGGGGAATGTATCTTGAAGGTAGAAGATGAAGATTCAAAGGGTTGAATAATTTCTGGGCAGAGCTTCAGCTTCTATGAACACAGCACTTTCAATTTTCTCAAGCAATCTTCAAATGGAGAAGATTAGGGGTATTTATACCCAAGCATCAAGAAACTAGCCGTTGGATACAGCTGTTGTAAGGACAGTACTTGATGCAATCCCATTGGTCCACAGCAACCACTTTTGTCCTTTGGTACAAACTCGCCGCAGTAAAGCCGATCGTGCTCCACCAAGCAATGAGGTTAGGACACCTGTCACCTTTTCAAGATCCTTGCAGATCTTCTCTGACATTGAATCACGTGACAAGATTTAGTGGTTGACTTTTGATATTGCTGACGTGGATTCCAACGGTAAAAAGTGGTTCACTTCAAGTCTTCAATCATTGGATGCGGTCTGGTGTGGAGCGGTTGAGGATGTGCGGTTTAGTACACCAGGAAGTTGCAAAGAGCGGTTGGAGTTGAACTGCACAGGAGCGGTTCATCAAGCGGTTGTTCAATGAGCAGATTCAAAGTGGAATTCCACATGCGGTTGCATGTGCGGTTCATAAGGGCGGTTTTGAAACTGCTAAACTGCAACTCTCTAATCCAATGAATCTTGCGCCAGTCTTCAAGCCTAAATTTAACCTATTCTTTAAAATGGACATAGCTAAAAAATTGAAGTCTAAGCTTCATTACATAGGGTCCTAAAGTCCTTAAAATGTACAGGAGGTTATGGTGTCAATCAAATCTAATACAAAATAGGAGGGTTAAAATATGCATACCCAACAATCTCCCCCTATTTGATTGATGCCATTACCTACTATAACTAAAGCAAACATTGTACTTGGTAAAAACATGTCCATAGGAATTAACATGGTAATTCATGTCCCAAGTTAATGCACACACTTAGCTTAAGCTATAGATTTCTATACTATCTAAAAGATAAAAACTTACAATATGGAAAGTATAGAAATGCATTCAGTGCACTTAAAAATATGAGTTTAAGTTCAAAGTGCGGTTTAAACTGAATGTTTAACCTTCATTTCAAAAATATGAATTTAAGTTAGAAAATATTTGAATGAGGTTATAAACCATATGCGGTTTCATTGTTCTACAAACAAGCAGTTTGACATGAACAAACTTTTTGGAACCATGATGCAATTTCCATTAATTCCTAAAGTGATTACAGTTACAGGAATGAAGAAAAATTACAAGGTTACAAAAAGTCAAAAGAAGTTGGAAAAAAGAAAATACATGAAGTGCGGTCCAACAAAACAAAAAGGAGTTCAGCAAAAAGGAAAGGAATTACAGTGAAGAGCATTCTTAATGCTGACGCGGTTGGTGATGATGCTGATGCGGTTGCTGATGGCGCGGTTGATCACGATGCTGGTTGACCTCTTGAATTGGCACTTGCGGTCCGGAAGGTCTGAATGCAGAGCTTTCACCTCTAATAATTCTTCTTAGTGCTCTGACATCTTCAGATTGTCTTCCTAGGGTGGTCTCAACTACTCTGAGTGCGGTCACGGATTGAGCAGCGGTTGAGCCTATAGCATCAACTGATCTTGTGTTGGCAGCAACACTCTCCTTGATCTCAGTTGTGAAGGATTCAATGCAAGCTTTGAGAGAGTTGTAAAAGTGAAGATCTCATTCTGAATGGCTTCGGTTTGATTGGAGAGAGCATCTTTCAAGGGATCCAGATCAACAGAAACGTTCAGAGTGGATCTCAAATCCTTGATGGAGTTGTCAAGCTTGAGATTGAATCCAGCCTTGAGGTTCTCAAATCTGAAGGAAATGTCACCATCAAAAGTTTTGACTTGCTCCTTGAGACTGTCTCCCACAATGTTAAGATCAACATTAATTCTATCTTTGAGGGAGTCCAGCTCAGAAAGGATCTTCAATTGTAGGTCATCAAGAGCAGTTTGAGAAGGAGCGGCTGAGGTTGAGGCTTGATGTTGCCGTTGAGATTCTGGAAGGGATTTCATGAAGGTTATAAGAGCAGAATTGGTGGAGGAGACAAATTCATCAGAAAGCTTGGTGAGCATTTCTTGAAGTTGAGACTTTGATACAGCATCACCCATAGCTCTAAGTACTCCTCTAGCCAGATCTTCCTTGAATCCTTGAAAACATGTTGTTGCTGCGGTTTTAACAGCGGTTTGATCTGAGGAACTTATCTCCCCCTTAATGGCATCAATCAATTGGGCTTTCATGATTGCCAAATCAGCAGTTTGAGAGTCCACTTTGGAATGTATGGCGCGGTTGGAGGCTTCAAGGGAGGAGTTGGAGGCAGCTAGGGCAATGTTTGATTCTGTGAGTTTAAGCATATGCCCTTGGTTGACAAGCAATTGTGATTGAATAAGTTGGAGGGTGGAAAGAATTTGATAGTAGTCAGAAGGGGCGATTGAAGTAGAGGGAACTTGGGTAAAAGAAGGAAGCAGTTGAGAATCTGTAGCTGGAGTGGTTTAAGGTAAAGGGGATAGAAGGGTTTGGAATATACGGCTGACTGGGACTGTATAGGGTGAAGCGGTTGATGGAGGAATTGATTATGTTTGGGGTAAGGTAATTGGTGCGGTTGAAATAAGGGTGGTTAGAATAGGTGCGGTTGAAGGAGGAGGTGGAATAATGGTGGTTTGAATGTTTGAGGCGGTTGGAGGAGGTTGAACATTTGAAATTGGAATTCCAAAAGTAGTAGGGTTAGAGTTAGAGGATGAACTGGTTGAAGTAGAATGAAGTTCAACAGAAGGAGATTTCTGAGGAACTGGGGAATCAGCAGGAATAGGAGAATTTTTAGGAGGAGGAGTATTGACGCGGTCAGGAGAAGGAGTTGGGGTTCGGTTGCGATTAGAATTAGATACAGCTGGAGTGTGATGAGAATAAGGTGGTGACTGAGCGCAGTTGGAATGAGGAGGGGAATTGGAGCGGTTGGAATGTTGAGGTGAGGGAGTTGGGGTTCTGTTTTGGCTAGAATTGGAATGGGATTTGGAAGGTGAATGGGATGGTGAATGTGAAGGGGAAGGTGAAGGAGATGGAGATGGAGAAGGAGTAGGTTTTTTGGCTACACGTTGCAGGAAACGTTTGGGTCCTTTGGTTGGGGTCTTTTTCTGGGCTAAGTGTTTGACCCTTTTTGGCTTCTCCCCTTGAGCGGTTGCAGCTCTGAGGGGTTGAGAGGGAGAAGGCGGTCTAGGTGATGGGGATTTGGCTGGTGAGGAATGATGAGAGTGGACAGGGGATTGAGAAGGTGTTGGAATAAGAGTTTGGGTTGGAGGTGGTTGAGTAGTTAGCTGCGGTTGAGGTTGAGGGGGCGGTTGTGTTTCAGCTTCCTTTGATTTTACATGAGCAGCCTTTTTCTCAGCTGCCTCTCTCTCAATCCTTACTAGCTCATCCTTGTAGAAGGCGGTCAGGTCCTCATCAGAGAGCTTAGCTAGATCAGCCTGAGTTTGCTTGGCTTTCTTAGCCCTTGCCACCAAAGGAGGGATGGTAACATCTTCTTCTTCTTCCTCAATCTCATCTTGAAGGGACATTTTATCTTTCCCTTTCTTGCTGGGTCCAGCACCAGTTGCACTACGCGGTTTAGCAGGTGCGGTTCTGGTTGCCTTAGGAAGCGGTTCTTCAGCAGTTTTCCTCTACCTTGAAACCTTCCTTATAGGTTTTCCCAGACCCTTAACAGCGGTTGCAGGAGTCATCTCAACATAATGTTCCTTGGGATTGAGAGGATCAGCATCATAAAGGGCCTTGTAGTCATCATTGCCAAAAGAAAATCTGAAGTGGTAGCAAGCCTTGAGCCCAAAGGATTCTTCAACTCCCCAGTAAATAGATAGTTCTGGAGTAGACATCCTCAATTACTCTAAGTGATGGTAGTTGGAGAAGATGGCGGTTAGAAGTCTACCAAAATGTCTCCACCTAATAGATTTATCCTTTGTCTTTAGCTGGTATGCATCAATGCTGCTGGCAAGCTCTCTCATCAGAATCTTAGGCTAATGGAGCTTCATTCCATTGTAGATTGCACAGCAATATTGCCACTGCTGTGAGGTGAAGTTGTTGTGGTTTCCAGTCTTCCCACACACAGACTTCCCTACTAGGTAGCAGAGATGGCTCATCAGCTCTCCAAACTCTCTCCTTGGCTTCTTCTTGTAGTACCCAAATAATGAATCCAAAGTACCAGTGAGAGTTGAGCAGGTAGCATCTTGGACCTCTTGAGACATCTCAACAGGAGCACCAGAAACATGGAATTCATAAGTACTCATGATATCCAGGTAATCAATAGAGATCTTGAACCCTTCAACAATTCCAACCAAACTGGGGATCTTATTTCCATCTGAATGCTCTCTTTATCCACGCACTGTGGTTGCATAAAACTGATCTATGAATAGAGGGATGGTGAAGGTTTGTTGTTTGTTGAAAAGGGGAAGGATTCCAGAGGCTTGCATCTTCCTTATCATCCCCCTTCCAAGAGCATTAGACTTCAGTTCTGGCTCATTGATTTCCCAACCTGGTAAAAAATATTTGGTGTTCTACAAAGAAAACACTCAAGTTAGAACTAGTAATAAAATCATAGTTTACAAGCGGTTTGGTGCACATATGCGGTTGGCAATAGTGCGGTTTTGGAAATGATAATTTCCAAACCTCAAGGAAACTGTGAATACAGGTAGGAAAACAAATAAGAAAAATACAAAAGTATATTTACTTAGTACGTGGCATTGTAATCCAAAGTTATCCCACACTGCAAGCAGTTGTTTAGAGAGGAAGTTCTTGGTTTCCAGCCTATATACTTAGTAAAACTTAAGTAACTTCTTAGCATGCGGTTTCAAAGGTGTATATGTGGTTTTGAAAACATGACATGCGGTTCTTAGCATGCGGTTGTATGACCATAAAACACATGCGGTTTTGAAATACAAGGATAAGCAGTTACAAGTGTGCGGTTTCAAAAGATCAGCATGCGGTTGGGAGTGAAGCGGTTCAAACATGCAAAACAGAATCCAAAATTTCCAAAAAAATTTCTAAGTTATGAAAAACAAGATTGAAAATTAGGTCAATCCAAAACATAGGAAAATTTTGAGGAAGATGATGAACAGACATATGAATGCATGAAGAACACCAAGAACACCAAGAACAGAGATTCAAAGAAAGTTAACCAAAATGAACAAATAATATGTCAAAATGATCACATTGAGCAGTAGATTAATAATTTAACAATTAAAATCACTACTTTACTTAGAATCACCCAGAAAATGCATAAACACAGAAGTGGGTTTCAATACTTAAAAAGTTTAAAGTTCAAAATCAGTGCTCAAGATGTGTGTTGATCATGAAATAAAGTCTAGAATCTTAATATAGGCAAAAATCCGAACAAAACCTAACTAATTTCATGCAAAATGATCAAGAAATGAGGCATATAGAAGCAAAAACCAGTTTAGGGTGCTCGAAACTTGTAGGTGTTCATCAATGGCGGATTAATCAATCAAACATGTATGATTTGCAGAAAAGTAAGAAGTTTAGGGTTTAGAACACATACCATGTCAAAGATAGGTTGTTTGGGTGCCATTGATTTGAAGAAAACTTAAATGTTTATGAAGGTTTTGAAAGTTAGAGAGAGAAAGCGAGTTGGTTGAGAGACTGACAGAAGGTACATTTGCAGAGAGATCAGTTGGAAAAGGTTGAAAAGTTAGAGAATGATTTCTATTTATAGGCACGTTTTGAGGGTTAGGCAGCTGAAGGGACAATTTCAAATTCCCATAAGGTGAATCATTACAAATGTTGCACCCTTTCAGCTTCATCACATCAACCAATGACAGCTGACATGAAGGCCATTAAATGCTAATGTTCCCTTTGCATTAAATGCATTCAAATTTTAAAATTTCGTGGGAAAACATTTGCAAATAAACCCTTAAAGAAAAATAAGGACTGAAAAATAAATAAAAAGAATTTGAACAGTTTTTTTTAATTGAATAAACATAGGCAAAAATTAGAAATTACTCCAAGTTGAAACGCGGTTGAGATCCAAGCGGTCAGGTCTGCAGCAAGCGGTTGGAAGTAAGCGGTCGGCTGCAAGGCGGTTGGAATACTTACGGTTTGGTATACGCGGTTCAAAAAGGGTGAGGTTTGAATCCTCCATAGGAATTTCAACCTATACTCAATACACAGGTTAGCCAATAAACAGTATGGAATCACTTAAGTTCAAGCGTACTCATTTCTCCTCTAAGGAATGAAAACCTCTTGGAGTCAAGAGCCTTAGTGAGGATGTCAGCAATCTGGTTGTCTGTCCCTACGTACTCTAAATGGATATTCCTCTTCTCCACATGGTCTTTGAGGAAATGATACTTGATATCTATGTGCTTGGTCTTGGAATGCATGAGAGGGTTGTTGGAGACTGAAATAGTTGAAGTGTTGTCACACATGATTGGGCAATTTCCTTCTTCAATTCCATAGTTCACCAACTGCTGCTTCATCCAGAGGATTTGACAGCAACAACTACCAGCAGCAATATACTCAGCCTCTGTGGTTGATACTAAAACTGAAGCTTGCTTCTTGCTGGCCCAAACAACTAGTCTATTCCCAAGGAAATGACAAGTACCACTAGTGCTTTTCCTGTCAATAGTACAAGCTGCATAATCTGCATCTGAATAACCTACAAGATCGAAGTTTGAATCTTTGGAATACCAAAGTCCAAGGTTAGTGGTTCCAGATAAATAGCGGATTATACGATTGACTGCAATAAGATGTACTTCTCTAGGATCAGCTTGGTAGCGAGCACATACGCAGACACTAAACATGATATCGGGCCTACTAGCAGTTAAATAAAGTAATGAGCCGATCATACCTCGATATAAACTTTGATCAACTTTCTTACCTTTGAGATCTTTATCTAGCTTATTGCCGGTGGCCATTGGAGTATCATATGCTTTAGTATTTTCTAATCCAAACTTCTTTATTAGCTCCTTGGTGTATTTGGCTTGGCTGAGGAAAATACCTTCTTCGCATTGCTTGATTTGAAGCCCGAGGAAGAATGTTAATTCTCCCATCAGGCTCATCTCAAACTTGCTTTTCATTAGCTTCTCTAAACGCTTACAAAGTAACTCGTTAGTAGAACCAAAAATGATATCATCAACATATATTTGAACAAGTAAAGTATGATCATTGTATTTGGCAATAAAAAGAGTTGTATCGATTTTACCGCGTTTAAATCCTTTTTCTAGTAAAAATTTAGAGAGAGTCTCATACCATGCCCTTGGAGCTTGCTTAAGTCCATACAAAGCCTTCTGAAGTTTGTAGACATGATTGGGAAATTTGGAGTATTCAAATCCAGGCGGTTGGGCAACATACACGGTCTCTTGCAGTTCACCGTTGAGGAAAGCACTCTTCACGTCCATTTGATATAACTTGAAATGCTTGAAAGAGGCGTAGGCTAAGAAGATTCTGATAGCTTCCAATCTTTCAACTGGAGCAAAAGTTTCATCATAATCGATTCCTTCTTCTAGCCTATATCCTTGTGCAACCAACCTTGCTTTATTCCTAGTGATTATTCCATTCTCGTCCATCTTATTCCTAAATACCCACTTAGTTCCTATCACTCCTTGATCCTGAGGTCTAGGCACCAAAGTCCAGACCTTGCATCTTTCAAACTGGTTGAGTTCTTCTTGCATAGCAACAACCCAACTGGAATCTTGGAGTGCTTCATCAATCTTCTTGGGTTCAATTTGAGATATCAAGGAAGTATGCTCGTCATAGTTCTATCTCCTTGTTTGAATACCGGAAATCAGATTACCTATCACATTAGAGAGAGGGTGACTGCTGACTTCTCGAACCTTCGGGGGTAAGTCTGGTTGGACAGAGGTTTACTGAAGATCCTCAATTGGAACGTCGTTAGATCCTTCAGCGAAGTCATGGAATGTAAGTTGACGAAGAGGTTCTATAAGCTGGATAGGGGAATTCTCAACTTCTTCTTCCCTAGGAGTTGCATCTGGAGTAGGAACTTCAGGTGCAGTTTCAAATCTGCGGTTTGAGGGAATTTCAGTTAAGGGTGCTGGATTTTGCGATTGAGGTTCAGGTGCGGTTCTAGATGGTTCACCTGTTTCATTATGCTCAACAAAATCATCAGCAACATTTGGAGCCAAATGTGGCTCAAGGAGAGAATGCTCATCGAAAGTAACATGGACAGACTCAACTATTTTTAAACTAGTTTTATTGAAAACAGGAAAATCTTTTGAATGTTTAGTATACCCAACAAAAATACCTTCGTCGGCCTTGGCTCCGAATTTACCACTATTTTCTCTTTCGTTGTAGAGGATAAAACATTTGCAGCCAAAGATCTTGAAGAATGCAATGTTGGGGATTCTTCCTCACCAAAGCTCATAGGGAGTCTTGTTATAGGTTTTGTTGATGAGGGAGCGGTTTTGAGTGAAGCATGCTGTGTTGATTGCTTTAGCCCAGAAATACTGAGGCAGCTTCGCTTCAGATATCATTGTCTTTCCAGCCTCAATCAACGTCCTGTTCTTCCTTTCTACAACCCCATTTTGTTGTGGAACACCAGCAGTTAAGAAATTGTGATCAATTCCATGTTCATCACAATACTGAGCAACACCGTTGTTCTTGAATTCTGTTCCATTATCTGATCAAACACTAACGATGTCGTCTTCTTTTTGAGTTTGGAGGGATGGGTGACCATCAATAATCATTTGGGGAGCCATCTGGGAGGAGCGGTTGCAGCCTTGACAAAGGGAACTGGCTTTGGTTTGACCACGTATTTTCTAGGTACGCTATTCCTTCTTTTGAAGGCAGGAGGAGCGGTCGAAGAAGAGGCGCGGTCAGCCTTGCAGTTGCCAGCACCACCTGTTCCACCAGAATCCTTTGGCTTCATCTGAGAATTCTTCCCATATTGATTCCCTTTTGGGTAGACATAATTAATTTGTTGTCCTTTACCCTTTCCTTTAGCATGCTTCCCCTTAGGAATTTCTTTTGTTAGTTTCAAAATTTCCTCATCCTTTTCACTGCAGGATGCACACTTCTCCTCTTCAACAGATCCAAATCCTAGACCCTCCTTAATTCCAGAGGGAACTTGGGAATCTATGATTTGATCCGAGTAGGATTTTGACTTGAGCCACCCATCAATAATCATTTGACGATCGTTGAGTTGGGTGACCAGGTCATCATTCCGGAGTTGAAGTGCAGCAACCTTAGTTTCAAGGATGCGGTTTTGATCAGCAAGAGGAGTCATCTTTTTGATTTGGTCCTTAAGATTTGAAATTTCAGACCTCATCACAGTTTTCTCCGTCTTGCACAGATTAAGTTCATCATGAGCTAAGCTTAAGGATTTCTTAAGATTAGAGAATTGATGGATCACCATTTCAGCTTCCTTAATCCTTTCGTGTTCCGAGGGAGAAACTTCTTCTACCACCTTTTTCAAAACTTTCTTATTTGGAATTGCTTTTGAAGGTGGAGCATTTTTAGAAGAGAAAATGGGACGTGAATACGAACAATTTCCTATCTTAACGCTAGGAGTAAGTTTGACATTATCATCCAACTTAAAATTTGGAAGTTTTGTAGAAATCTCTTCTTCCTCCATATCTTGCAACTCGACTGACTCAGAATCTGATTCATCGGAAGCATCTGCAACTAAGCAGAGATTAACCTCTTCGGTTTCTTTGTCACTTCC
This sequence comes from Adenophora triphylla var. japonica, assembly GCA_022495995.1. Lineage (NCBI taxonomy): Eukaryota > Viridiplantae > Streptophyta > Magnoliopsida > Asterales > Campanulaceae > Adenophora > Adenophora triphylla. The sequence goes on from JAFEMH010002037.1 coordinate 73,297, forward strand.
ATCATCAGAATCTGTTTCAATCCAAGTTGCTAATTCCTTGGAATTCTCTTCCTCCTCAGCAACCATTCCCTTGCGACGAGAAAATTTCGCAGGAGAGGTTTTCTTTTTCAAGTATTCATATTTGGGTTGTGGACACTCAGATGCAAAGTGACCAGGTTTTCTACAATTGTAGCAAACTAGATCACTCTTTTTCTTTGTATCTCCAGCCTTAGAAAATGTTGCAGGAGGTTTGCCTTTTGAAAAAGTTTTTGTAAAGGGTTTTGAGGATTTTCTAAACTTTTGAAATCTTTTCACAAACATGGCAAAATCATCATCATCCATCTCGATGAGTGATGAAGTTGATATGGAAGGATCTGCAGTTTGATTGGATGTAGATGGTTTCTCCTCTTGTTCCACTACGGACATAGAAAGCGATTTGGTTTTCCTTTCAATCTCTTCAATATGATTTAATTTAAGCTCATAGACTCTAAGGTTTGCATACAAGTTACTTAACGACCAAGTATTTAAAACTTTTGAGTCTTCTAGAGAGGTAGCCTTATTTACCCATCTAGAACCTAAAGAAGCAAGGAAAGTCATATTGATTTCCTTATCGGTTAAAGTTTTGCCAAGAGATCTACAAGCATTAACTACCTCAACATAGCGATCGTAGGTTTGACGCAAGTTTTCATTGGGTTTTCTGTTGAAGTTGTTGTAGGATCTTTCAACAGCATATAATTTGCTTTCCTTGCATTCGTCATCACCTTCGAGGTAGCTCTCTATGGCATCCCATATCTGCTTTGCGGTTTTGAGGTACATCACTTTCTGAAGTGTTGAAACTGGAAGTGTTCCTGAAATGATGTGCCTTGCCTTGCTGTCCAAGGCAGCTAATCTCTTCTCTTCATTCGACCACTCATCTTTAGGCTTTTTGACCTCTGGAGTTTCTGTATTGGTGGTTGCATCAGTTTTGGCCTTCATGGGAACAAACGGGCCATTGATTACGCACTCCACCAGCATCTCATCAATTGTTTCCAAATGAATGAGCATTTTGCACTTCCAGATGTCGAAGTAGTCTTCGTCCAAGATTGGAATGTGTGAATAGTTAACAGTTGTCATCGTTTTTGAGTTTGCCATATTGAATCGGCACACAAGATGTTAAGCTTGAAAAACATTGGTTTTAAAATGTGTTAACTTTGATACCACTTGTTGGTCCCAATGGTGGCAACAAGGGTGAAAATACAGCTAGAGGGGGGGGGTGAATAGTTGTTACAAATTTTTTGCCCTCTTTTAAAAACTAAACCTCTTGCTTACAAAATCTCTTGCAGTTGATAATAGACTGCAAGTGAAGATGTAAAATGCACAGCGGAATTATAGAGTATAAAGCGGTTTGATAGAGGCGGTTTGTAAAGCGGTTTGGTATTGCGGTTTTGGAAAGTGCAGTTTTACAAACACGTGTATTTTTGACAATGTTAACTCCAAACACTATTTCACAATAATGGATAGCTAAATAAAGATCAAACAGAGACAGAGATAAATAATTAGTAATCACAAGAAATATAAATGCAGAAATATAAGAACACGTGATTTGGAGTGGTTCAATCGATAAACGATCTACGTCCACTACCAAGATGGTTAGTCTTGGATTTTCAAGAGTGATTTTACTATTAGTATGAGAGATTACAAGTTACAAAGATCAATACTCAAATCTAAAATCTATTCTATGAAGATCAAATCCTAAGACTATAACCAATGTATCTCAAGTGATTAATCTATCTGATTAACCAAGTGAAGTGTGTGTGTGAGAACAAGATCAAGGCTCTTTAAATCTATGAGATGTAGAGCACAATGATTCTTGAATGTGTTAAGGCTTGATTTATGGGCTGGGGAATGTTTCTTAAAGGTAGAAGATGAAGATTCAAAGGGTTGAATAAATTCTAGGCAGAGCTTCAGCTTCTATGAATACAGCACTTTCAATTTTCTCAAGCAATCTTCAAATGGAGAAGATTAGGGGTGTTTATACCCAAGCATCAAGAAACTAGCCATTAGATACACTTGTTGTAAGGACAGTACTTGATGCAATCCCATTGGTCCACAACAACCACTTTTGTCCTTTGGTACAGCTGCTGCAGGTAAAGCTGATCAGGCTCCAGCTGCAAGCAATGAGGTTAGGACACCTGTCACCTTTTCAAGATCCTTGCAGATCTTCTCTGACATTGAATCACGTGACGAGATGTTGTGGTTGACTTTTGATATTGCTGACGTGGATTCCAACGGTAAAAAGTGGTTCACTTCAAGTCTTCAATCATTGGATGCGGTCTGGTGTGGAGCGGTTGAGGATGTGCGGTTGAGTACACCAGGAAGTTGCAAAGAGCGGTTGGAGTTGAACTGCACAGGAGCGGTTCATCAAGCGGTTGTTCAATGAGCAGATTCAAAGTGGAATTCCACATGCGGTTGCATGTGCGGTTCATAAGGGCGGTTTTGAAACTGTTGAACTGCAACTCTCGAATCCAATGAATCTTGTGCCAGTCTTCAAGCCTAAATTTAACCAATTCTATAAAATGGACTTAGCTAAAAAATTGAAGTCTAAGCTTCATTACATAGGGTCCTAAAGTCCTTAAAATAGACAGGAGGTTATGGTGTCAATCAAATCTAATACAAAATAGGAGGGTTAAAACATGCATACCCAACAAGGGTTAAGAAATTCTCATTGATAATAAGCTGCAACCGGTTGAAAGAAAAAACATATACATCATCAATTACATTCTATTCTGGAGCACGATCGGTTGAGTCCTTGTCCTTTGAAGTTGATGTTGGTGTAGCCGATGAAACCGGTTCAGAAGTTGATCTCTTTGCTTTCTTGGCTTCTTTTTCCTTCTTCTCTTCTCTCTTTTTCATTTTTCTCTCTAACTTGCTTTCAGCAAACATCTTCAAGAAAATCTCATTCTGAGCTTTAACCTTGATCAGCTCAGCATCTTTATCTTTAAGTTGAGCATCTTTATCTTTGAGTTGAGCAGCTTGGTCAAGAATCTTTTGGTTAGCTTTCTTGAGTTCATCGGTTGCAAGGTTTAGGTTAGTCTAAATGGCTATGGCTTGGTCACATAAATCCTTGTTTGTATTAGTTGAGTTTGCAATTTCTTCTACAAGTGTAGTTATGGAGGCATCTTTGTTATTCAGTTGATCTACAAAAACTGCCTATAGCCTTAGTAAAGCCAGTTTCCATCCTTGATAGTCTTCTCTCTTCCTCCTCCTGATTGGACATAAAGAGCCCATCCATCTGTGCATCATGTAACTCTATAAGATCTTGCACAACCGTTGGCCTAAGGAGTTCATCATCATTAGTAGAAGGGAAAGCAACTGGTTGGAGGGGAGAAGATCGAACGACATCAATCGTTGGGGCTTGACCGGCCAGGAGATTGAAAGTTGAGGGAGAGGGATCGGCTAGAGAAGAAGCTTGAGCCGTTGGAGAGGGACAACCGGTTGAGGTAACATGACCGGTTGGGGAGATCTCAATTTCCTCATCAACAGAAACAGAAGAATCAGATAAATCCAAAACAGGAGCCATCAACCCATTATTTTCAAGGCTCATATCCAAAGCACATTCATTCACTGGGGCCTCTTCAAAACCTAAAGCAATTAACTCAGCAGCTATAGAGGCATAAGCCATCAACCCATTATTGAAAAAGAGTTGTTGCTCAGCCTTACCAGGTAATATTTTGGCATTCTTGGGAGTGACTAGCCTTTTCTTTAACCGAAAGATTTTGGTAGCTTGATATTTTTGGCTGGTTTCACTGGGTCCATCGGCTTTGGTTAGATGGGGAGGAGTATCGGTTGGAAGGGCACCAGACATGGTTATTTCAGCAGTCTCTATGAAAGCTTGCATCCTTTATGCTCTCCTTTTTGCCTGAAGCTCATCGGCTAGAGATGGAGGCATAGGAATCGGTTGGAGGTTGCAATTGCTGTTGATTTTCTCATGTAACTCAAACAGAAACATCCCGTTAAATAGCCTTGGAATGGATGCTCTGGAAGAGAAGTAATTTTTGGTGGACATCAGATCTTTCTGATCCACAAAGAAGTCAAAGTTGGCTGGAGGATGAGAATCATCAAGAGGATTATATTCAAATGGTTCAGGAGCTTTAAGCTCTATCTCATCCTCAACTTCAAAGAAATCAGTGGTTGCTGGCTCCTCCTTAAAAATTGTCTCTGGCTCCTCCTCAACTGATTTTCCCTTCAACAAGGCACTGGCATGACTGACCAAAATAGAAGCTTGAATAGCCAGTTGATTAGCCAACTGATCAGCTGATATCTTTTATTGATCTAAGGCAAACTCAAACAAGCTAGCTGCTATAGCCTTCTGCAATTCAATCTCTTCAGCTTTGTCAACCGATACAGGCTTCTCATCCTTAACCGGTTTAGAAGATCCAACGATTAAGGGCATCTCAACAGGTTGAATGACCGGTAAGGGATCGGTTATCACTTTGTCACCTTCTCCGAAGCCTATAATCGGTGAAGTCTCGATTAGGCCTTCTCCCAAAATCCTAACCGGTGCTGTCGGTTGAGGAGTAATAAACCTTGACCGATCATCAGCACCATCAAAATTAGAACTGGAGCTTGAGCTAGATTGCTCACTACCATCATCTTCATCAACTAAAACATCAGTTTCACCACCACCATCCCTAAACAAATCTTCAATCTCCTCATCGGTAGTGGTAGTCCACTTATTTCTATTGGAGTGAACTGAGGAGAAGAAGTCAGCAAGATTTATGTTCCCCATTACCTGCAGCTCTTTATCTACTTCCACCATGTTCTGTACTAGGTCCATCACATTTCGAATCAGCTTGTTTCTCCTAGGACCTAATGCAATCGGTTTAGAATCAAAGGATGGAAGGATATCTTCAGGTACTTCATATCTGCCCAACTAATAAGGGTCAGATTCTTTAAGTGTGTCTTGGGCACCATAGATTATAGCATAGTCTACCCACATATCATGAATCATCATATCTTGCCTCAACCGGTCTTGAGCTGAGTAAATGGCATTCCACAGATTGGGAAGCTGATCGAAGTACCGGTTATAGAGCTTCACAAGGATTGGCTTGGGCAAGGAGGGATCATACTCACTTAACTTGCAAGTCTTGCTGAAGTAGAGTCCCTTATCTTCATGAACATTATCAAAATCCACATAATCATAGAAGTTGACGATGGGAACTGAAGCCTTGTTCATCTCATGGAATTGAAGCAATTTCTTGAGGAATGGAGAAAGATGGTCAATAGAGTAAACCCATTTTGGTGAAGGGGCAAATTTAGCATTGACATCCCATGGGTTGTAGTGGAAAATATGAAAGGTTGGGTTTCTAATCGGTTGATACCTCCTGAACGATGGGTGAGAGGCATGACCGGTTATGGGTACCTCTTCGGTCAAGAAGTTGTGTTTAAACAACCGTTTGGGAAAGAATGGGACGAATGAGGTGAGATCAGTTTCAATTTTTTTTCTCCTCTTAGCATTTTATTTGGCTAGCTGAGGGGGGGGGGGGATTTCTGGACTGGTTTGGCTTTGAGGATGAGGTAGGAGGGGTTGGCAATATTTGAACAGTAGGTTTAGGCGCTGCTTTTCTGGAATTTTTTCTTGGCCTGATAGGAGGCAAGGTTGAGGGAGCTGTCGGTTGAACGGGCGGTTGAGTAGAGGTAGTGGAGGCAATCAGTTGAGCTGGGGCGGAGACCGATTCAGGTTTGGTTGCAGGCTCATCGGTTGCCTTCCTCTTAACCGGTAAGGTAGTAGCTGGTTTCGAAGACTCAGGCAAATCAGATTTCTTTACCTTAGGCTTATATGCCTTCTTCTTCTTTTCAACCGGTTGAGCACCGGTTGAGGGCTCACCAGTTGCAGCAACATCAGCGGTAGAGGGCTTGGCTTCTCTAGCAATCCTTGCCTGATCAGCCTTGTCAAATGATTTGACAAAAGATTTTGGGTTGTTGGGCTGACCGGCTAATGAAGCTACAATAGCTGGGATTCTCCTCAATACCCTACTTATCAATAAATAGTGGCAAGGCCTAGCCTTGTTTGCTCTAGCAAGTGGATTTTCCTTCTGGAATTTCTTAAAGCCACAAGAATGATTCTGTAGACGAAGGCACACCATTTGAAGTCCTTCTGGAGTATGATGGCAGCCATTGCTTCCCACTGAATGATAGTGATACAGTGGTGAGAGCTTGATCGACAGATAATACCACGGTCAACAACCTCGGCTAAGGCATAATTTAGAGTATCTAAATCAGCCTTCTTGTTACCTTCACCGATAAAAAAATGATCTGTTCCTCTGGCTTGGGACCATGCAAGCTCCATATTTTTCATTTGGATAGTTGAGGGACCGATTGAGGGTAAGGTTGGGAAGGCATCGGCTAGGGAAGCTGGGGAGAAGGTAACCGGTACACCAACAACTGTTGAAACTATAGAAGGCATCTCTCCAGCCTAAACATCTTCATCCAAAACACCATTGTCAAAAAACTCATTCACAAGCTCATAGAAAATATCTTCAGAACCTTCTGGCATCAAGAACAGAATAATACCAGCACTAGAAAGAATGGCATGTAGCAACTTTCCTTCTTCAGATTTGAATAAGCTTGGTAGAATGTAACCTCCATATATTTCTTTCAAGGGGTTGAAGATTTAGGAGCCAGCTACAGAAATCAAAACATCAAGAACAACATTTAAAGTTAGAACATTTTATAAGATATACAAATAAGAATATGTTTGTAACCTAGAAAGCTTTGAGCGTTTAAACAATAATATTCATAACTTATAAAACTTTTGAATGTTCTTAGAGTTATTACCAGAAAAGTTTGATAAGGTATGAAGAAATATGAAGTTTTGAAGATCTTGCTAAGATGATGGACGCTAACCGATTGAAGGTTTGAATCTCGCAGAGAGTTTGAGAATTCTAGGGTTTCGAAAGTTTCAAATGTTTGTTTTGGTTTTCCTTTTATAGGGAGAGATAAAAGAGAGTAGGATGGAGATGAAGGGTTTGTGTATGGGGAGAGCAAAATAAGTTTAAACGTTTTAACTGATTGCTTATAATTAGGATATCTCAAACAAGATTTTAAATATGGAAGCTTAAAATTAGGAACGTGTGTGCAACAGTTAAATTTTAAACATAATAATGAACAAAAAGAATAACTTTTTGGATAAATAAGAATGATACAGAGATTACCTTTTTGATCAAAATTAAATTTTGATCTACCTAGGAAAGGAAAAGTTTGTAACAACTCACTGTAGGTGACATGGAGTGGCTGACAAGGAAAAGTTTGTAACAACTCACTGTAGGTGACATGGAGTGGCTGACAAGACAGAGAAAGGACAGCAGGGTCAGACGAGTCGGTTAAATCGAATTTGAAGGATTGGATCCGGCCGCAGTTCGTCGATTGAGCAATTGATCGACCGGTTGAACTTGGTGACCAGGTTGGATTAACCGCTTGAAGAAGGCTTGACCAGTTACAACTGGTAACCTGTTGAGATATGATCGGTCAGGTACAATGACTGGTTGAGAGCTTTGCCATTGGTTTGGTGCCATCGGTTAGGTAGAATCAGCTATGGTATGTTGAGGGGTGAAATGGGCATTTCACCTTTTGATCAGTTGATAGCTTACACAAGTAACAAAGTTAGCACAGTTTATCCACGCTTATCAATCATGCCTAGTTCACCTCTAAGGAATTCAAATATTTTAATGTCTAAGGGTTTTGTCAAAATATCAGCTAACTAATAATCGATTTGAACTTTTAAAAGAACAACATTACCCTTTTCAACATGATCCTTGAGGAAGTGGTATTTGATGTATATGTACTTTATCTTGGAATATATCACAGGATTATTGGAGACTGAGATAGTTGAGGTGTTGTTACAGTAGATGGGACACACTTCTTTAGGAATTTCATATTCCACCAGTTGTTGCTTCATCCATAGGATTTGTGAGCAGCAACTTCTAGCAGCTATGTACTCAGCCTCGGTTGTAGAAGTGGAAATTGAAGCTTGCTTCTTACAAGACCAGGAAACCAATCGGTTGCCCAGAAATTGACAAGTCCCACTAGTACTTTTCCTTGTGACCCTACAAGCTGCAAAATCAGCATCTGAATAGCCAATTAGTGTAAAAGATGAATCTCTAGGGTACCATAAACCTAAGTGTACAGTTGTAAGTACCCAAATCCGGATCAATACAATCCGTTAACTCACGCTTTCCAAGTTAACGAGAATCCATTAACTCACACCTTCCTAGTTAACGAGACTTTCCAGGACTTCCCCGTGCATCCAAAATCCAAAGTGTATTCAACACACGTTCGCACACGTGAAAATACCACTTTTCCAGAAATGCACAATTTTCGGGACTTTTTGGGACTGTTCCGACATTTTCTCAGACAGTTATTTAAAAAATAGTCAAAACCGGACTTATTAGAACAAATTGGCTAACTTAATGACTAAGCTGGGACACTTGGCATGCATGCATGGCCTCTCCCATCCCCATCAATCAGATTCATGGCTGAAAAGACCAAAATACCCCCAAATTGAAGGTCTGGTCGGCCGGCCTGTTCTTCAAGATTTACAAATCAGCCTCAGCAATTCTTAAAATACCCAAGAACCCCCTCAAACTGAGGAACTTGCCGGACGACCTGTTCTTACATTTCACCCCCTATAAATACAGTCCCTCCCCTTCAGTAAATGAGGACCAAAAATTTACCTCTCCTCAATATGACCTCGGTTCCAGCGACCAAAACACCTTCCCGAGCCCTGAAAATACCTCGATTTGCATGAAAACAACGTTTTCCAAGCCAAACACGAGCCAAACACATCCAAAACACCTTTCAAACACCGTTTCGTATCCCCTATACGTCCTCTCGAGCAAAAGAGTCAACACCTAGCCATTGGTAACACTCTCACTCTCAAACTCCGCTTTGCCTCGTTTTACGCGTCATACGGGTCACGAAGTGATTCTCCCTCTATCACCTTCTCTCCCTCGAGAGAAGTGATTTAGAGTTTTTCTCTCTCTTGACCAGTTTTTACTTTATGTCATTTACCGTCCGAACCGTTTGGTTCATCGATCGTCATTTCTATCGTCCGAACCATTTGGTTTGTTGATCGTTATTTACCTTCCAGATCATTTGATCCGTTGATATTATCATTTACATATCGCTCTTTACAGTCCGAACCGTTAGGCTTGTTGATTCGCACTTTTACCGTCCGAACCGATTGGTTCGTTGATACCGTCAATTTCAATACTGTCATTTACAAGTCCAAACCGTTTGGTTTGTTGATAGTATTTACTTTAAAAATTCCGAGTCACAAAATGACTTGTCGATCGCTTCTTACTTGCCATCATTTTCATAAAAAAGGGGTAACATTATAAAGCCCGATTCAAAACCGAAGTTTGTCAACCAAAATTCCTTTTCAAACTCCCTCAAAATCAAGGTTTGCCACGCAAAACTCCTTTTCAAAATCAACGTTTGTCATTCAAACTAAAGATTCAAGTTTGTCATTCAAACCCGTTTTCAAAAGTATCACGAACACACATACACACACAAATTTTGAGAAAGGTAGAAATACTCGTCATCCAAGGCGTTTCGGGTGATCTCTAGATACTCTTCCCGAAATGTAACAGACTTTTCCTAAGTTTTGGCTCCCAATCAAAATGACCTCCCTTTCAAAACAGCCTTTTCCTAAGTTTTGGCTCCCAATCAAAAAGACCTCCTTTTCAAAACAGTCTTTTCCTAAGTTTTGGCTCCCAATCAAAACGACCTCCTTTTCAAAATAGCCTTTTTCAAAGTTTTGGCTCATAATACAAAACGGCGTGGCGAATCTCTTTTCTGTGAAATCAAAAACCGCTTGCCGCATCTCCGCGCGATCCGGGTAATTTCAGTTGACGACTCTGCTGGGGACTTAACATGTTTTTTCAAAACTGCCTTTGTTTTAAAAACATTTTGGTGGGTCAAACTTTCTTTTACCCTTCCTCGTTTTCGTGTGTGCGTATTTTCTCGCTATCTCGTGTTGCTCGTTTTCCTTTTCAAAAAAAAGGTAGGGAAATTTCAAACAGCTCCGGTTTTCAAAGCATTGGACTGTTTTCAAAAAAAAAAAGATGTTGTTTTTCATCTCTTTCAAAATCATAGCATGTTCGTGCATATTCGTTCATATTTGGTTTTCGTGCAATATTTTGAACTTCTCATAAATTCTTTAAAACTCATTCTGAAAATCTCTAATTTACTCAGAAAAAGAATTTAGTGACCGCACACTACACGCATTGCTGCCTCGGTACACCACACTCTACGTACACTTGCTGCCACGGTATACTATACACTACAACCCTTAACCCGGGGTGACCGTTCAGTTGCAGTTTGATTGGCCTTCCTATGCCTTTTGAGCGCGCATGGGGTCATCCCAAACAGCCAATCCTAGCCCGTGTAACCATGCACCCTTTGTGTCACACTTCATCCAAGACCTTGGTTGGGTTTTTGCTTAGTTCGTGTCATAAATCCTGAGTGTATGCTTTTACACCGATTTCCCTCACAAGTCAAGCTTAAAAAGATGAGATCAAAGGTCGTTTCTCGACCCGAAGTATTAGCTTTGACGCGGAACCGTGTTAAAAACATACCCGAAGGTTCAATATGATGCAGTGTCATCAAACCCTCAACGTATGAACCATACCAGCCACAACTTGGCCAACGCCAAAAGCTAAGGCCCCTCGCGAAAGCGAGTCAAGAGAGGTCATGCCGAATTTTTGGCACGATTTTTGCCTTAACTTAAGGATGTTGAATTCGACCGTGACCCGTATGGCATATGCGTTGAAAGTTTACATGACCGGCTAGCCTTAAGTTCACTTTTCCTTTTGTCGGTGGAATCCGCTTTCCCTATGGGACCCTCGCTCAGGATTGTCCATCCCGGGAAGACGATTTACAGGTAAAAACCGAGGGGACTATAGACGTAGTGTCGGGATCCACTGATCTAAGACCTAGGTTAGTTGCGAAAAAGAAGAGCAATTTTTTAAAACCAATTAGGACTTTGAGAAAATGCATTTTAAGTAAACTTAAGCGGTAACTACACGTTGCACAAGCCCAAAGCCTTGATCTAAATACCCCATCCGTAACCTAAGCCCTACCTTTCGTTCCCTGCAGCGAACAAAGAGTGGTTCAGAATTCCGGGTCAGCACCTCGCCAAAATTACAGTTACGGCAGCATCAGACAGTTCCTCAGTTTCCTCAGTTCCTACAGCCAGACTCTCTGATATGTAAGAATCACCGAGAAATCCTGACGGGAACGAAACCCCACCATCGATAAACAACATGACACTAGAAGAAGCCATCCGGGCCTGTGAAGTTCACAAGAAACAGAAAGAGGATCAGCAGAATTAGGTGGTACAACTTCTAAATGAGCGAGGTATAGAAGTTATCCCCCAGCCAGATGGTACTTTCGTTCTAATCGAGGACGACAATCCTACTGATCAGCTCCCCAAACCTTCAACTAGGTTCCTCCACCGACAAACTACGGGAATCTTTCAAACCAAGGAAACAGCTAACCGAGGCTCCATATTGCCACTTCTCAAAGCACCCCTATCATATACGGCCAAGCCAGTTCAACCTCCATCACTCAATACAACCAGCGTAGTACTGGACCATCTCAAACAGATCCTAACATCCTCCAGTATCCTCCCGGGTTCAACGCGTTACCTATATACGAACCTCAAAACAATGGGACAAAACCCCGATATAACATAGAAAAGGCCTCCATATATCCAAATATATCAAGCCTTTCACCCTCAATTACTACCTCTCTGATAGCAGCACTCGGCACCGAGCCTCAAAGTCCACCATTGGACCCAACCCTGGCCTAGATGGTCAAACAAATGAAGGATCTGAAAGCCAGCATGGGCAGCTCAAAGAAAGAAACACTCAAATCTACAGATCCGGGAATGGTCACACCTCTCCCTGCCAAGTTCAGAATGCCAGAAATGGACAGATTCGACGGGACTGAATGCCCTCAGACACATGTTGACACTTACGTTCTCGGCATGAGAGCAAAAGGGGCAACCCTCCAACAAATGGCCGACCATTTCCCAGTGTTCTAAAAATCGGCCTAGGCGGCGCCTAGGCACTAGGCGGCGGCCGGGCGCCGCGACTTTAGGCTAGGCGGGGCAATTAGGCGCTAGGCGGGCTAGGCGGGGCTAGGCGGGGCTAGGCGGGGCTAGGCGGGCTAGGCGGTCTAGGCGGATGGGCGGGATTAGGCGGGATTAGGCGGGACTAGGCGGGACTAGGCGGGGCCTAGGCGGGATTGGGCGGTCTAGGCGGTCGAAGAGTTGGCGTTCGAGTTTTTAGATGCGTTCGACCATAACAGGTGTAACTTTTGATTCCGGAGGAGTTACGAGACGCACAGCATATCAAAACGACCGTCTTTTCGAGAGGAACAAAAGTAATTGGGATATGCCCCCTGAGCGGCCCATAAATAGGCCAAAAAATGCTTCTAAGGGCCTCAAACGGCCTTCTGAAGTTTTTATCCGTTTTTTCATTGTTTTGGACCTTTTCGTAATTTTGCAGTTTTAGGGTTTCTTTTCAGTAGGGTTTTTTCCAGACATTATATACTTTATGTTAGGGTTTTGAGAAATGACGCCGTCTTCTAATGTTATGGTTCAATGACCGAAATGCCCTGACCCATAGTTGAGTTGTTCAAGATTTATACATTTATCCTCTTGAATTTGTCACTATGGACAGAAACTATGGAATATATATAAAAATGTGTGTAAATTCGCGGCCCCGCCTAGGCCCCGCCTCGGCCCCGCCTAGGCGCTCTAGGCGCTAGGCCCGGCCTCGCCGCCTAGCGATTTTTAGAACCTTGCCATTTCCAGCACACTCTCAAGAGTTCAGCGTTACGGTGGCTCTTAAGGGTCAAGCCCGAAGATCGCCATACTTGGGATCAGATCAGCAACATCTTCCTTGAATGGTACCGGTCCAACCTGGAATGGGAAACAAGTCGAGAAGACCTAATCACCACCGAACAGAAGGCAGACGAAAGTATTGGGGAGTTCTACAAAAGCTGGAGCTGGAAACACTTCGTAATCATGGAGCCACTCTCCAAAGATGAACAAATGTGGATCTTCAAGTCCTGCTTGAGGTCATCCATCAGAATGCTCATCATCCAAGACTTCTTCCCTGATCTCCGAGCCATGGTCAATGCGGGTTCCCAGTTCGAGAAGGACCTAAAAGAGAAGCTGGCTACAGTTCCGTCTTACAGATAAAGAGCAACAACTGCATTCAACCCTGCACCGGCCCCCGATAAAGGAAAAGACATTACAGTCAACTACATCCATCAGGGTCGTCAATCAAGCAACGAGAACACAACCCTACAAAGCAATGACTCTTCCAAGAAGCAACCTTCCATGCATTTTGACAAGCTAGATATGCCTCTGAGCAAAATGCTGGAGGGGCTAGTCAAAGAAGGCCTACTCAAGCCTATTGAAAACTACAAACCAAAGAATCCAGTAGCCAATGCCAACAGAAGCAAGTACTGCACCTTTCCCCAATACCATGGGCACACAACTGACAACTGCCTCGGGTTACAGTATGTGATTCAGAAACTGATAGAAAAAGGAAAGTTGGAGCGTTCCCGTAGACCTAATACAGTCGGGAACCCTTTTCTAAACAACGACAGTGTAAACTCCATCGAGTGGGTGCCAAAGAAGATTGCTGTAGAACCAGTTCCTCCACCTCTTCCGGTCAAGCCCTCATGAGACGTCCACATCTGGTACGACGTATGTGACTGCTCAGAATGCCTTGAATACAAGTTCCAAGACATGATCAGGAGCGATTCTCCCAAAAAGAAGAAGGAACAGTCCTCTCAGTAGAAACTTAAGGAGAGATTCGAAATCGGAGACACCAGCGTGGGTACACTTAGAGAGCCCTCTGGAAAGTTTGACTACTACGTACTCTACTCCAGGAAGTCTTCCCTTCCTTCAAGCAGCACAGCTTCAGAACATACAGGGGTAGGAAAGCCGAATTATCCTGCTGACATCAAAGTTCAGGCCTCAGAACACAAGAAGGTCTCAAATCCCGACAACCCTACTGCCAGCAAGAAGCATAATCCCCAGAAGGATCAGCCAAAGTTCAACTTATCCAACTTCAGAGCACGGGCAGGCAAAAGAAAGTCAAAGCCAATTGGGCACTCACACTCAATCAACGTGCTGACAAAGGGAGGCCACCGCCACAAGCAACCTCAATGCACTCCTGAGGCACCACCAAAACCTCTACCTCTCAAGAGAAAGACAGGAAATGGATGGCTCGATGACTCCCCCTCTCCAAAAAGAGATTAAATCTTTGATCCCAGACTATACGGCAGCATGCTCACATTCTGTGACAAAGATTTGCCAAAAAGGGTTACAGAACTGTAAGTACCCAAATCCGAATCGTCAAAATCCGTTAAAAGTCAACCGGAATCCGTTAACTGGCCCTTTCCAGGTTAATCGGAACCCGTTAAGCTCCCCGTTCTCAAGCCAACAAGACGTCCCGGGACTGCCCAGTGCATCCCAACGTCAAAACGTACTCAACACACGTTATCACACGTAAAAGTAAGACTTTCCTAGAAAAATGCACTTTCCGAGGGCGTTTCGGACATTTTTCGGACATTAATTTTAAAAATGGATAAAACCGAGAATAACGGGACAAAATCCCTAGCCTAGGTGAGTCACAGGGACACTTGGCACGCATGCCAAGGCCCTCCAATCAACATCAATCAGATTTCAAGGTGAAAAGACCAAAAGGCCCCTGAGATTGAGTCACAGTCCGGACGGACTGTTTTGCATGAAAAACCAGAATTGTCAACAAGTCCCCCAATTTTCCAAAATACCACAAAACCTCCCCGAATTGAGGAGAAGCCCGTCCAAACTGTTTTACAATTTCACCCTATAAATACAAGGGTTATCAAAACATTTAAAAAAAGGAAAAATATTAACCATTTTCACCAAAGCCCACGGCATAAACCCTTTCTACCCCTCCCGAGCCCCGTTTTGTCTCGATTTGCGTAAAAACCTCATCTTTCAACCAAACACGAACCAAACAATCTCAAAACACCCTTCCAAACACCAAATTGTATCCCGTATACGTCATCTGAGCGAAAAGAGTCAACCCTTAACCATAGGTAACACTCTCTCTCCCTAAATGCTCATTCTGTCTCGGTTTACGCATCAAAAGCTATAACCGCTTCTGTCAAAATCATTGAAATGTAGACGTAACACCGTCTATAGGGTCTGATACGTTTTACCCCAAGATCATCTTCTCTCCCGTAAGAGAAGTAATCTCGGATTAAAATGGCATTCCGGCCCCGTTCTTTACGTTTCTGTCATTTACAAGTCCGAACCGTTTGGTTCGTGATAGTCATTTACACAATTCGGATCGTTTGATCCGTCGATACTGTCATTTAATGTACGCAACTTTACAAGTCCGAACCGTTTGGTTCATAATAGTCATTTCCACAATCCGGATCGTTTGATCCGTCGATACTGTCATTTAAATTACGCAACTTTACAAGTCCGAACCGTTTGGTTCGTGATAGTCATTTACACAATCCGGATCGTTTGATTCCGTCGATACCGCATTTTAAATACTGTCATTTACCAGTCCGAGCCGTTTGGCTCGTGATAGTATTTACTTATCAAAGTCCGAGTCGCAAAACGACTCGTCGATCGCAACTCATTTAATGTTTTTTTTCATAAAATCGCTAACGATGTAATGCTCGGTTCAAAACCGGAGTTCGTCATTCAAACTCCCTTTCAAAACGTGCAAAAGTGACGTTTGGCATCCAAACGATCATCTTTAAACTCAAAACCCGACGTTTGTCATTCAAACGCTCGCTTTTTTCATAAATCACAAAATCAACGTTCAACATTCAAATCAAGATTAAGCTTGTCATTCAAGACCCCATTTTCAAAAATGCCACACACACACACGCACACAATTTCGAGAAAGGTAGAAAGACTCGTCATATGAGACATTTCGGGTGATCTCAACATACTCTTCCCGAAACGTAACGTGACCTCCAAACCTAACAATCTCTGGTCCTAAAAGCCATTTCCAAAAGTTTGGGCTCAGAATACAAAACAACACATTTTCAAAGCAATTTCCGAAGTTTGGGCTCAAAATACAAAATGACACATTTTCAAAGCCATTTCCAAAGTTCGGGCTCAAAATACAAAATGACACGTTTTCAAAGCCTTTTCCAAGTTTTTGCTACCAATAAAAATGACACGTTTTCAAAGCCATTTCCAAAGTTTGGACTCAAAATACAAAATGACACATTTTCAAAGCCATTTCCAAAGTTTGGGCTCAAAATACAAAACGACACGTTTTCAAAGCCTTTTCCAAGTTTTTGCTACCAATAAAAACGACACATTTTCAAAGCCATTTTCAAAGTTTGGGCTCATAATACAAAACGGCGTGGCGACTCTCTTTCCCAAAGTGAAGTCCATTTCGAAAGGACAGCTCCCCGCAGTTCGCCCGCGATTCTGGGTAATTTCAGTTGGCGACTCTTCTGGGGATAAGGATACATTTTCAAAACTGCCGTCGTTTTCAAAAAGCATTCTGTGGGTCAAACTTTCGTTTACCCTTCCTCGTCCTTTTGTGTGCGTGTGTTGTTCGAAACGTCAAACGGTTTTCAAAAAAAAAGAAAAAAAAATGTGTTGCATTTTCATCTAAAAATCATAACATGTTCGTGCATTCCCGTTCACGCTTGATTTTCATTCCATATTTTGAACTGCGCATAAATTCTTTAAAACACATCTTGAAAATCTCTGTTTTACCAAAAAAAAAAAGAATTTAGTGACCGCACACTACTCGCACTGCTGCCTCGGTACACCGCATGCTACTAGCACTTGCTGCCTCGGTACTTTGCACACTATGACCCGTAACCCGAGAAGACCGTTCAGTTGCAGCTCGGTTGGTCTGCCAGACACCTTTCGAGCGCGCACAGGGTCATCCCAAACAGCCCATCCTAGCCCGTTTAAGCCATGCACTCTTTGTGTCACACTTCGTCCAAGACCCCGGTTGGTTTTTTGCTTAGTACGTGTCATAAAGCCCAAGTGTATGCTTTTACGCCGGTTTCCCTCACAAGTCAAGCTTAAAAGTTGAGGCTGAAGGTCATTCCCGACCCAAAGTCTTAAGCTTTTCAGCCTTGACTTTGACGCGGAGCCCTGCCGAAAAACATACCCGAAGGTTCAATGTGACACCGTGTCACCAAACCCTCAACGTATGCACCATACCAGCCACAACTTGGTCAACGCCAAAATCTAAAGCCCCTTGCGCAAGCGAGTCAAGAGAGGTCATGCCGAAATTTTGGCACGATTTCTGCCTTAACTTAAGGACGTTGACTTCGACCGTGGCCCACGTGTCACATTCGTTGGAAGTTTGCGTGACTTGCTAGCCTTAAGATCACTTTTTCCTTTGTCGGTGGAACTCGCTTGCCTTATAGGACCCTCGCTCGGGATTGTCCATCCCGGGAAGACGATCTACAGGTGAAAAACGAGGGGCTTATAAACATAGTGATGAGATCCACTGATTAGAGCCTTAGGTTAGTTGCGAAAAAGAAGACACGATCTTTTCCAACCGACTAGGACTCTGAGAAAATACGTTTTAAGTAAACATTAATCGGTAACTGCACATTGCACTAGCCCAAAACCCTGAGTCAAATACCCTTTTACGAAGCCTAAACCCTGCCTTTTGTTCCCTGCAGAGAGCAGAAAGTGGTTCAGAATTTCGGGTCAACGCCTCACCAGAGTCACAGTTACGACAGCATCAGACAGTTCTTCGGTTCCCTCAGTTCCTTCAGCTAGACTCTCAGACATGTCAGAATCGCCGAGGAATCGTGACGAGAACGGAACCCCGCCACCGGCAACAGATATGACATTGGAAGAAGCCATCCGGGCCTATGAGGTTCACAAAAGGCAGAAAGAAGATCAGCAGAACTTCGTGGTACATCTTTTGAATGAGCAAGGTATAGCAGCTATCCCCCAGCCAGACGGTACTTTTGTTCTGATTGAGGACGACGAGCCTCCCCGATCAACTCCTCAAACCTTCAACAAGTTTCCTCCCCCGCCAACTTACGGGATGCCTTCGAACCAAGGAAACAGCCGACCGAGGCTCCATGTTGCCACCTCTCTAGGCACCCCTGTCACATACAGCCAAGCCAGTACTACTCCCATCACTCAGTACAACCAGCGCACCGCTGGACCATCTCAAACAGATGTCAACATCCTCCAATACCCTCCCGGGTTCAACCCATTGCCTATGCACGAACCTCAAAACACCGGGGACAAACCCCGATACAGTCCAGAAAAGGCCCCCATATATCCATATATATCAAGCCTCCCGCCTCAAATTACTACCGCTCATATGGCAGCACCCGGCCCCGAGCCTCAAAGTCCACCACTGGACCCAGCCCTAGCCTGGATGGCCGAACAGATGAAAGACCCAAAGGCCACTATAAGCAGATCAAAGCAAGAAATACTCAGATCCACATATTCAGGAATGGTCATGCCTCTCCCTGCCAAGTTCGGAATGCCGAAAATGGACCGATTCGACGGAATCGAATGTCCACAGACGCATGTTGACACCTACGTTCTCAACATGAGAGGGAAAGGAGCAACCCTTCAGCAAAGGGCCGATCACTTCCAGCATACGCTCAAGAGTTTAGCGTTATGATGGTTCCTAAGGGTCAAGCCTGCAGATCGCCATACCTGGGATCAGATCAGCAATATCATCCTAGAGCGGTACAGATCCAACCTAGAGTGGGAAACAAGTCGTGAGGACTTAATCACCATCGAGCAGAAAACAGATGAAAGCGTCGGAGAATTCTACAAGAGGTGAAGTTGGAAACTCTCCGAGATTATGGAGCCACTCTCCAAGGAGGAACAGATGCGGATTTTCAAGTCCTGCTTGAGGCCGTCCATCAGGACGCTCATCAGCCATCACTTCTTCCCAGATCTCCGAGCCATGGTCAACGCCGGCTCACAGTTTCAAAAGGATCTCAAGGAAAAACTGGCCACAGTGCAGCCGTAGAGATACAGATCAGCTGCTACATTCAATCCCGCACCAGCCCCCGGCAAAGGGAAAGATACGTTTGTCAACCACATCCATCAGGGACAGCAATCGGGCATTAGAAACCCAGTCCCGCAAAGCAACAACTCCACCACGAAGCAGCCTTTTGTGCACTTTGACAAGTTGGATATGCCTCTGAGTAAGATGCTAAAAGGACTAATCAAGGAAGGCCTCCTCAAGCCTGTTGAAAACTACAAACCCAAGAATACCGTAGTCAACGCTGATAAAAGCAAATATTGCGCCTTCCACCAGTATCATGGCTACACAACTGAGAACTGCGTGGGGTTACGATACGAGATCCAGAATTTGATAGAGGAAGGAAAATTGGAGCATCCCCGTGGACCTAATACAGTCAAAAACCCTTTTCCGAACAACAACAGTGTGAACTCCATCGAGTGGGTACCAAAGATGATTACTGCAGAGCCAGTTTCTCCGCCTCTTCCAGCCAGGTCCTCATCAAATGTCCACATCAGTTACGATGTTTGTGATTGTTTTGACTGCCTTGAGTACGAATTCCAAGACTTTATCAGGGGTGATTCTCCAAGAAAGCAGAAGAAAAAGTCTTCTCAGCAGAAACTGAAAGGAAGATATGAAGCTGGAGACACCAGCGTGGGTACACTCGGAGAGCCATCCGGGAGGTTCGATTACTATGTACTCTACTCCAGCCAGTCCTCCCTTCCTTCAAGCCACCCAGCTTTAGAGCAGACAGGAGTGGGAAAGCTGAAAAATCCTGCTGACACCAAAGTTCAGGCCTCAGGACACCGGGATTTCTCAGATCTTGGCAACCTTATCGCCAGCCAGAAACCTAATCCCCTGTGGGATCAGCCAAGGTTCAATTTGCCCAACTTCAGAGCACAGGCCGACAAAGGAAAGTAAAATTCAACTTGGCACTCGCACTCAATCAACGTGCTGACCAAGGGCGGCCACCGCCACAAGCTACCTCGACACAATCCTGAGGCACCACCAAAAGCTTTGCCTCTCAAGAGGAAGACAGGAAACGGATGGCTCGATGTCTCTCCCTCTTTGGAAAGCGATCAAATCTACGATTCCCTACTGTATGGTAGTATGCTCACCTTTTGTGATGAAGACCTGCCGAAAGGGGGCTTAGGGCACAATGAAGATCTGTACATCACTCTCCGGCTCAACACAATCTCTCTCCCTCGGGTATTGGTAGACAATGGATCAGCAATCAATGTCCTTCCCCTTAGCATGATGTGGGCCCTACGCATTGATGAAATCCACATGATCCCATTTACCCGAACTATCAAAGCCTATGATAACACGTCTCATCCCATCCTGGGAATGGTGACTCTGGAGCTCTGGTTCGAAACCCAAATGGTGGCAACAACGTTCCATGTGATGGACATTCCGTCTGAATTTACAGCTCCGCTGGGATGCCCATGGCTACACCACATGAAAGCCATAGCCTCCACTCTCCATCAGTGTGTCAAGTTCATTAACCGGAACGGAGATCTCAAAGTCATCAGAGGGGACAGTTTCCTCATTGGGAACGAAGCCAAAATGCCAATCAAGCGTTCCCGCAGCCAGGCACCGGGGTTACCTCATGCAAGTTGACCAAGGGACTATCGGGGCAAATCTCATCAGAATCCCTCAGAGTCCGGAGGTGCTAACTATGTCAACGTCCTCGAACAGGCAAATCCTGAAGTAGTCAGATTCATCAAGTACAACTGCCATTTTTGAAACTTGGATGCAGACTGGAAAGAAACTCTGAGCATAGCAATGATACGAGCACACAAACCCCCTGTCTCCGGTCAAAGATTTGTCAGCATCCTTCAAGCCAACTCTCTGGCCCCGCTAGGCGAAGAAGTCTTCGTGATAAAGGTCAACAAACATCGTCACACTCATGATGAATGTATGGCAGTCGTCTAGGATGTCCTACAAGGAATTACCCGTCGAGCCCCTTTTCTCAAGTGAAGGGCAAGATGTTTTTCTAGCAGCTCCAGCTCCACAGCCGGACGCGAGACGTCCTAACATATGGGTTGAGCCGTCAGACGACAATGAATTAGGACTCTCTGGAGTCGAAGACGCGGCAGGCCCGCAGGAAGATCCTTACATACTTATGCTCAGTTTCGAGGACGGCACCAGTTCCGATGAGGTCACCTACGATGAGGGCTCCAATACCATGGAAATCGTCAAGCTCAATGTCCAGTACAAGCAGTTATCCGACAATTGGAAACAACTGGTTGACACGACAAAGAACCCCTTTGAACATGTAACTGACGATGACTTCGTCAACATCATCTATTCCAGATATCCCGATGACACCAAGGATCCGGTCCTTATTATCAGATTATGCAATGCCAAAGTTACCCTCGACGATTGCCTCCTCATGGTAAACGTGGCCCTGGCTAAACGTGCACAAAGCTCATCATCGCTTCCAGTTACCAGCCCAGTAGCAACCGGCCCATGCCGTCAGTCAAGCTTACAGCCAAGAGCGCCGCCAAGGCCAAGAGCATCAGCGACGGAGACAAAGCTCCTCACCCTGCTACAAATCAGATCAACCTCGGGAACGCTTCCAGCAGCCACCCTGAAAACATCTGTGTTAGTGTAATCTGCAGGTGATATCGCAGATGATTTCCCAAAAGTCCAGGTGATATCACAGATGATTTCCTGGACTGAAAATTATATAGTTGTATATTTCTTGTTTGTTATTTAATGGACTAACGTGCTAATATGGTCTGTATAGTCTATGGTTTATGATTATATTTCAGGGTGCAATAGCATCAAAAAAGGAGCTAGACACGTGTGGAAATTGGAAGAAAAGAATTAATACATTTTATGTATTAATTCGTAATTGTGGCAAACAACAACAACACGTGTGTGGACTTTGTCAAAGGTTGTTGCTGAGTTATAGAAGAAGTACAAGGATGATAAAGCAAAGGAGTACAAGGCATGGAAGCATGGCTTGTGGATTAAACAACTCGGTTGCTACAAAATAGGAAGTGGGAGCTAGAATTGTGGAAACAAATTAACCCACTCTCCCTACACTTCCTCCACGTGCAAGACCAGCCCCAAGGCTGTTATTGAAGTAGCCTTCAAGTAATTGAAGACTATAAATAAGCTTGGAAGGTTTATTTGAAGACATGCCAATTATTTCATCACATTCACACCTTCGAAAAGCTTAGAGATAGAGTTCTTTGTTTGGTTCTTTTTAATCCTTTCTACCTTGTAATTTCGCACTTGATTACTTTGGTATCAAGGTGTGTGAAGGCTAGGATAGGATTCCGTTCTTTATCTCTTGTTCCATAGAGCTCAAAATAGATATAGCTATAGGGAACTTTCGGCTTTGTAAATTCATTTATAGTGATTATAAAGTCTTGCCTAAGAGGCACTCTCAAGTTATATTTATATAACTTGAGAAAAATAATTTTGGTGTTTTATTCCGCTGCAAACTCTTTTACAAAATTATTTTATTTTCGAAGTGTGTGTGTGTGCCATCCCAAGTGCTATCGTTGGTGCAGTTATCACCTTGGATATCACTTGTGATTCAAGCCGTGACAATTTCAATTGGTATCAGAGCCTCTCACTTGACGATACTAAGTGTTTGGTCCTTTTTGTCATGGCTTTTGATCCTGCAAATCCAAATCAAAAACGTCTTCCTGTTTTAGATGGTTCGAATTATGCATATTGGAAAATTCGCCTTCGCTCGCATATCAAATCAATTGATCTTCGAGCATGGCGATCTATAGTTCATGGGTACTCTCTTCCACTATTACCTCCTGATGAGGATGGTGATGTTCAGGTTAAACCTGAAGGTGAGTGGACTAATGAAGAGATCACCCTAGCTAACTATAATGAGAAAGCTCTTAATGCTATCTTTGAGTGGGTTGACATGCATATTTTTAAACTTATTCAAAATAGTTCCACAAATTTCAAGAAGCTTGGGATATTTTACAAAGGTTTTGTGAAGGAGATTCTAGTGTGCGTGAAAACAAACTTAGAGGTCTTACTGGCAAATTTGAAAGGTTGAGAATGGGTGAAAGTGATACTATTTCCTCTTATTTTGAAAAACTATTTGACATTGCTAATGAGTGTCAACTTTTAGGTGAACCTTTTACAAACAAACAATTGGTTTCAAAGGCTATTGGAACTCTCCCGAGCGTTTTAATATAAAAGTTTCATCTATAGAAGAGGCTCACAATCATTCTACAATGGATATCAATTCCTTAATGAGCATTTTAAAAAATTTTGAGTCAAACCTTGCCGAGCAAAGTGAAGCTTTCAAAGGCAAGAGTGTTGCTTTAAAAGTTCATTCCTCTAGTGGTTCAACTAATGAGGATGACGAAATTTTTGAGGAATTAGGTGAAGATGCCAGTGTTGCCTTACTTGCTAGGAAATATAACTCAATGGTGAGAAAGTTTAACAAAGAAAATGTGCAGGTGAAGGCTAAAGAGCAACAAACCAAGGTGTACAATTCAATGCCCAAGAGGACATTTCCATCTACTCAGAAAAGTGGTCCCATAAGGAGAGCATCATCAGATCAATCCAGATCTGATCCAAAGTACCTTGAATCTATCCAATGTCATGCGTGCTCTGGATGGGGTCATTACTCAAATGAGTGTGCTAACACCCTAAGGAAGATGGGTAAGAACCTATGGGTCTCTCTCAGTGACAATGAGGATGAGGAGACCAATCAATCTGAAGATTCAGATCAAACAGCAATGATGGTCACAAATTGTGACTCGGAGTATGTCAGTGGGATAGCACCTGAGATATCATCCAACAGGTATACAGATTTAAATTTGATAAATGCTATTTGTTTTGTGGGATCTGTTAACATGGATGCAGGTAGTTCATCAAGAGGAGAAGGAGTTCAGCAAGGATGAACTCATTTGTGGTCTTAAGAACCTTTGCAAAGAATTGGTGGATGAATCGAAGAAAGAGAACAAGAAGGTGATCTCTCTGTCCAAAGAGGTTCAAGACCTGACTGATGGCTTGACTAGATTGGAAGTTCAACTCACAAAGAAGGATGTGGAGCTGGACAAAGTCAAGAGCAAACTTACTCTTGCCGAGACAACGTTCAAGAAACTCAACACGAGTTCTACCAAGTTAGATGCAATTCTTGGGTTGTCCAAACCACTCAAGGCAGGTATGGGTTTTCAAGAGTCTTTGAATGCTATCACATCTACTTTGACTAATAAGGAAGATAAGGTAGTTTTTGTTAAAGAAAATGACAATTTAGAACTAATATCTTCTGATAAGTCTTCTGACAAGATAAAAATATGTAACTACCGTTACTCTCGGACATTTGAAAATTGATTGTAAAACTCTTCTAAAGAAACAAATTCCAGTTCTCCCGTGTGATACCCGAAGTGTTGCCTAGCACGTCGGATATCACCTACAATCGAAGAAGAATTATCAAAGTAGGAAAGTATGGAAACCTAAGTCTAACCCGATTTGTGATGTTGTATACACTTTGCTTTAAAAACTAATGTTGAAGGTTCATGGTATTTTGATAGTGGTTGTTCTCGTCCATAATGGCTGGAACAAAAATATTTTTAAAGGAATATGAACCTGTTAAAGGTGGTAGTGTAACATATGGTGGTGGTGGCAAAAGTAATATTGTAGGAAAAGGTGTTTTAAGTATACCTGGATTTCCCCGCTTTCCGAAAAATGTTTTACATGTTGATGGACTTGTCACTAATTTAATTAGTATTAGCCAACTTTGTGATGACAACCTTGAAGTGAAATTTAACAAAGACACTTGTAAAGTTTTTGATTGTACCAATAAGCGTGTTATGTCGGTACTAGGTCAAGTAATAACTGTTATCTTGTTGAAGATAAACAAGTATGTCATTCTGTGAGGGTTGATGATGCGGTTTTGTGGCATCAAAAGTTGGGTCATGTCCATTTTCGTAACATTGTGAAACTCATTAATGCTGAAGCTATAAGAGGTATACCTAGTCTGGACATAAGTACGAAAATCATATGTGAAGATTGTCTAAAGGGTAAACAAACACGTGCTACCCATAGTGCTACCCAACATAATGAGGAGTATTCTGGGACAACGCACTGTTTTCAATTAATGCATATGGATTTAATGGGTCCAGTTGAGGTAGACAGTTTAGGAGGTAAGAAATATACTTTTGTAATAGTTGATGATTTTTCTAGATTTACTTGGGTATATTTTTTGAAAGAAAAATCAGAAACTTTTGAAAAGTTTAAAGTCTTACATGCTAAAATCAAAAACATGTTTTCTGCTCTTATCATGCGAATAAGGTCTGATCATGGAACGGAGTTTGATAATTCATTGTTCTTTACTTTTTGTGAATTAAAAGGAATTAAACATGATTTTTCTGCTCCTAAAACACCTCAACAAAATGGGGTGGCTGAAAGGAAAAATAGGACCTTACTTGAGATGGCACGTGTGATGTTGTTTTCAAAAAAGAATTTCAAAAGATTTTGGTGAGGCCTTAAACACGACTTGTCACACGGCCAATAGGGTTTTTCTAAGACCTGGTACTAGAATGACACCTTATGAAATTTTGAATGGTAGGATACCAAAGGTTCATTATTTTCATACATTTGGGTGTGTGTGTTATGTTCTAAATGATCGGGATTACTTAGCTAAATTTGACTCTAGAAGTGATAAGGCTATATTTCTTGGGTATGCTCAAGACAGTCGAGCTTATAGGGTTTACAACCTTAGGTTGAAAACCATTCAGGAATCAATTAACGTTGTTTTTGATGATTTAGCAAGTGTTACAGGTGATGGAGTACAGGAATCACCATTGCTATTGCTGGAAGAACTGGAGGATCAAAATCAGGTAAATGATACCCCAGGTGCTAACCCAAGTGATGCCACTGAAGGGATAGCATCTCCGGTATCACCCAAGACCAATCCAGCAACTGAAAAGGATGAACAGTCAGATGATGATGATGTGCATGAAGATTTGAGAAGGGATCCACCAGCTAGGATCAGAAGAGACCATCCTTCATCTCAGATCATTGGAGAAGCAAGTGAAGGGGTACGCACAAGGAACAAAGGGCATTTTAGTGACCAAGAAATGACAAGGTATGTGTGCATGTCCACCACATACCACAAGGTAAAATATTCCTGTTTTGTCTCTTCTTTAGAACCCAAAAATATTTCTGAAGCTTTAAAAGATAATTTTTGGATACAAGCCATGCAAGAGGAACTTGACCAATTTGCTCGTAATGAAGTTTGGTGTTTAGTACCACGTCCTAGTAATACAAATGTTATTGGTACTAAATGGATTTTCAAAAACAAATCAGATGAGCAAGGAAATATTGTTAGGAACAAAGCTCGTCTCGTAGCACAAGGTTACACCCAAATTGAAGGTGTTGACTTTGATGAGACCTTTGCTCCCGTTGCTAGAATAGAATCCATAAGACTCCTCTTGGCTATAGCTTGTTTTCTAAAAATTACTTTGTTTCAAATGGATGTTAAAGCCGCCTTTTTAAATGGTTATTTAAAAGAAGAAGTTTTTGTTGAACAACCAAAAGGATTTGAAGATCCTCATCTACCAAACCATGTATATAGACTTGATAAAGCCTTATATGGCTTGAAACAAGCTCCACGTGCATGGTATGGTCGCTTAACCTCTTTCTTACTTGAATATGGCTTTACAAGAGGTGAAGCAGATAGGACTTTATTTATCCTAAGGCATGGCAAAGAAATAGTCATTGTTCAAATCTATGTTGATGACATAGTCTATGGCTCTACTTCTCAAACTTGTTTAAAAGATTTTGTAGAAGCTATGACATCAACATTTGAAATGAGCATGATTGGAGAGTTAACTTTCTTTCTAGGCTTGCAGGTGAAACAATCAAATGAAGGAATATTCATTTCACAAAGCAAGTATGCAAAGAGCCTAGTAAAAAGATTTGGGTTGGAAGGAGCAAAAAGTTCAAAAATCCCTATGTGTTCTTCTCTCAAAATTGGTAGAGACCAAGTAGGTGAGGATGTTGACCCTACTCTTTATCGTTCTATGATAGGTAGCCTTCTCTATCTCACTTCTAGTCGTCCTGATATCATGTTCAGCGTATGTGTTTGTGCACGTTATCAAGCCAATCCTAAAGTCTCTCACCTTAATTCTGTCAAAAAGATAATTAAATATGTTTCAGGAACAAGTGAATTAGGGATTTGGTTTAGTAAGGATACTAATACCAATTTGGTTGGCTTTAGTGACTCGGATTGGGCGGGGGATATGGATGATAGGAAGAGTACTAGTGGGGGGTGTTTTTACTTGGGCAACAATTTGGTTTCATGGTATAGTCGTAAACAAAACTGTGTTTCTCTCTCCACAGCTGAGTCTGAATATGTTGCAGCTGGTAGTTGTTGTTCACAACTTATTTGGCTAAAACATATGTTAGATGACTATGGCCTAGAGAGTAAGTCTTTAACTATGTACTGTGATAACCTGAGTGCTATCAACATTTCAAAAAACCCAGTTCAACATTCCCGTACTAAACACAGACATACGTCATCATTTTCTTAGAGATATGGTAGATAAAGGCCTAATTAACATTGATCATATTGATACTAAGTATCAACTGGCTGACATCTTTACCAAGGCCTTAGACCATGAGAGATTTTCTAGTTTGAAAAGATCTCTTGGTCTTTGTAATCTCTGAGTCTGTTCGTCTGTGCTACCCCAGGTGATGTTATCACTTAGGGTAACACTTGTATATTAGTGTATTTTTTTTTGGTTATTTATTTAAAAAAAAAAAATACCTTATTATTTGTTTAATCTAGCTAGCTTAGTTCTAACTGTGGCACATGCTGACCTTTTTGTTATGGTAGGTTATTATTTAGGTTAGCACGTCTGATATCATTCCCCTTCATATGCTTAAAGTGACAAGGTCACTAATCTTTTCTTTTTGATAAATAAAAGGCAAAGGCATTTTTTTTCATACTTTTCTCTCGAGCTCGGGGCACGGTGTTCGCTGCAACGATGTACTCTTGCCAATGAGAATGTATGAGGTGATGTATGCCGAGTATTAGGGACATGGAGTTCGCTACTACAGTGTACCCTACTTGAAAGGCATAGATCACTTGGTCTCTACCCTTGAAATATAACTTGAAGCACGGAGCTCGTTACTACGTTGCTTTCTTGTTTAAAGAAGTGTATTGAGACGTGTTTAACAAGCAATGTACTTAAAAAATTATATATAGGCATATAATGCCTAAAGTGCATGAAAAATGCTCAGCTTGTTATGCCTGAAGTGTCTAAAGGCTAAGCTTATTATGCCTCAAGTGTTTGAAACTGAAAAAATATTTATCAAGGGGTTTTATATCATATGTGTTATCCTACGTGTTGCCATCATTGCCTTAACACATTAGTGTGTGCTATATTAGTTTTTTATTTATTTTCGAAATATTGTTGATTAATTTCTCAAAATCTGAAAGTCTTTTTAATTAAAGAGTTTACGATTTTGAAAACGTCTTCAACAAGTTTCCTTTATTTTTTGGTAAACTTAATTAAGTAACTAACCCATATTTATTTTTTTTCTTATAATGTTTTGGGCTGAGTTACAAATTATTTAGTTTACTTATTTTTTATTGTTTTACGTTTATATTTAAAAAAAAAAAAAAATTATTTTTTTAAAATTTTGCAACCGTGTTTATTATCCTTAAGTTGGTTAGGGTTTTAAAAACTTTGTGTGGTGAGGGTTTATTGTTAATGAGTGGATAGGGTTAAAGGTGAGGGTTTTTAGGAGTTTAGATGGGATAGGGTTGTCTAATCAATTTAATTTTATGTTCCCTCACCGTCTCTCTCTCTTAATTTCCTAAATTTTCTCTAACTCTCCTATTATCTCTCTCTAACCGTTACTCCCTCTACCTCTTTAAACCCCCATTCCAGCGTCTTCTTCCCTTCTCAACCTAGGTCAAAAAATTCGTTCCAAAAATTCCCTCAAATCTCCATGGCATCTCCATCCAAAGCTAGTACCGAACCTTCCCACACGGACCAAATGGACATCTCACCTAGCATTGCTCCATCCGTGGCATCTCGAGTGGCCATGGAAACTTCCCCAATGATCACTCCAAGCTCTTCTCCACCAACAATGGCGATTGTTCCTACCTCTGGCCCCATTACCTCATTTGATTAAGGCATTCCTAAGGTGACTCTCATCCCTACCGAGCCAAAAAGGAAGAGGAAAGCCCCAACTGCCAAGCTGTCTCCCCAAATTGCAAAAAGGAGGTCTTCCAACCGCATTAGATCAATCGTGTCCAAGGCAACTTCAAATACCACCTCTGATCCGGTTGAAGTCTCGTAAAGCTCTATTGATGTGTCCTCACCCCATGTGAGTGACGAGAACTTTGAAGCAAACAAGGAAAAGGAGCCTTCGTGGACTCATTTGATGCTTGGGTAGATGGTGATGAAGAGGAGACCCTCTCGATTATCGTAAAAGTAGGCCAAGGGCAAATCGCAGAGTGCTACCGAAGTGCTAGCAAGAAGAGGATATCATCCGAGGTAACACTTTCCCCCTCTTCTCGTTCCTAAACATTCCTCTAGTGATAATTACGGTGATGAGGTTACTCAAACCGAAGAGGATAAAGCTTTTCCAAAACCTTTTCTTACTTTGGAGTATTATAAAAAGGAAAATATGGAACTTTGGTTGAATAGTCTAAGTAAGAGAATTTTAAAAGAGAAGCACATTGATGAGGGTCGGTTGGAAAAGGAAGGAGTGGTTCGGTTTTTAAAGGACAGAATTTTATTAATGCTAATAATCATGCATCGCTTTGTTGAGAGTGTTATTCGCAATTTCTTTGCCAATTTGCATGCTCATTTGGATGATGAAGGGTCTCGCTAAATATGGAAAAGTGTTTGTTAGGGGAAGAGTCTATTCTTTTACTCCGCCCGATTAACAAAGTTTTAGGCGTCCCTAATGTAGATGATGAGAGCATTAGGGTCAATAGAGATGAAATGGTAAAATTGCTCACTCACAACAAACTCTGCAGCCTTGGCCTTTGAAAGAGAAACTTCATGCTTCTAGATTATCTTCTCTCTATTCGTACTACACAACCGTGCATCTTCAATTGGCTTCCTACAACTAATGAACCTATTGTGACTTTGGAGCATGCGAATGTGTTGTATAGATTGGGTAAAAATTTAAGGATTAACTTTGGAAGATTAGTGTTTAAACACTTAGCTTCATGGGGTAGAAAAAAGGAAGTGAACATTAGCTTTTTCCCCTATCCTTCTCTAATCTTCAAAGTTTTGGTATTTCAATCCTTGCCCATTGAAGCCTCCGATGTTTTTACCACCGAACCCGAGTACTATACCGTTGATCAACAACCGAAAAAGGGTAAAAGGTATACAAAAGATCTTCCTTGGAACAAATCTGATGAAACAACCCCGCTCCTCCCAAGGTTATCTCACGTGATACCCCAAGTGCTTCTCAGTGTTGCCCCTCATACTTTTGCAGAACCGATGCCGCAAGTATTCGAACAACATGATGAATCTTTTGGGCAACTCGGACCATCAATCCCAAAGGCTACAGCTTCTCAACTTCCCGCACAAACCGTCAAGTGCAATAGGAGAACTTGGCCGAGGGATGGGCTAAGCTTAAGCAGTAATGTATGCTTTTATTGATGAAATTTCTTCCCAAACAGGGAGGATCTGCTTCGCCGGAACTTCGGAGCCGGTGCTACTGCAGTGTTACCACCGCCGGGCCCAAGTGATGGTGGAAGTGATAGGGAAGGAGATCAGAGGAAGAAGAGGAGTTTGAAGAAGAAGAAAGCCGAACCTCGAAGGTTGACAAACCTGAAGGTTGATGTTGCCACTATCATATGGGTGACTGTTTTTGTGGTGGTCCTACAAACAATGTTTTTATTTTGGTGATGGTGGTGGTTCTTTAAACAATTTACTTTTATTTTGCTAAAACACTTTAGTTGGTTTGTTAATAACTTAATATGCTAGGTTGTTTTTTGCTAGTTTTTGGATGATATTTGCTACAGTGGTTATGGTTTTAATGGTTACTTAGTTTATTTCGAAAACTTTTTAAAGTTTGAAATAAATTAGTTTATTATGATAAATCATTGTTTAGGATTAGCTCCTTGATTAAGGGGGAGTTAATTTTTTGTGGAGATATTATTCTGTGTTCTATGCTCTGTACATTTGTATATAGACTAATCCTACAGACACAAAGACATTGAGTTTGGAAAGAAATATCCAACTAAGGGGGAGATTGTTAGTGTAATCTGCAGGTGATATCGCAGATGATTTCCCAAAAGTCCAGGTGATATCACAGATGATTTCCTGGACTGAAAATTATATAGTTGTATATTTCTTGTTTGTTATTTAATGGACTAACGTGCTAATATGGTCTGTATAGTCTATGGTTTATGATTATATTTCAGGGTGCAATAGCATCAAAAAAGGAGCTAGACACGTGTGGAAATTGGAAGAAAAGAATTAATACATTTTATGTATTAATTCGTAATTGTGGCAAACACCAACAACACGTGTGTGGACTTTGTCAAAGGTTGTTGCTGAGTTATAGAAGAAGTACAAGGATGATAAAGCAAAGGAGTACAAGGCATGGAAGCATGGCTTGTGGATTAAACAACTCGGTTGCTACAAAATAGGAAGTGGGAGCTAGAATTGTGGAAACAAATTAACCCACTCTCCCTACACTTCCTCCACGTGCAAGACCAGCCCCAAGGCTGTTATTGAAGTAGCCTTCAAGTAATTGAAGACTATAAATAAGCTTGGAAGGTTTATTTGAAGACATGCCAATTATTTCATCACATTCACACCTTCGAAAAGCTTAGAGATAGAGTTCTTTGTTTGGTTCTTTTTAATCCTTTCTACCTTGTAATTTCGCACTTGATTACTTTGGTATCAAGGTGTGTGAAGGCTAGGATAGGATTCCGTTCTTTATCTCTTGTTCCATAGAGCTCAAAATAGATATAGCTATAGGGAACTTTCGGCTTTGTAAATTCATTTATAGTGATTATAAAGTCTTGCCTAAGAGGCACTCTCAAGTTATATTTATATAACTTGAGAAAAACAATTTTGGTGTTTTATTCCGCTGCAAACTCTTTTACAAAATTGTTTTATTTTCGAAGTGTGTGTGTGTGCCATCCCAAGTGCTATCGTTGGTGCAGTTATCACCTTGGATATCACTTGTGATTCAAGCCGTGACAATTTCAATCTGTAAGAGTCTTCCCCGCAAGACAGATCAAGCTTCCGAAAAAGAGAATGATCACCTCAACATCATCATGCTCAAGTTCGACCCTGCTCCCAGCCATCACGGCTACAGATTCAGGCATCATGCCAGCAAACTGCTAGCTCTGATAGACCTTACTATCGAACGAGATCACGAGACCATCAACATCGCAGAATTCAATACCCTCGTGGGTTCAGTCAAACAAATATGGGCAAACTTATTGATAACTGATATCAAGGAAGGCCGCATGGAATGTCCCAGCACGACTTCCTTCGTCAACATAATCCAAGTGTTTCCACCATTCAGAATTTTGGATGTGATTACAGTTCTAGACACCAGTCAGACGATGCGCACCTACGGAGACTGTTTAGCTCTCGAAAGGAAAACCCTCCTGGAACTAGCCGCTCAAGAGAACCGCCTATGGGACGAGAACCTAGCTCAGAAGACTCACAGGGACAAGCCCTTAAAGAGTCACAAGCCGCTTCAGACAGAAAGCTAGAGGCCACTCTAGACCAATTCGACCTCAAAGGTTTATGCCCACGGCGACTTCCTGGACTACCATCATTCCTCATCAAACCCCCTCTAGCAAGGGAGTGCGGTCAACGGTCCCGACAACCTAGGAGATGGAATGGCACATCACAAGGAATACCTAGCCAAACAGCATGAAGAGTTCAAGTGCTTATCTCCCCAAGAAAAGCAAGTCCTCTGTGAAAGCGACGACGAAGACGATGAGACCATTCTCTTCCAAGCCGATCGTGAAGTCAACAAAACCGGAATCCCTAGGGTCCTGGGAGGATGGGAACGGATCATTTTCGCTCTCAAGTTAAAAGGCCAACTGAAGGAGGAAGGTCTATTCAAAAAGAAAAGAAAATTGGAAATACATCTCCAGCAAGTACTCAGCGAGATTCCACAGACTACGGCATTCGTTTACAGAAATGATCAACTGGGACAGCAGGCAGTTACCTGGGCAGATGTTCGGGAAGCCGTGTACTCACCTTTCGACGTACTCGCCTCTTAGTTAAAGCAAAAGAGAAATATCTCCCCGATGGAAGTTTATCTAGACTGTCGCAAGAGAGCTGACCTGGGCTAAAAGTGGAGGAAAATTAGCAAACCATGACTATCGCCTAACTCAGCTCCAGAATGCCTTGAGCATGCTCAGCAAAAAGGAAAGAAGTGCAGTATACCGTGAAGAGATCAAAGAGACCATTCGCTTGAACCAAGAACTTTCTAACCTCCCCCGGAGGGTCAGAAATGCACGGTTCAGTTCTGGCAACCACTGCTGTGCACTGACGTTCGAACAGCTGCGGCAAACCATAGACTTCCTCCCCGTGGAGGAGCCTAAACCAGTATCCTGGGACAGAATCCGAAAAGTTGTCGAAGCCCCCGGGAATGCGTCTACAGTCAACGAATTACGAGAGGATATGTGGCCCTATGCTTCGAGAAGTCCTCCTCTAACTATGGCTCAGCTCAGAGCGACCAGTTCAGAAGGGACCAAGCCTGATGTCAGCGTCCTGACCCGATCGGGTCAAATCCATGTATTAACACCCAAGGCCACCAAAAAGCAAACGGAGCCAGAACCGCAACATAGCCTGTACAAAGACACAAGTTCAGTAAAGGAGGACCAGATTCTCACTCAGCTCAAGCAGACCCAGGCGAACATTTCCCTTTGGTCCCTGCTCACATCTTCATACCCTCATAAGCTCAAGCTAGAGCAAAGTTTGGCCCGCACCACGGTCCCCGTGAACGCAACTCCAGACGAAGTAATTCAGATGATCGGAAACATCCACTACGGCAACATCATCACCTTCACAGATTTGGACCTACCAAAATTTGGGGCTGATCACAATGAGCCGCTTTACATCACAGTTCAGCTGGACGAGCGTCGCCTTCCCCGTGTGTTGGTAGACAGAGGTTCCGGAATGAATGTCTTGCCCGCCAAGATGATGGACCTGCTTGACATCAAACCCATAGATTTGAAGCCTTCAGTCCTCACTGTCAAGGCCTATGACTCTACTTCCCGCATAGCTCTCGGGGTTGCTACTCTAAATATTTGGTTCGGCACAACCATCCTGGGGTGACCCTGGCTGTATCAAATGAATGGCATGGCATCCACCCTTCATCAGTGTATCAAGTTCATGCAAGGCAATGAGCTAACAACAGTCTATGGCGATAGCGTCACCACCGAGGGGACCAACACCAACGGTATTCCAGTGTTAGAGATCAAGCATGATGATGATATGACACTAACCGGATTCACCTTGGAGACCTCCAAGATCCAAATATGCAGCGTGGACCTTTCACTGTTTCGGGACAAAATCCCTCCCGCCATGAAGATGATGAAACTCATGAACTTCATCCCAGGACTGGGGCTCGGAAAAAGGTTTCAAGGCCAACACCAAGTCATCGAAGTCAAAGACCACACTACAGTCCAAGGGCTCGGTTATATGCCAACACCGGCTGATATCAAAGAAAACAAAAGGCTCGCCAGCACCAAGGCAGCAGCCCGTAAAAGGGGAACCTCCAACGGCATACCCAACCTCCGACCTTACAGTGCCGACCTCGCTCATTACTTCATCAAGGGAACCGACAGCAGAACTGAGGGAACCGATAAGGGAACCGACAGCAGAACTGAGGGAACCGAAAAGGGAACCGACAGCAGAACTGAGGGAACCGACAAGGGAACTGACAGCATAACTGAGGGAATCGACAAGGGAATCGACAGCAGAACTGAGGGAACCGACAAGGGAACCGAAAGCATAACTGAGGGAACCGACAGCGGAATCGATAACAGAACTGAGGGAACCGACAGCAGAAGCCAAGCCTCTCGACCCCCAAATACTCACCAAGCATCCAGCAATGCCACTGAAGAACTGGGTAACTTTCACCGGACCAAGGGCAGGCCAGACAGAAAAGGAAGACAAGCTGGGCCTGCACCCACATCTCCCTAAACCCGATCTCAAACCCTCTGAGTCAGTCATTATCAAAGTCTAGTCCTCTGAGTCGTCCGATGGCCTCACGCCGGAAGACTATGATAATGTAGCCAACAATGTATTTTCGTTCATGTTTAATGAAAAGTCTGACCTTTCGGATTATCCCCTCATTGCCACTTTAACAACTGATAAGTTAACAAACAACTTAAAAGACGTTAATAATGACTCACTTGATAAAGAAGCAGACACACTAAATGAACAATACATTAAACAAGTTCTCAAGCGTGTAGTTGACCAAGAGGACAATCGGGCCCAAGCTGCCGAAGAGGTTATGACTAAAGTAACATGGGGTCAGTGCAAGAGCCTAAAGAGACACAAGTGGGCAGTTTCTTCGCCGGTGCAGAAAAGGAAGACCTCATAAATATCCTCAAAGAATATGTTGACGTGTTCGCCTGGTCATACCAAGATATGCCAGGACTCGATCCCTCGATCGTGGAGCACAGAATCCTTCTGGATCTAGAATCCAAGCATGTCAAGCAGAAATTGCGCAAGATCAAGCTAGAATGGTCCTTGCAAGTGAAAGAAAAAATTGAGAAGATGCTCCGCGTCGGCTTCATCAGATTAATTGAGTACCAGACCTGGCTCTCCAACATTGTGACGGTCACCAAGGTGAATGGAAAAGTCAGATGTTGTATGGATTTCTGAGATCTCAACAAGGCCAGCCCTAAAGATGATTTCCCACTGCCCAACATCGACATGCTAGTCGACACCATGGCAAATTTTGAAGTAAAATCCTTCATGGATGGGTTTGTTGGATACAACCAGATCAAGATGTCCGAGGAAGATCAAGCCAAGACTGCTTTCACCACTATGTGGGGGACATACTGTTACACGGTCATGTCGTTCGGTTTGAAAAACGCTGGGGCTACTTATCAGCGGGCTGCAACAGGCCTCTTCCATGACATGATTCACAAAGAAGTCGAAATATATGTCGACGACATGATCATCCACTCCAGAGGATCAGACATGCAGCACATGACAGATTTGAGAAAGTTCTTCAACAGACTCAGAAAGCACTCCATGAGATTGAAGCCTGCAAAGTGCACCTTCGGCGTCATGCGAGGCAAAATACTGGGGTACATGGTTACAGAAAGAGGTATCAAAGCCGATCCCAAGAAAATCAAGGCCATCATCGATATGAAGCCGCCTCAGACACTGACAGAAGTGAAAGTTTTATGGGAAGACTTCAGTACATCAGCCGCTTCATCAACCAGTTGACATCTCTCTGCGAGCCAATGTTCAAGCTAATGTTGAAGAATGCCAACATCAAATGGGACTCTAAGTGCCAGACATCCTTCGAGAAAATCAAGACATACTTGGTGAATCCCCCAATCATGTGCCCGCCACATGAAGATAACCCACTCCTCCTGTACCTGACAGTGACAGACACGTCAATTTGGGCAATGCTGGCGCAAGAACAGAAAGATTCCAGAGTTGAGCATGAAATCTACTTCGTAAGACAAAAGCTTCAGGGAAGTGAACTCAGCTACTCAGCATTAGAGAAAACTTGTACCGCATTGGTATGGGTAGTCGAGAAACTGAAACACTACATGCAGTCACATTCAGTGCTCCTGGTCTCCATGATGGACCCCATCAGATATCTCTTCGACAAGCCATCTCTGTCAATGAGACTAGCCAAGTGGTCATTCTTCCTGGCTGAATTCGACATCAAGTACGTGGTCAGAAAATCAATAAAGGGCAGAGTAATGGCAGATCAGCTGGCAGCTTCCCAAGCAGTGAACTCAAGGGTCCTGATCCGCAGTTTCCGGATGACGGGATCTTCTCACTCAATAGGGCAAACCGCTGGCAACTCTTCTTCGATGGGGCAGCCAACAAGAAGGTAAATGGTATTGGAATGCTTTTGGTCGATCCTATAGACGAGCACACTCCCATAGCCATCAAACTGAATTTTGAAGCAACCAACAATGCAGCAGAGTATGAAGCTTGCGCAGCCGGCCTAGAAGCCGCTCTTGAGCGCAACATTTCAGAACTGGAAGTATACGGAGACTTAGCATTGATAATCAATCAAGTTTCCAACAAATGGAAGACAATAGATCCTGGCCTCCAGAAGTACCACACGTACATGGAGGAGCTCATTGCTCAGTTCAAGGACATCTCTTTCCACTACTTGCCAAGAGACAAAAACCGCTTCACAGATGCCCTGGCTACCCTAGCATCTCTTATCGAAGTTCTTGAAGGGAAATCACTGAAACCCCTCAGAATAGGCAGACGGGAAACAACCGCTTATTGCTGTGAGATCGAGGTTGAACATGAACCGATCGACGAACCCTGGTACAATCAAATCTACCAGTACCTCCAAAACGGAGAAGCTTCCTTCACAAATGAAGATCGAAAATACAAAGAAGGGATCAAATCCAAAAACATGATGGCACTAAAATGCCTGGCATCCCATTTTGTCATTCTGGGGGTATGTTGTACAAGAAGCTCCACCAAGGACCACTCCTCCGGTGTGTAAACAAAGAAAAAGCCAGCGAGCTAATAAACGAAGTTCACAACGGAACCTGCGGTCCGCACATGAACGCCAGAGTATTGACACAGATCATCCTCCGTATGGGTTACTATTGGGTATCAATGGAAATAGACTGCATCCAGTTCGTCAGACTGCGACAAATGTCAATGGTTCTCCAACCTCAATCACATCCCTCCTCATGATCTCTATTGCATGACCACGCCATGGCCTTTCGTCACAAGGGGAATCGACTTCATCGGCAAAATCACTCCACCGGGGAGCAATGGTCACGAGTTCATATTAGTCGCAGTCGACTACTTCACCAAATGGGTAGAAGCCAGATCATACAAAGTGCTGAATTCTAAAAAGGTGGCCGAGTTCATCAAAGAGAACATCATGTGCAGATACGGGGTGCCCAACGAGATCATATCTGACAATGGGACCCACTTTGAAGGAGATTGTGACCAACTGTTGACCGAGTTCAGAGTTACACGCCACAAGTCTTCCACTGCTAGAAACAGGCCTTTTAGCGACGAAAATTTCCGTCGGTAAATCCGCCTTTCCGTCGGCAAATGGTTATTACCGACGGAATGAGTCCGTCGGGTTCCGTCGGAAATAATTGGTTGGTAATACCGACGGACCAGTTCCGCCGGTATTTCCGGCGGATTGTCCGCCGGAAAATCTAAAATTCCGCCGAAAATCGTCCGTCGGAAATGAGCAACGCCGGCCGGTTAACCGGAGCAATAGCCGGAGTTTACCGATGGAAATATCCGTCGGTAAATATTAAAAAAATAAATAAATAAAACCCATTACCGACGGTTATAACCGTCGGTAAACATAAAATTTACCGTCGGATATACCCGTCGGAAATCTAAACCGAATCCGACGGATATATCCGTCGGTAATGAGTTTTATTATTTAATTTTTATTATTTTTCCGACGGATATTTCCGCCAGCAATTAGAATTATTTATTTTTTTTAATTACTTTACCGACGGAAATATCCGTCGGTAATCTAGCCAGATTTTAAAAAAAAAAATCTATTTTATTATTAATCCACCTGTAAACCTGTCAAACCTGTTTAAACAAATCACAACATAAAATAAACACAAACAACATACAAACATCAAACATACAAACATCAAATAAACTCAAACTGTATCAAACAACCTAAAGCGAAAGGGGAAAAGGGGAAAGGGGAAAAGGGAAAGGGGAAAGGGGAAAAGGGGAAAGGGAAAGGGGAAAAGGGGAAAGGGGAAAGGGAAAGGGGAAAAGGGGAAAGGGAAATTGTTTCGCTTGGGGAAAAGGGAAGGGAAAGGGAAAGGAAAACAAAATTTATTTGTTTACATTACATGCCAGCCAAATAAAATGAATGTCAATCAACCACGACCCCGACCACGAGCGCTGCCGCTACCGCTACCATCGCCACTACCACCGCCACTTCGCCTAAGGTATTGATCGACTGACTCATCAGAAGCGTTACCGCTATTACGTGGCTGTGGCTGTGGCTGTGGCTGTGGCTGTGGCTGTGATTGCAAATTCATGGTAGCCAAGTATTGTTGCACGCGCTGGTCAAGCTGTTGAGCCAATATACTAGCCACCTGGGCCTCCACCTGGGTCTGCATCTGGGTCTACACCCGAGCCTCCACTCGGGCCTCCACCCGGGCCTCCACCTGGCTCTGGATCTGCTCCACTCGCCTCTCAACCTCTCTGTTGACCCGATCATCAAACGCTTCTTGATCCACATGATGACTGCCGCCGGAGGAAGAAGATGAAAAGTATTGCGTAGTAGGGCTGCGGAATGGCATGTTAAAATACCCCGCACCATGTACTTCGAATCCAGGCAAGCGATCTCCCTTCGGTTGCTTGCCTGAGAGGACAATGGCCGCCCAAAGCTTTTCACGAAAGGCGGGCCGCTCGGTGCTCTCAGGAGCCAAACTTCCTTCTTCAATAGCCTCCTCACGAGCCCGCCTCTCATACTCTTCCTAAAAAAAAAAAATACATTATACACTATGGTAGAAAATAATATTTCTTTAACTAAATAATTTATTATTTACTAATAGAAAATATATAATTTACTAATAGAAAATACTATTAACACTTACAAAAAGGGTCTGGTAATAAGGATTGACCCATTGTGGCCCTGAGCCATCAGCAGCCTCCGTAGTATGAGTAGCTAGAAATACAGCAGCAGCATCAGCCTCATCATCTCCATGTTTCTTAATCTTAACATATAAAAAAATTAAAACTTTAAAAAGCTGGAGAATAATAACAATATATGAATCAAATAAAGTATTGCTTAATTTACAAACGGATAATAAATGAAGTTTATCATTCTGGACCAAGTCTCGCCGGGTTAATTGATCCTCCAGTGTGCACACTCCCCTGCCTCTCTTGTGAGTTCCTATTCTTCTTTGCAATTTCTGAACTTTTTTGAAATTTCTCACTGTTCCAATAAGCTTCCCACTTCTCCCACGCACTAGTGGAGAAATTAGCTGGAGGCAAACCATCAATTAGCCACTTTCCTCTCATGTCGTACACTTTCCTAGCGTACCGCTTAGCAACCAATTTCTTGAAAGCCGCCTCGATTTGAACGTCGGTAAACCTGTATGTGAATATACGTGCTACAAAAATAGTAAAAGTAGTTAAATAAACAAGGGAATTGTCTACAAACTTTACAAAGGAAAGAGAATTAAGTAATTTTACCCGAAACTGGCTATACCAGATAGCGTACACCTCTTTTGATATTGACTTCGGGGTGGGATAAAATTCCTCAAAATTATACCCGCTGAACAAATCCCCAAACCATCTAGCGGGATCTCGAAAACCACCATGTATAAACCTATAAGATATTAATTGAAAAACAATATATCAATATATATACAAATAAAAAGACAATAATAAAATGTAAACATTATATATATGACATTTACAATTAAATAATACTTACTGGCCACTGGGAGAGATAGATATTTCCATTTTTCCATCCTCATTAATAATTGCGTCCAAGTTAACCCGTCTGGATGGTTCACTCACTGGAGCACTAGAGCTTACATTACCTTGACTGCTCAAATCAACATCACTACGTCCTGAACCAGACGTAGAGCCCCTCCTCCGCCTCCTTGGAGAAACAAGACGATGGACAAAACCCGCAACCTTGCCTCTCTTTGAAAGATTGCCACCTCTACCCGACATATCTAAACTAGTATATTATATATACAAATAAAAACAATATATCAATATATATACAAATAAAAAGACACTTCATTTAGGATGTGAATAACTTTAAATATTAATATTTAATTCTTTGTTGTTAAGTATATCATTCTCTAGGGTGAAAGGACAATTCATGTCCATTAGGTTTAGAATTGGGGTCGGCTTCTATCCCATCCCGAAATACACGTATGAATTGCAAATATCACTTTGTCTACTTGCTTTATAATCGAAAATCAAGCAATTTTAATAGACAATAATGATATTTACAAATCATATAATCGTGCATAATTTTTATTCATTACCATAACATGCATAATTTTGATCAATAAACAAGATGAGAGTTGTTATCATCCACAACAATCAAAACCCTATCTCAGCTTAGACCAAGAAAGACAGAGCAAACAAGTTCTCGACTGTTTGAGCAAAGGATTTTCTGTTTAATATAGGTTTTCGATTTCAGCCATCGTCCTCCTCTCTAAGGATCTCAAACATCACAGTCATGTTCTTGTCGCCTGCTTACTCTTCACGGTGGTATACGGTCACAAGTAAAAATAAGGTAACAGTATAACACCGGAAGAGAAAACAAGCTTCCTCCAATTTTTTCAATCTCCACCTTCCATTTACCCAAGATCCTGATTACGAAATCTTCCTCATGAGCTTGAAAGTGGCGGTGTTGCCCTCAATCTCACGGTTGCTTTGCATGTTTTGCGAAGCAACCATGAGATTGGGAGCAACACCGCCACTTTCATGCTCATGAGGAAGATTCTCGCAATCAGATCTTGGTAAATGGAAGGTGGAGATTAAAAAATTGGAGGAAAGTTTTGTTTTCTCTTCACCGGTGTTATACTGTTACCTTGTTTTTACTTGTGACCGTATACCACTGCAAGAGAAAATGCATACGTACAAGAACATGGCCGTGATGTTTCAGATTCTTAGAGAGAAGAGGACAGTAAAACTGGAAAAACTCTTATTAAACAGAAAATCCTTTGCTCAAACTGACAAGAACTTATTTGCTCCATCTTTCTTTATCAAAGATGGA
Organism: Adenophora triphylla var. japonica; assembly: GCA_022495995.1. Taxonomy (NCBI): domain Eukaryota; kingdom Viridiplantae; phylum Streptophyta; class Magnoliopsida; order Asterales; family Campanulaceae; genus Adenophora; species Adenophora triphylla. The sequence goes on from JAFEMH010002037.1 coordinate 115,245, forward strand.
CGAATTTTGATAGCTGTGTATGATAAAGGCTCTCATCTTATTTATATATATACATATATGTATATTTTTATTTTTATTTTTATTTTTTATTATTTTATTTTTTATTATTATTATTATTATTATTATTATTATTATTATTATTATTATTATTATTATTATTATTATTATTATTATTATTATTATTATTATTATTATTATTATTATTATTATTATTATTATTATTATTATTATTATTATTATTATTATTATTATTATTATTATTATTATTATTATTATTATTATTATTATTATTATTATTATTATTATTTATTATTATTATTATTATTATTATTATTATTATTATTATTTTATTATTATTTATTTTATTTATTTATTTATTTTGTTTTTTATTTATTTATTTATTTATTTTATTTATTTTTTATTTCATTTTTTATTATATTTTTTATTATTATTATTATTTATTATTATTATTATTTATTTTGTTTTTTTATTTTTATTGTTTATTTATTTTATTTATTTTTTATTTCATTTTTTTAGACATTCACTTCACCGTCCCAATATGAATATCCAAAACCTTTTAAAATTTGCTCTCCAAGAGTAAATTTGGATCTTTTTTGACATTCATTTTGGGACGGAGGGGGTGTAATATTTAAGAAAAAAAGTAAGTGTATATGAATACATGAGCGTACGAGTTGAGCATATTTAATGCCAATATTGGGTAGATGTCCGTTTTTATTCTTGATCGGTAATTTTTAAAAAAATGGAACGGAGGTAGTACCATATAAAAATAAATAAATATTAGCAAAAAAAAAGAAGTAGAGATAATAAGAGATTTTCATAATTCTAGCTTCACACCAATTGCCTATTAGCAAGACAAAGGGTCAGAGGAAATGTTGCAAAAATAACTCAATCCAAGCCTACCAAACTCTTACATAAACCAACAATCTCGACCATATTCAAACCTTTTGACACCTAAAAATGCAAATGAAACAACTAGCACATACAAAAAGACTACATAATTAAACCCACATAGACAGTTAATTATTTTACTAATAAAGTTACCAAATATACTTTCTTAATTATTTTCAACAATTATACATACACAGTTAATTAATTTTTTTCAAAATTAGGCATACTTTCAAAATTAAACCCACACACACCATGGCTGCTGCCACTCACACACACACACACGGCTGCACACACTCACACTCACACGCGTAACACACACACTCACAAAGACACACCAAATAGCCGCTCATATATTCAAAAACCAAATACAACCAAGATATATATCATAATTTATAGATAAATAAATTTAGATTGAAACATTATATTCGGCAGTTTTTCTTAATCCACGCGTTAACTACTCTTTTGTGAAGTATGTACTTGGACGGAGGAGTATACAATAATAACTACATAGCTAAATTTAGGATGCAAAGTTTTTTTTTCTTTTCGAAGTATTGGGGAAAATGATATACGACCGCATAGCATAGCATAGCTTAGGAAATCGGGCAAGCTCTTTACCCGTTTCGAAATAGGAGTATAAACTTAATAATAAGTAAAATCCCTTTCAATTAATCTTTTGTCCTAAATTGGCAAATCAGTTACAAAATAAATGGAGGCAGATCAAATAAAGATAAAATGGTGGTACAAAACATTTTACAAAATTAAATAGGAATAGAGTATGAAATGCTACCTAAAGTTAAATTAAGGGTATATGAAAAGCAAAATTACACATTCACAGCACATTCTAACATCATTTTCTTATCACTGCAATTTATTTAACTTTCGTAATCAATACTTGAGAAAGAGAAATCCAGTGAGAGAGAGAGAGAGAAAGAGAGCTTACCGGCGACGGAGACAACGACGGCGAACGGCGGGCTCGGCGGCAACGGGAGAGAGGGCGACTGCGAGAGAGAGAGAGAGAAAGCGAGTGAGAGAGAGAAAGCGAGTGAGAGAGAGAAAGGGATTGAGAGAGAGAAAGAGAGCTTACCGGCCGGCGACGGAGACGGTAATGGCAACGGCAAACGGCGGAAATGGCAGAGACGGCGTTTGTTCTCAGATTACTGATGAGAGAGAGAGAAAGTGAGAGGGAGAAATCGAGTGAGAGAGGAATTAAGGGATTGAGAGAAACTTACCGAAGACGGCGACGGCAACGGCGAGGCTAGGGTTCTTCGAATTCGCGAACTGAGAGAGAGAGAGGAGGAGTCGTAAAATGAAAAAAATGGGATTTTCTCATTATATATAGGGCGTCATTACCGACGGACTTGACCGTCGGTAATACCGACAGACAATGACCGCTGGTATTACCGACGGACTACCGGCGGAAATATTTCAAATACCGACGGAATAAACGAAATTTAAAAAAAAACCCCGGTAAAATGAAAATAAATTCCGTCGGTATTCGTTTTTTTTTCGTTGGTATTACCGACGGACACAGTCCGTCGGTAAATGTCTGTCGGTAAATGCCCTGTTTCTAGTAGTGTTCTCCCTACAGACCACAGACTAATTGCACAGTAGAGGCAGCAAAAAAGATTCTCGCGATGAGAGTCAGAAAAATGGTCATTAGAGGTCGGGATTGGCTCGAGAAGCTACATCTAGCGCTCTGGGGATACAGAACATCAGTCAGAACCGCCACAGGGGAGACTCCTTTCGCACTTACATACGGAATGGAAGCAATGTTACCAGTGGAATTGGAAATTCCATACCTCCGAGTCCTCTTGGAAAATGGAGTCAATGAAGTCGAATGGCTCCAGAGCCGTCACGACGAACTAGCTCTACTCGACGAGCCCAGATTGAAAACCATGGAGCATACTCGTGCCTACCAAAGCAGAATGGCCCGAGCATTTGAAAAGAAAGTCAAGATCCGGGACATCAGAGAAGGTGACTTGGTGATTAAGGAAAAGCCTCCTACATAGACCAATCCCCTCGGAAAGTGGGAGCCTACCTGGATAGGCCCGTTCGTAGTACAAAGAATATTCTCCAGAGGAGCCATGAAGTGAACAGATTTGGACGGAAACCCTTTCGTTAACCCCGTGAACGGAAGCAAGCTCCGCAAATACTTCGTTTGAGGAAGAACACGAGTCAACTCTCCTTCCCCATATACCACCCCTCAGTAAAATTAAAGTGCTAAAAGAGTAATACCTAACTGGATACATTCCCGATAATGATCCAAGTAAAAAACAGGGTCGCACTTCTTTTATCTTTTTCTCAAATTTCACCTAAAGTGTCGAACTACGGTGACCTGAGCCCCTTATTCCAAATGTAAAAGGGGAACGTAGGCAGCCATCAATGGTTCGGTCTCAAAAACAAAAATAAAAAAATAAGCACCAATCGCTTGTGATTCGAAAAACTCTTTAAATTAACCTACAAATTAATGACGGTTAAAACAATATTTGATGAGTTCAAGCACGGTCAACTCTTGACTCGCTACACGCTAGCAAAACAACAATAAACATTAATCAATTAATGTGTCTGCAATGACAGTGGGTGGATGTTCCGGACAGCAAGGTCAACCTAGTCCCCTGTACTCGGTCCTTCGTCTTTCTTCCCCTTCCCTTTTCCACGATGGGTATTCTTTGCCTTCACATGGAATATCCCCGTAGTCCTTCTACCTGGATCTGGGACCCTTCCCGATGCCTCCGTCAAACCTGCAGCTGCCAACGCAGCCCTTTCCCTAGCTCTATCACGAGCCGCCGCTCTTCGAGTCATCATATCCATGCTCTAATCGGCCGCCTGACTAGCATTGGCCTCATAATCAGCCATATCATCCCCAGTACGATCCTGAGGGTTAGCCGTCGCTTCAGCCCTCCTCAAAGTCGAGCCGTTAGGGTAATCAAGGCCCACAAGCTCACTTCGTCTCCACAAAATAGCCATCTGTGTCTCCCCCATACACTCCTCATACCAGTTCAAATACTGCATGGACAGAATAGTGCCCCCTCTCCGGTGAAAGAGAACCCTGGCAGGAAAGGACGTGTATTGCCACAACCGCGTGAGAAGCAATGGCATCAAAGGATCTTTCATCAGAAGAGATCCCACATCGAAGGTAGCAGCATTACCCAAACCCGTCACAATCTGCACTGTCGCGCAGCCTCCCAAATTGTCACAGCACCAATGATGAAATATAGAAAGAAGTCTGGGACACCCCCGAGACTCTGACAACAAGAAGACCCACCTGAACGGTTCGGCAGGTCTGTAACTTTCAATGAGGAACCCACTATCGCAGATGATGCGTGCGGAGTCTGGCCATCCAAAGCTCCAGTTCAGCATGATCGCCCCTATCACCAAAGGACGTCGAGAAAAGGACCAGGGATCACATGACACTGGCACCTCGGGCACCATTTGCAATCGCTCCCTCAACCACGGAGTAAGCATAGCGCGACTCCCTCCCCACATGTATTGGCTACCGGTCGCCATCCGACCTATGCCAAGGAACGTCTCGCCTAAGATCAAGGGCACGATGTCTCCTCCATTCCGACACTGCCTCACCAGGTCTAGTATACTATGATGGCACACATCCAAGGATTTGAACGTGAATAAAGAGCATAAGCGTCCCACGCAGAAACACTCCCCTCAGCGCCGGTAAAGCTATCGGGCAGCCCCAAAATATCAACGTAATCAATGTTCGGTATTAGCATCTCGTATGCTTCTTCGGCTGAGACGCCAAGTAAGGACACTAACTTCTCAATGGTGGTCAGGCCAGCCGTCAAAGGAAGAACCAGTTGCTCTGCCTCAAATCCTCCAAGTATGGCTTGGAAATCTTCAAATGTGGGCGTAATCTCGTTATACGAAAAGCTATACACGTGCCACCTTACATCCCAGAAATGAGACGCAACTCTTAAGAGATCCCAATCCGGCATGAGTTCCTTCAAAGCCCAAACCGCTTTCATCCTATAACAGCCCTCGAAAAATCCTTTGCTTTGCCTCGTGTGGTGTCGTACCCACGACTGGAAACTATCCAAATATCGCTCTTCCATATGAGACGGTAACCTGGGAAATGAAGCCATGAATAACAAAGGAAACCTCCAAGAATTCAAAAGGAAAATCAGCTTTGATCAGAAGAAAGCGTAGTGTTTTCAAAATTGCAAAAATGGGACTGCAATTTAAAACAAACTGGAACTAAATCCCAGTCCGGCCGGATTGTCTTTCAAGTTGACTTGGTCAACTCTGCAGCCAGCTACCTCAAAAATCAGGAACATTTCCAAACAACCTCCTGTTCAAGCCTTGTCTGAAATACATGCATCACTATGATTAATCATTCACTGCTGACACCACATCCGCCCCGGGCTCGTGCAACTGGGCAATTAATTAAATAACAGTGCATATAGGCATAAATTTTGACTAGTTCGAATTTTTATGCATGTCCCATTATTATTTATTTTTGATCAACCTACTTGCTTATTTGCCAAAAATAAAGGAAGGTAATCACTAAATAAATAAAAAGGTTCGCCTCAAAGGCCCTTTCAAATACAAGTCAAATTGTTTGGACAATACACACAATTGTCTAAATAAAAAATAAAAAAAGGAGGGCTACTCAGAGTCCTGCTCATCACCCGAGCACTCGTAATACTGCCCCGCCACAGCCGGATCCACAGAGGACAGGTAATCCCCAAAATCCTCAAGGCGGGAATACGAAAAATGCCGCCTCCTCCCCTGTGTCCCCAAGGAATCTCCTCGATCGTGTCCCGAATACGAAGAGTGACGAGCTTCGAACCCCGCCGTCTCACCAGAGAACTGGCCGAACCCCTGCGTAAAATCTGCCCCGCCAGTCGTGGAGGCAGACGAGTCTCTCGCCGCAGACGGCCTAGAAGGCATCGGCTCATGCACAGCTGCGCTCCTCCGGGAACTACATCGCATGAACTCCACGAGCCTCCTGGCGTAGTTGGTAATCCCATCCAAACGTCTCACGGCCTGGTGGTAAGTACGGCCAGACACTTGTAAATCAGGAAGCCGTCAAAAGACAAACAGACAGCACAGATGCAACATTTGCAGAATGCTACTATCAAGTACAGAAATCAAAACGAAGCACTCATCGAAGCATCGGGATCCACTATGTGCTGAGGCCTTGCCTCCTCCGGAATGGGGACCATCAGCCGCCTGCGGGAACCATCAGGGCCCTCATACGCCAGCCAAGGGCGAGGGAGGGAATAGTCCCGGGGATATGGAGAACCCTCACCCTCTCTGTGCAACAACTGCGGACTCCTCAGCCTCATCCTCCGGAAGGCATCATAATAGCATCCTCTATGATAAACTCTGCATAGGACACACCCTACCTGTACTGCTGCAAATCCTCCATTGGTATCAGCATAGGACGATGCATGTGAGGAGGCGGATCCATCAGAACCCAAAGAAGAAACCCCGGACCACGCTGACAAGTCACCCTCTCACCCAAATACATCGCGTCGCAATGAAGCCCCACCAACAGCTTCCGCCGACACGTAACATCCCTAGCGGCATGCACCATAAAAGAATCAATCCGACTCCACCAGGTCAGTTGGATCCGTGGAGAAAAGTCTCGGCTCATGGCCAAAGACACCTCCTCGTAAGACAATCGAGTGCTCTCCCTCAACTTTGACGGCTTCCTCGCCGCTTTTTGCCAAATCAACATGGCAGGGAACAAGAGCGCATACTCCTCCCTGATCTCCCACCTCTATGGATGGAACACCTCCAAGAACCACACCTGCCAAATGCATGTAAATTTATATCATCCACACAGCAGATACATACAAGTACAAATGAGACAAGGAAGAGAAAAAAAAAAAAAGAAACTCACATCCAAGGCAAACTGAAAACAGCCCAAAGTGTTCTCCTCCCCCCGAGAGAACCTATCCAAGGCATGGTAAAGCTCGGCTAGACCAGCCTCTCCCCAAGCAAACCCCCTCACGGCCTCCAGATTGGTCAGTGAGCCGAGCAGAGGAAAATGACATGATGTGTCAGCAGTGGGAAACAGGGTAGCTGACAAAGCGAACCATAAAAACCCGCGAGCCAGGCACTCTGTTGTCATCCTCAGGGACCCCGCTAGATATGCCTCAATACCACTCCTCAGATGAGCCTCCATCGGCCTGTACCGAATACCCAAGCCCCTGGCATCGGTAATGTCAAAACCGAGCAGCTTCGACAAATGCTCCGGGTGTAGCCGTCCACCCACACAACAGTATTGCCCCAGAATGGCAACCCAGTTATCGCTGCGAAATCAGTGGGAGTCACGGTCGCCTCCCCACCTGAAATGGAACGTGTGGGTCGTATCCCACCAGTACTCGCTCAGGGGGACATGCAAAGCCCTCGCCCTTTGCGTCGAAGCCACCATGGCTACCGCGCTAATAAATCCCGCTGTGCATCGGAGTCAACCATAAACTGCCGTGGACTCCTCTCTCCCTCCCGAGCCTTGTCTGGGAGTATCTCCCACAGCTCACGGACCGCCTCAAAGGCTCCCCTGCTCTTCAAGTTATGTACATCAATCGGCCCTCGCCCCTGCAGTTGAACACGGCAAAAGTATGTTACAACAGAGGTAACATCCACAAAATGCACAGGCGCGTATCAAGATAATGAAACACAGATATGGCTATGTTCTGCTAAAAATATTCCTGTCCCAGACAAAATATTCACGGTTCAAACTTTCAAAACATTTCGAAAACTCCGTCAAAATCGGAACTTTCAAAACATCTCGAAAACTCCATCGAAATCGTAACTTTCAAAACATTTCGAAAACTCCGTCGAAATCGGAACTTTCAAAACATTTCAAAAACTCCGTCGAAATCGGAACTTTCAAAACATTTCGAAAAATCCGTCGAAATTGGAACTCTTAAAACATTTTGAAAAATCCGTCGAAATCGGAACTTTCAAAACATTTCGAAAAATTCGTCAAAATCGGAACTTTCAATACATTTCGAAAAATCCGTCGAAGTCGGGACTTTCGAACATTTTCAAACGTTTCACAGAATTACTCCGTCCCGAATTAAACTTACTTTAATTTCAGAGAACACCCCTAAACATAGAATTTTGCCACCAAAATTTTTATGTTGTCTACCCGTAATGTCAATTGAACTAAGCTCTAGTCAATTTCGACAAAGACACATCGCAAAGTCAAAAGCACCGAATCAATTCTAATCAAATTCCTAAAATTCAAGAATGCACATTCTAAAAATTAAGGGAATTCAGAGGATGCTTACCTATCTCGCGATCCCTTCCTTGGATTTATGAGTATCCCGAGCCGGATAAAACTCGGTTGGATCCATGGGAAGAGCGGTGGATCACACCGTCCTCTTCAACCTCATTCTCTCATTGTCAGTCCTCCTGTGCCAACCCCGTGGCCCTAATCCGGCTTCCATAAAGATTATCCTGCGAAAATTCGAACAAAACTCGCAAAAGGGGGAAGATTTTTCTCTCTTTTCTCTCTTCTCTCTCCCCTGAAAAAATGGAAAATGGGAATGATTTGCGTCGGCCTTGGCGCTGATTAAAATATGGCCAAATTGAGTCCCAGTCCGGTCGGACTCTTTTACAGCTTAAAAGATTCCTTGCCACTTTGGCCCCTCAACTCCCCATAATTTCAATTTTACCCCTTTTGGCCCTCAAAGTGTAAAATTTCCCCAGTTAGACCTTTCTAACACCCCCTCCCCCGAGGTTAAAACCCAGTTAGACATTTCTAATATCCCGTCTCCAAACGTTAAATTCCCTGTTAGTCCTCACTAACGTTCCGTCTCCAGACGTTAAATCTGAAAACGTCTTCGGACGTTAAATCACAATCTCGTCTCCAGACGTTAAATTCCCTGTTAGTCCTCACTAACGTCCCGTCTCCAGACGTTAAATTTCCCGTTAGTCCTCACTAACGTCCCGTCTCCAGACGTTAAATCTCAAACCGTCTTTGGACGTTAAATCACAATCCCGTCTCCATACGTTAAATTCCCTGTTAGTCCTCACTAACGTTCCGTCTTCAGACATTAAATCTCAAACCGTCTTCGGACATTAAATCACAATCCCGTCTCCAGACGTTAAATTTCCCGTTAGTCCTCACTAACGTCCTGTCTCCAGACGTTAAATTCCCTGTAAGTCCTCACTAACGTTTCATCTCTAGACGTTTAATCTCAAACCGTCTTCGGACGTTAAATCACATTTCCGTTAAAATTCCCGTTAGTTCTCACTAACATTCTGTCTTCGGACGATAAATCCCTCTTCGGCCGCCCTAGTAAGCCCGAATATTTTTTCACTCCAGCAAGTGAACACTCACCTCTCCGGCCGTCAATCGTAACCCCGACCATCCCATTTCATCTGTCATCAAGGTAAGCCTGCACAACAATCCCTCTTCGACCGCCCTAGTAAGCCCGAATATCTTTTCACTCCAGCAAGTGAACGCTCACCTCTCCGACCGTCAATCGTAAGCCCTACCATCCCATTTCAGCGGCCATCAAGGTAAGCCCGCACAACAATCCCTCTTCGGCCGCCCTAGTTAGCCCGAATATCTTTTCACTCGAGCAAGTGAATGCTCACCTCTCCGGCTGTCAATCGTAAGCCCGACCATCCCATTTTTGCGGCCATCAAGGTAAGCCCCCACAACAATCCCTCTTCGACCGCCCTAGTAAGCCCGAATATCTTTTTACTCCAGCAGGTGAACGTTCACCTCTCCGGCCGTCAATCGTAAGCCCGACCATCCCATTTCAGCGGCCATCAAGGTAAGCCCGCACAACAATCCCTCTTTGGCCTCCCTAGTAAGCCCGAATATTTTTTCACTCCAGCAAGTGAATGCTCACCTCTCCGGCCGTCAATCATAAGCCTGACCATCCCATTTCAGTGGCCATCAAGGTAAGCCCGCACAACAATCCCTCTTCGGCCGCCCTAGTAAGCCCGGATATCATTTCACCCCAGCAAGTGAACGCGCACCTCTCCGGCCGTCATTCGTAAGCCCGACCATCCCATTTCAGCGGCCATCAAGTTAAGCCAGCAAAACAATCCCTCTTCGGCTATCATCGTATGTCCGAACTCCATATCCCCAGTAGAAAAGGCACGAGTGGCCAATCAACGTAAGCCCGCAAAATGACCTTTCAAGAAAGCCTTTTCGTCGAACCCGAAACTTTCAAAAGCCTTTCCGTCAAAACAGTCTCACTTAGGTTCAGATGCCTCATAACAGTCTCACTCAGGTTCAGATGCCTCAAAACAGTCTCACTCTGGTTCAGACGCCTCACAACAATCTCACAGTTTAGATGCCTCATAACAGTCTCGCTTAGGTTCAGACGCCTCACAACAGTCTCGTTTAGGTTCAGACGCCTCATAACAGTCTCGCTCAGGTTCAGACGCCTCACACCAGTCTCGCTTATGTTCAGACGCCTCACAATAGTCTCGTTTACGTTCAGACGCCTCACAACAGTCTCGCTTAGGTTCAGACGCCTCACAACAGTCTCGCTTAGGTCAAGGTTCCCACGAGTAGCCCTTACACCTACGAACTATGATTGGCTTGATTCCCGCATGGGATATGTAGGAATCCTTCTGCTAAGGGTCCAGCCAGCTGACCTCTCAGGTCTCTTCAAGTAGGGCATCCCCCGATTTGGATCCTTATCTTTTTCGATGACCCCACTTCCTTTGAAAGTGACATCGCCGAGGGGCTACTTTAACTACCCAAATCCGAATCGTCAAAATCCTTTAAAAGTCAACCAGAATCCGTTAGCTGGCCCTTTCCAGGTTAACCGAAACCCGTTAAACTCCCCGTTCTCAAGCCAACAAGACGTCCCGGGACTGCCCTGTGCATCCTAACGTCAAAGCATACTCAACACACATTATCACACGTAAAAGTACGACTTTCCTCGAAAAATGCAGTTTTCGGCTCTTTCCGGGGGCATTTCGAACATTTTTCGAACAGTTATTTAAAAAACGGACAAAACCGGGAATAACTGGACAAAATCCTTAGCCTAGGTGAGTCACAGGGACACTTGGCACGCATGCCAAGGCCCTCCAATCAACATCAATCAGATTTCAAGGTGAAAAGACCAAAAGGCCCTTGAGATTGAGTCACAGTCCGGACGGACTGTTTTGCATGAAAAACCAGAATTGCCAACAAGTCCCCCAATTTTCCAAAATACCACAAAACCTCCCCAAATTAAGGAGAAGTCCGTCCAGACTGTTTTACAATTTCACCCTATAAATACAAAGGCTGTCAAAACGTTTAAAAAAAGGAAAAATATTAACCATTTTCACCAAAGCCCACGGCATAAACCCTTTCTACCCCCTCCCGAGCTCCATTTTGTCTCAATTTGCGTGAAAACTTCGTCTTTCCAAACACGAACCAAACAAACTCAAAACACCCTTCCAAACACCAAAACGTATCTCATATACGTCATCTGAGCCAAATGAGTCAACCCCTAGTCATAGGTAACACTCTCTCTTCCTAAACACTCGTTCCGTCTCGGTTTACACGTCAAACGCTATAACCGCTTCGGTCAAAATCATTGAAATGTAGACGTTACACCTTCTACGGGGTCCGATATGTTTTACCCCAAGATCATCTTCTCTCCCGTAAGAGAAGTAATCTCGGGTTAAAACGGCATTCCGGCCCCGTTCTTTACGTTTATGTCATTTACAAGTCCGAACCATTTGGTTCATTATAGTCATTTACACAATTTGGATCGTTTGATCCGTCGATATTGTCATTTAAATTAAGCAACTTTACAAGTCTGAACTGTTTGGTTCGTGATAGTCATTTACACAATCCGGATCGTTTGATCCGTCGATACTGTCATTTAAATTACGCAACTTTACAAGTCCGAACCGTTTGGTTCGTGATAGTCATTTACACAATCCGGATCGTTTGATTCCATCGATACCGCATTTTAAATACTGTCATTTACCAGTCCGAGCCATTTGGCTCATGATAGTATTTACTTATCAAAGTCCCAGTCGCAAAAAGACTCGTCGATCGCATCTCATTTAATGCTTTTTTTCATAAAATCGCTAGCAATGTAATACCCGGTTCAAAACCGGAGTTCGTCATTCGAATTCCCTTTTAAAACGCGCAAAAGTGACGTTTGGCATCCAAACGATCATCTTTAAACTCAAAACCCGACGTTTGTCATTCAAACGCTCGCTTTTTTCATAAATCACAAAATCAACATTCAACATTCAACATTCAAATCAAGATTAAGCTTGTCATTCAAGCCCCCATTTTCAAAAATGCCACACACACACACGCACACAATTTCGAGAAAGGTAAAAAGACTCGTCATACTAGGCATTTCGGGTGATCTCAACATACTCTTCCCGAAACGTAACGTGACCTCCGAACCTAACAATCTCTGGTCCTAAAAGCCATTTCCAAAGTTTGGGCTCAAAATACAAAACGACGCATTTTCAAAACCATTTCCAAAGTTTGGGCTCAAAATACAAAATGACACATTTGCAAAGGCTTTTCCAAGTTTTTGCTACCAATAAAAACGACACATTTTCAAAGCCATTTCCAAAGTTTGGGCTCAAAATACAAAACGGCACATTTTCAAAGCCATTTCCAAAGTTTGGGCACAAAATACAAAATGACACGTTTTCAAAGCCATTTCCAAGTTTTTGCTACTGACACGTTTTCAAAGCCATTTTCAAAGTTTGGGCTCATAATACAAAACATCATGGCGACTCTCTTTCCTAAAGTGAAGTCCATTTCGAAAGGGCCGCTCGTCGCAGTCCGAGCGCGATTCCGGGTAATTTCAAGAACACAACAAAGCTTTGCACATCACTGTTCGGCTCAACACTATCTCCCTTCCTGGAGTCCTGGTAGACAACGGATCAGCAGTCAACATCCTTCTCCTCAGCATGATGCGAGCCTTATGCATTGATGAAGGCCATATCATCCCATCTGCCCGAACTATCAAAGCATACGACAACACATCTCGTCCTATCCTAGGAACTGTGACTCTGGAGCTCTTGTTCGAAGCAGAAATAGTGCCAGTGAAGTTCCTAGTGATGGACATTCTGCTAGGTTTACAGGTCTGCTGGGACACCCATGGCTCCACCAAATGAAGGCTATAGCCTCCACTCTCCATCAGTGTGTCAAGTTCATAAACTGCAAAGGAGACCTCGAGGTCATCAGAGGAGACAGTTTTCTCATAAGCAACTAAGTCGAAGTGCCAACCAAGCACCCCCGCAGCCGCACACATGTGCTACCCCCTACAAACCGACAATATGACAATCGGGGCAAATCTCATCAGAATCCTTCCGAGTCCGAAGGTGCCAACTACGTCAACGCCCTTGAGCAGGAGGAGCCTGGAGCAATCAAATTCATTAGGTTCAATTTCCGTTTCTGAGACTTGAATCCAGAATGGAAAGAAACCTTGGACACCGCAATGACACAGGGACACAAACCCCTCATCTCCGATCAAAAGTTCGTAAGCATCCTTCGAGCAAACTCTCTGGCCCAACCAAACAAAGAAATCTTCACAATAAAGGTCAACAAACACCGGCACGCTTATGGGGAATGCTTGGCATTCGTCTGGGATGTTTTACACATGGAATTTCTCATCGATCCCCTCTGCTCAAGCAGAGGACATGAAGTCTTTCTCGCAGTACCAACTTCACAACAGGGCACGCGACGTCCTTTAATCTGGGTTGAACCATTAGGTAGAGATGAGTCAGAACTCTCTGAGATAGAAAAAACGAAAGATCAGCAGAAAGACTCTTGCGTGAACATGCTCAGATTCGAAGATGGCACTAGTTCAGATGAGGTTACCTATGATGAAGGATCAAATACTATGGAAATCGTCAAACTTAATGTCCAGTATAGACAGTTAATCGGCGAGCGGAAGCAAATGGTGGACATGATAAAGAACCCTTCTGATCATGTAACTGACGACGACTTCATCAACATCATCTTCTCCAGATACCCCGACGAGACCAAGGATCCAGTCCTTATTGTCAGATTCTGCCATGTGGAAGTTACCCTCGATGAGTGCCTGATCATGGTATATGAGGTCCTTGCCAAAAGAGCTCAAGGATCATCGTCATCTCCAAGTATCTGCCACGGTGGCAACCAGCCTGTGCCGTTAGTCAAAATCACAGCCAAGAATGCCGCCAAGGCCGAAGGCTTCAAAGGAGACAAAACTCCTCATGTAACTATGAGCCAGATCAACCTCAGGAACGTATCCAGCAGCAACCCAGAGAACAACTACAAAAGTGCTCCTGATGAGACAGTTCAAACTTCCGAAGAAAGGAACGACCACCTCAGCATCAATATGCTCAAATTCGATCCTATTCCCAGCCATCACAGTAACGGATCCGGGCAGCCCGCCTCCAAGCTACTGGCACTAATAGATTTGGCTCTTGACCAAGATAATGAGACCATCAGCATCGCAGAATTCAAAACGCCCGTCAGATTGATCAAACAGATGTGGGCAGACTTCTTGGTGGTCGAGATCAAAGAAGGCCGGATGGAATGTCCGAATATTACTTCCTTCGTGAACGTAATCCAAGTTTTTCTGCCATTCGGAGATTTGGATGTGATAACACTTCTAGACACCAGCCAGACAAGGCGCACATACGGAGACTGCTTGACTCTCGCAAGGAAAGCCCTCCTGGAATTAGCTGTGCAAGAAACTCACCTCTGGGATGAAGACAAAGATCGAAAGACTAACAGGGACCAAGCCCTTAAAGCTTCACAAGCCCCTTTAGACAGACAACTAGAGGCTACTCTGGATCAGTTCGACCTTAAAGGCTTTGCCCACGGCAATTTCCTGGATTACCATCTGAAATTACCCGGGATTTCGCGCGGTACGAAATGCGATTGTCTTTTGCGGAGGGTTGGTGTCTGAGACCTCGCTTCATGGGAAGAAATGAGGAGTCGCCATGCGTTTTTTGTATTTTGAGCCCAAACGTTGAGAAACGGCTTTAGTAAAAATGGTGTCGTTTTTATTGGTAGCAAAAACTTAGGAAAAGGCTTTGAAAACAGGGGGTCATTTTTATTGGTAGCAAAAATGAGTAAAAAGCTATTTGGTACCAGAGATTGTTAGGTTCGGAGGTCATGTTACATTTCGGGAGGAGTATTACGAGATCACCCGAAATGCCTCGTATGACGAGTCTTTCTACCTTTCTCGAAATGGTGTGTGTGTGTGTGTGTGTTTTGAAATGGGGGCTTGAATGACAAGCTTAATCTTGGTTTGAATGTCAAACGTTGATTGGGTGACTTTGTTTGAAAAGACGAGCGTTTGAATGACAAACGTCAGTTTTGAGACTGAAATGAGCGTTTGCGTGTGAAACGTCGATTTTGAGTTTGAAATGAGCGTTTGCGTGGCAAACGTCGATTTTGAGTTTGAAATGAGAGTTCGAAGGACGAACTCCGGTTTTGAACCGGACATTACATTGTTAATGATTTTACGGGAAAACGTATTAAATGTTTTTTGAATGTCAAAAGTTTGCTTTTAAGTTTGAAGATGAGCGTTTGGATGCCAAACGTCATTTCGCGCTTTTAAAAGAGAGTTCGAAGAACGAACTCCGGTTTTGAACCGGGCATTACATTGTTAACGATTTTTACGGGAAAAACGTATTAAATGACATGCAATCAACGAATCGGGTTGCGACTCAGACTTTGAAAAGTAAATACTATCACGATCCAAACGGGTCGGACATTTAAATAAAAGTATTTAAATGCGGTATCGACGGAATCGAACGATCCGGAGTTGTAAATGACGATCAACGAGCCAACTGACTCAGAATTGTAAATGACGATCGATGAGCCAAAACGGCTCGGAGTTGTAAATGACAGAAAAGTAAATGACGATCGACCGATCCGGAATGGTAAATGACAGAAATTTAAACGGAATGGGGTCGGAACACCGTTTTAACCTGTGATTACTTCTGTTACGAGAAGTGAAGAGGATCGAGGGGCTAAAATGTATCGGACCCCGTTAGACGGAGGCGTCTACATTTCAAAGATGTTGTCCGAAACGGTTGTAGCGACTGGCGCGTAAATCGAGGCGAAACTAGAGATTTAGAGAGAGGGAGTTATACCTATGGCTAGGGTCGACTCCTTTGGCTCAGGGGGTGTATACGGGATACGGAAGGTGGTTTGAAATGGTGTTTCGGAGTGGTGAGGGGCGTATTTGATCGAAATACGGAAGTTTCATGCGAATCGAGACAAAACGGGAGCTCGGGAAGGGGTGAAACTGGTTTGGGCCGTGGCTATGGTGAAAAATGGAGAGTGATTTTGTTGTTCTAAATGGATTTGACAGCCCTTCTATTTATAGGTGAATTTTCAGTAGGAGTCCGGCCGGACTTATCATGAAATCCAGGGGGTTTTGTGGTATTTTGGAATTTTGAGGGACTTGTTGGCAATTTCTGAAAGTCTGCAAAGGGAGTCCGGCCGGACTGAGACTGTATACCAGGGGTATTTTAGTCTTTTGGCCTTGATTTTTGATTGAAAGGTGACTAGAGGGAGGTGGCATGCTTGCCACGCATCCCATGAGTCACCAGCCATGTGGGAGTTCGTTCCCGGGTCCCGGTTTTGTCCATATTTTAAAATAACAGTCCGAAAAATGTCCGAAATGCCCCCGAAAAGTGCCGAAAAGTGCGTTTTTCAGGGAAAGCCATACTTTCACGTGCGATGACGTGTGTTAAGTATGTTTTGACGTCGAGATGCACGGGGCAGTCCCGGGACGTCTCGTTGGCATGGTAACGGGTTCCGGTTAGCCTGGTGCGGGCCAGTTAACGGATTTCGATTAACTTTCTGACGGATTTTGATGATCCGGATTTGGGTACTTACAGTTAGCCCCTCAGCGACGTCTCCTCCGAAGGAGGTGGGGTCGTTGAAAAAAGAAAAGGATCCAAATCGGGATGCCTTACTTTAGAAGCGACCTGGGCGGTCAGCTGGCTGGACCCTTAGCGAAAGGATTCCTACGTATCCCGAGCGGGAATTAAGCCGATCGTAGTTCGTAGGTGCGAGGAGCCGCGCGTGGGGACCTTGACCTGAGCGAGACTGTTGGGAGGCATCTAAACCTGAATGAGACCATTGCGAGGTACCCGGACCTGAATGGAGACTATTGTGAGGCGTCTGAACCTGGGATTCCTGAAACCTTCGAGGGCGTGTGGCACCTCAAACCGGGGTTACTGATACTTACGAGGGCGTGTGGCGCCTCAAACCGGAGTTGGTGAAGCATATGAGGGTGTGTGGCGCCTCAAACCGGAGTTACGAGGATACGTTTATCCTGAGATGAAGGCGTTCGTGCCTTGGATGCTGGGCTTACGTTGACTTCCAGGTTTATCCTGATGGGGATAGGGCGGCAATGATAGGAACGGTTGTGTTAAACTGGCGTTATTAACAACTCGAAAGGATCGACGTTTCTTCTTTAGAATCCTGCTGGGGATGAGCATTCGGGCTTACCTTGATGGCCGAAGTGGGATTGTTGTGCGGGCTTACCTTGATGGCCGCTGAGGTGGGACGATCGGGCTTACGACTGGCGGTCGGGGAAGTGAACGATGGTGAAAACCACTAGAAATTTTAACGTCGGGAGACGGAAATGTAACTTGAATGTCCGGAGACATGGTTGAGCGTTTGAATGTCAAACGTCAACTGAGGATAAAATTTAACGTCTGGAGACGGAAATGTAACTTGAATGTCCGGAGACAGGGTTGAGCGTTTGAATGTCAAACGTCAACTGCCGATAAAATTTAACGTCTGGAGACGGAAATGTAACTGCAATGTCCGAAGACATGATTGAGCGTTTGAATGTCAAACGTCAGCTGAGGATTGAATTTAACGTCTGGAGACGGAAATGTAACTGGAATGTCCGGAGACATGATTGAGCGTTTGAATGTCAAACATCAACTGAGGATTAGATTTAACGTCTGGAGACGAAAATGTAACTGGAATGTCCGGAGACATGGTCGAGCGTTTGAATGTCAAACGTCAACTGAGGATTGAATTTAACATCTGGAGACGAGCGTTAGTGAAAACTAACTGGGAATTTATCCTCGGGGGATGGGGTGTTAGAAATGTCTAACTGGGGGAAATTTTACACTTTTGGGGGCCAAAAGGGGTAAAATTGAAACTGTGAAAAGCTGAGGGGCCAAAGTGGCAAGGAATCTTTCTGGTGCAGCAAGATTCCGACCGAACTTAGACTGAGTTTGACCAGATTCAAAATCAGCTCCAAGTCTGACGCAAACCCATTCCTTTTCCCCCATTACTTCCGACGAGAGAGGAGAGAAAGGAGGAGAGAAAATTCATCCCAAATTGTGAGGTTTGCTCAAATTTGTGAAGGAAAATCGACATGGAAGGTGATTGGGAACCAATGGCTCGTCATGGAAGGACTGATGACGAAAGAACGCGGTTGGTTCGAACCATTCGCACCAATATTCATCCATTGAATCCGGCGGAGTTCTACCCGGCTAGGGAGAACCACAATGCCAAAGGAGGGATCGAGAGACAGGTACACTTCCCTCAAATTCCATTAATTTTAAGAATGTGCATTCTTTAAATGTTAGAAATTTGACTAGGAATGAGTTAGGGATTTTGGTGCCCGGATTGGGGCTTTTGACTTTGCTATGAACCTTTGTCGAAATTGACTAGGATGTAGTTCAATTGACACTATGGGTAGATGACATAAAAATTTTGGTTGCAAAATTCCATGTCTAGATGCGTTTTCCAAAATTAAAGTAGCTTTAATTCGGGATGGAGTAAATTTTCGAAATGTTCGAAAGAAGCTGAAAGTTCCGGTTTTGACGGAGTTTTCGAAGGGTTTTGAAAGTTTCGGATTCGACGTAGTTTTCGAAATGCATTGAAAGTTCCGGATTCGACGGAATTTTTGAAGGGCTTTGAAAGTTCCGGGTTCGACGGAGTTTTCGAAGTGTTTTGAAAGTTCCGGATTCGACGGAGTTTTCGAAGTGCTTTGAAAGTTCCGGATTCGACGGAGTTTTCGAAGGGTTTTGAAAGTTCCGGATTCGATGGAGTTTTCGAAGTGCTTTGAAAGTTCCGGATTCGACGGATTTTTCGAAGTGCTTTGAAAGTTCCGGATTCGACGGAGTTTTCGAAGTGCTTTGAAAGTTCCGGATTCGACGGAGTTTTCGAAGTGTTTTGAAAGTTCCGAATTCGACGGAATTTTCGAAGTGCATTGAAAGTTCCGGATTCGACGGAGTTTTCGAAGGGTTTTGAAAGTTCCGGATTCGACGGAGTTTTTGAAGGTATGGAAATATATGATAGGAAATGAATGAGAACCGTATCTGCATTACATCCTTTTTGACATGCGTTCGTGCACTTTGTTGTTGTCGCTTCTGTGCTTAACGAATCCTTGCTTTGTTCACCTGCAGGGGCGAGGAGTAGTTGACGTCCACAATCAGAAGAGTCGGGGAGCCTTTGAGGCAGTGCAAGCGCTGTGGGAGGTATTCCCGGACAATGCTCGAGAGGGAGAGAGGAGTCCACGGCAGCTGATGCTTGACTCCGGATTGGCTGGATTCATCAGTGCGGTAGCTGCGATAGCTGTGACGCAGAGGGCCAGGTCCATGTACGTAGCTCTGAGCGAGTACTGGTGGGATACGACCCACACTTTTCATTTCAGGTGGGGGGAGGCGACGGTGACTCCCACTGATTTTGCTGCTATCACCGGGTTGCCGACCTATGGCAACACGCTGGTGTGGGTGGATGGTTATACCCCGGCGCTTGCTCTGAGTCAGCTGGTTTTAATATTACCGATGCCAAGGGCTTAGGCATTCGGTACAGGCCGATGGAGAGGCATCTGGAGATGGGTATCACAGATTATTTGGCTGGGTCTTTGAGGATCGCGGAGCGCCTGGCTCGAGGGTTAATTTGGTTCGCGTTGTCAGCGACTTTGTTCCCGACTTCTGACACATCCTGTCACTTCCCTCTGCTCGGGTCGCTGACAGACTTGGATGCCGTGAGGGGGTATGTATGGGGTGAGGCTGGACTGGCCGAGCTCTACCATTGCCTGGACAGGTTCTCGCGGGGAGAGGAGAACTCCCTGAGCTATTTCTCGCTTGCTCTGGATGTAAGTTCACGTCTTTTTCTCTTCCTTGTCTCTTTTATGTACTCGTATGTATCTGCTCTGTAGCTGACATAACTTTCCATTTGCTTGGCAGGTCTGGTGCTATGAGGTATTCAGTCCGCAGCAGTGGGACATTAGGGAGGCATATCGACCCCTGTTCCCTACCATCCTGGTTTGGCAGAAGAGGGCGAAGAAGGCGGTCTCATCGAGAGTGGGCACTCAGGTGACGTACGAGGAGGTGTCCCAGGCACTGAACCGGGAGTTCTTTGAGAGGATCCAACTGACCTGGTGGAGTCGATTCCACGTTGTCGTGATTCAGGTTGCGAGTGAGGTTATGCAGCGGCGGAAGCTCCTGGTGGGACTTCATTGCGACGCTATGTATCTGGGGAAGAGGGTGACCCGTCAGCATGGCCCGGGGTCCCTTCCGATAGTGCCGCTGGATCCACCTCTGCACATGCAGCATCCTCTATCGATGCCAATGGAGGAGTTGGAGAGGTATAGACAGGGCATGTTCTATACCGAGTACATCATAGCGGGGGCCGACTATGAGACTTTCTTGAGGATGAGGCTGAGGAGCCCACATGTGCAGCTCAAGGGGGGCGAGGGCCCTGGATATCCCTGAGATCTCCCGCTCCCACGCGCTAGGCTGGCGTACGAGGGGCTGGACGGTTCGCGCAGGCGACTAGTGATCCCACTCCCGGATGAGCCGAGACCACTCGCATGTGGTCAACCCCAATGCTTCGGTGAGCACTTTTTTGATTTTCTGCATTTGATAGTAGCATTCTGCAAATATTGCATCTGTACTTTCTGCTTGTCCTTTTGATGACTTTCCTGATTGGCAGGTGTCTGGCCGTACGTACAACGAGGCTATGAGACTGGTGGACGGGTGGGCCGCCTACACTAGGAGGATCGTGGCGTTCCTGAAATGCAGTTCCCGGAGGAGCGTGGATGTCCATGAGCCGAGGCCGTCTAGGCCGAGAGGTTCGCCTGCTCCCACGGATGGTGGGGAGGACTTTGTACATGGATTTGGCCAGTTCGCGGGCGGAACGGCTGGGTTTAGAGCTCATCCCTCTTCGCACTCGGGGCACGAGAGGGGAGAGTCCTCGAGTTCGAAGACACCGAGGAGGCCTTTTGCGTATTCCCGCCTGGAGGAATTCGGCGACTTCATGTCTGCGATGGATCCGGCAGCTGCGGAGCAGTGCGTCGAGTGCTTGGATGATGAGCAGGACTCGGAGTAGTCCTTCTTTTGTATGTATTGTCTAGAACAATTTGATTTGAACTGTATTTGAAAAGGCGCCCGTGGGGCGGAACCTGTTCTTCGCACATTTATTCTGTGATCACCTTCTTTTATTTTCGGCAAATAAGGAAGTAGGTTAATCAAAAATAAATAACATGAAACATGCATAAAAAATTGAATGGGTCAAAAATTATGCCTATATGCACTGATATTTAATTATTTGCATCAAGGCATTCCTGAGCCCGGACTAAGGGATATTGACATTGGTTAAATGAAATCGTGGGCAAAGACGCAGATTCATAAGGCATGAACAGGGCGTTGTTTGGAATTGCTTCCAATTTAGGAGCAAATGGCCGCAGAGTTGACCTGTGTCAACCGCAAGGAGTCCCGCCGGACCGAGAGTGAATTTCCAGAGTCTTTTAAATTGCGCCAGCTTTGCAATTTGTTAAGAACTGCGCATTCACCTCTGATCAGTTAGCTGAATTCTCTCAAGTTTCTAAGGTTTCCTTCATTTTCCATGGCTCCCTTTCCTAAGCTATCGTCTCGGATGCAAGAGCGATACTTGGAAAACTTCCAGTCGTGGGTACGGAACCACACGAGGCAAAACAAGGGGTTTTTTGAAGGCTGTTACGGGATGAAATTTGTTTGGGCTTTGAAGGAGCTTATGCTAGATTGGGATCTTTTGAGAGCCGCGTCTCGTTTTAGGGATGTAAGAAGGAATGTGTACAACTTTTCGTACAACGAAATCACTCCTACGTTTGAAGATTTTCGGGCCATTCTGAGAGGACCTGAGATGAAACAGCTAGTTCTTCCGTATGCCGGTGACATGGCCACCGCTGAGAAGCTAGTTTCTCTCGCTTGGTATCTTGGCCGGAGAAGCATACGGATGCCGATATTGAATACCGATTATGTCGACATTTCGAGACCGCCCGATAGATTTGCCTGAGCCGAGGGGAGCGTTCTTTGCGTGGCACGCGTTGCTCTATGCGCGATCGCTACTCGTTCACGTTCACGTCCACGGGTGTGTGCCATCACAGCCGCACCGGACCCGGTGAGGCAAAGGCCGGAGCGGGGAGACATCGTGTCGTTGGTCTTGGGCGAGACATTCCCGGGCATAGGTCGATGGCGACCTGCACGATACATGCGGGGAGGGAGTCCCGCTATGCTTACCATGTGGTTGAGGGAGAGATCGCAGATGATGCCCGAGGTGCCAATGTCTTGTGACGCTTGGTCCTTCTCTCGACGTCCTTCCGGTGATTGGGGGCAATCAGCCGAGCCGGAGCTCGATGGCCGACTCCGCACGCATCACCCGAGATGGTGGGTTCCTCACTAGAAGTTACGAGACTT
Source organism: Adenophora triphylla var. japonica (assembly GCA_022495995.1). Taxonomy (NCBI): domain Eukaryota; kingdom Viridiplantae; phylum Streptophyta; class Magnoliopsida; order Asterales; family Campanulaceae; genus Adenophora; species Adenophora triphylla. The sequence goes on from JAFEMH010002037.1 coordinate 137,781, forward strand.
GTCGGACCGCTCAAGGGGGTCACTTGGTTGTCGTCGAGTGGGCCGTCTCGCACGTCCTTCTACATTCCATCGTTGGTTCTCGCGACAAGACGGGCCGGAGCAAAGCCATTGGACGGGTTTGAGTCATGCCGCTACCTTCGAGGTGGGATCTCGCCGATGGAAGATCCTTCGACGCTACCGCCGCTCACACGGTGGTGGTAATACACGTCCTTTCCCGCCAGGGTTCTCTTTCACCGAGAGGGGGCACTGTTCTATCTACGCAAAGATTCGAACCGGTAAGCAAGAGTGTATGGGGGAGACACAGATGGCTATCTTATGGAGACGGAGTGAGCCGTCGGGTGCCGGACACCTTGACAGCTCGACCTTGAGGAGGACCGAAGCGGGAGATAACCCTGGGGATCGTACTGGGAACGACATGGCTGACTATGAGGCAAATGCTGATCGGGAGGCCAATCAAAGCATGGTCATGTTGGCTCGAAGCGAGGCAGCTCGAGACAGAGCTAGGGAGAGGGCCGCTGACAGCCTACAGTTTGACGGAGGCGTCGGGAAGGGTCCCCGAGCCGTAGAAGGACTACCGGAGTATTCCCCGTGAAGGTGAAGAACACTCGCCAAGGGAAAGTGGAATGGGAAGAAGGATGAAGGACCAAGTTCGGGAAACTAAGTTGACCTTTGCCGTCCGTAGTATCCACCCACCGGTCATTGCGCATGCATTAACTGATTAATGTTTTATTGTAGTTTTGCTAGCGTGTAGCGAGTCAAGAGTTGACCGTGCTTGAACTCATCAAAGATTGTTTTAACCGTAATGAATTTGTAGGTTAAATGAAAAGAGTTTTTCGAAACACAAGCAATTGATGCTTATTGTATTTTTTTTGTTTTTTAGACCGAACCAATGATGGCTGCCTACGTTTCCCTTTTACAATTGGACTAATTACACTACAAGAAAAACGGCAGTTACCGACGAAAAAATCCGTCACTAAATACCAAAAATCCGTCACTAAATTGATTTAGCGACGGATTCCCGACAGAAAAATTCCGTTGGTAAAACGCTCGTCGGTAAATCTTTCGACGGATTACCGACGGATCTCAATCAGCTCTAGCGACAGATTTTTCCGTCGCTATTGTTTTAAAATCCGTTGGTAATTTCGTAAAATAATCGACCAATTTAAAGCATTATGCCGACAGATTAGCGACAGATTTTCCGTCGCTATTTAAATGGTCGTTTTATTTTTTGGACCAATTTAGTGACGGATTAGCGACAGATCATTCCCTTGCTATTATTAATTAAAAAAATCAATATTTTTTTTATATGTCAAATTATTGAGGGCTTTCCCGAAGAATATTTCCGTCGCTAAATTTGCATTTTATATTAACAATATTATATATATATATATATATATATATATATATATATATATATATATATATATATATATATATATATATATATTCAAATCAATCCCTCAACTTTTTTTTATTCTCAAATCAATCCCTCAATTTTTTTTATTTTCAAATCAGTCCCTTAACGTTTTTTATTCTCAAATCAGTCACTTAACTTTTTTTATATTCAAATCAATCTTTACATTTTTCAAAAGTTACACTTTGCTCCACCACCATCCACCACCATCCACAACCTACACAAATTAAACAAAAATTTGTACAAATTGAAATAAAACACAAAATGCGTTAAAAATGAACAAATAAAATATATTCACAGTAGCACCTATGTTTTCGTTAATTATATATTGTAAAATTAATTACATACTTCAAAGGTAAAAACAAGAAAATCCGAACTACTATGATGGAACAACATAGGCGACGACCACCGTAATATCATCATACTTCCCTCCGGTATTCTTTAGCTCAACTCCGCCATCCGAGTAGCCGCCGCAAAGGACTAAAATCTGCTCCCAAAGCTTTCTTGTGTGCAAACTTAGCAATCTTACAAGCCAAATCCTCTCGCCGTTTCTCCGATCTCAAGTCCCATCACCACCAAACTCTCAATCTCAAACATATACACATAATCAAACAACCCATCCGTGCCGGCAACAATAGCATCTCCGGCCACCACCGAGCCGTAATCTCCAACCCAGAATTTGACAAATCATCCGCCTTGTTCTTCCCCAACTGATACGGCCTATTGAACTCATATTAGTGCACGTGACTTGTACACATCCACCCCGCCACGAACCACCACGAAGCCATTATCTCCGACGCTGACTGCGTGCAAGAAATCGCCTTCGACTGTCAAAAGACAAGCTGTTGAAGACCCTCTCATGTAAGTACGATCAAAAGCCTCCATCAACACTAATTTTGGAACAATATTTCTTATGGGTTGGGGAAAGAAAAGATGAGGAAGGCAGCCATGGATTATTCGAGGGGGAGAGTCGAATTGAGGGGGAAAGGGAGGGGTGGGATTCCGGTGATGGGTCTGCACTCTGCCGTTTGTGGAGAGAGAGAGAGATAGAAATTGAGGAGGCGTGGAGAGAGAGAGAAATTGAGGAGGCTTACGTATGACTGTTGCTTAATATGAATGGATGGTTTTGTTAAAATGTGAAAGGATTTGGTTTTGTTAAGAGAGGATATGGTTTTGTCTTGTGAGAGGATTGAAGTAAGGAATTTGGACCATTTATTTAATATGAATGAATGGTTGAGATGGTGATCCAAGTGAAATAGTTTGTTAAAATGTGAACCATTGGATTCAACTTAAATGTGTTATTATAAATGGCTAAGATGGAGATCCATGTGAAAGACAATGACTTAATAATAAATGATAATAATGATACTTAGCTTTTTTTTGAAAAAAATATTTAATTCATTTAAAATCTAATAGAATTATTTAATAATAATAATTGTATAATAAATGTAAATGCTTAGTACTACAATAATAATTAGTAATAACATAATAATAATTGATATAAAAAATAATTACTAATAAAAATATTATGGCTAATAACAATAATAATAATATTTATTATCAATAATATTTATTAATGAATTATTAATTATATAATTGATTAATTAATTAATATTAATAATAGTACTAATAATAATTAGTAATTTTTATTATTTTTTATTGACTAGAAAAAAATATTTTAGACTTTTTTATTACTGAAATTTACAAAAAGTTATCTAAAATATTTACATGCTTTTATTTGATTTACCCAAAATTTTAATTAAAGTAGTATGTCTAATATCAATTTTTTTAAAAATATTTTTTTTTAAATAATTTTTTTAAAAAAAAACTTTCTTACTAAAAAAAAGTCTAAAACATTTATCTCTATTCAAAAAAAAAAATTAAAAAAAATACTAATTTTTTATATTTTTTTTGGATAAATAAAATTATTTGAGATGTTGGTTAGTAGAAGATTTTTTTTCAAAAAAAAAATGCTATAGGCTATAGGGTATACCCTATGCCCTATGCCCTATAGGGTATACCCTATACCCTATACCCTATACCCTATGCCTTGTACCTTATATCCTATGCCCTATAGGGTATAGAGTATAGGGTATATCCTATAGGGTATAGGGTATACCCTATGCCTTGTACCCTATACCCTTTACCTTGTACCCTATACCCTATAGGGTATAGGGTATACCCTATGCCTTGTACCCTATACCTTATGCCCTATAGGGTACAATGAAAAAAATGGGATTTTCTCATTATATATAGGGCGTCATTACCGACGGACTTGACCGTCGGTAATACCGACGGACAATGACCGCCGGTATTACCGACGGACTACCGGCGGAAATATTTCAAATACCGACGGAATAAACGAAATTTAAAAAAAAAAACCCCGGTAAAATGAAAATAAATTCCGTCGGTATTCGTTTTTATTTCGTCGGTATTACCGACGGACACAGTCCGTCGGTAAATGTCTGTCGATAAATGCCCTGTTTCTAGTAGTGTTCTCCCTACAGACCACAGACTAATGGCACAGTAGAGGCAGCAAAAAAGATTCTCGCGATGATAGTCAGAAAAATGGTCATTAGAGGTCGGGATTGGCTCGAGAAGCTACATCTAGCGCTCTGGGGATACAGAACATCAGTCAGAACCGCCACAGGGGAGACTCCTTTCGCACTTACATACGGAATGGAAGCAATGTTACCAGTGGAATTGGAAATTCCATACCTCCGAGTCCTCTTGGAAAATGGAGTCAATGAAGTCGAATGGCTCCAGAGCCGTCACGACGAACTAGCTCTACTCGACGAGCCCAGATTGAAAACCATGGAGGATACTCGTGCCTACCAAAGCAGAATGGCCCGAGCATTTGATAAGAAAGTCAAGATCCGGGACATCAGAGAAGGTGACTTGGTGATTAAGGAAAAGCCTCCTACACAGACCAATCCCCTCGGAAAGTGGGAGCCTACCTGGATAGGCCCGTTCGTAGTACAAAGAATATTCTCCAGAGGAGCCATGAAGTGAACAGATTTGGACGGAAACCCTTTCGTTAACCCCGTGAACGGAAGCAAGCTCCGCAGATACTTCGTTTGAGGAAGAACACGAGTCAACTCTCCTTCCCCATATACCACCCCTCAGTAAAATTAAAGTGCTAAAAGAGTAATACCTAACTGGATACATTCCCGATAATGATCCAAGTAAAAAACAGGGTCGCACTTCTTTTATCTTTTTCTCAAATTTCACCTAAAGTGTCGAACTACGGTGACCTGAGCCCCTTATTCCAAATGTAAAAGGGGAATGTAGGCAGCCATCAATGGTTCGGTCTCAAAAACAAAAAAAATAAAAAAAATAAGCACCAATCGCTTGTGATTCGAAAAACTCTTTAAATTAACCTACAAATTAATGACGGTTAAAACAATATTTGATGAGTTCAAGCACGGTCAACTCTTGACTCGCTACACGCTAGCAAAACAACAATAAACATTAATCAATTAATGTGTCTGCAATGACAGTGGGTGGATGTTCCGGACAGCAAGGTCAACCTAGTCCCCTGTACTCGGTCCTTCGTCTTTCTTCCCCTTCCCTTTTCCACGATGGGTATTCTTTGCCTTCACAGGGATTATACCCGTAGTCCTTCTACCTGGATCTGGGACCCTTCCCGATGCCTCCGTCAAACCTGCAGCTGCCAACGCAGCCCTTTCCCTAGCTCTATCACGAGCCGCCGCTCTTCGAGTCATCATATCCATGCTCTAATCGGCCGCCCGACTAGCATTGGCCTCATAATCAGCCATATCATCCCCAGTACGATCCTGAGGGTTAGCCGTCGCTTCAGCCCTCCTCAAAGTCGAGCCGTTAGGGTAATCAAGGCCCAAAAGCTCACTTCATCTCCACAAAATAGCCATCTGTGTCTCCCCCATACACTCCTCATACCAGTTCAAATACTGCATGGACAGAATAGTGCCCCCTCTCCGGTGAAAGAGAACCCTGGCAGGAAAGGACGTGTATTGCCACAACCGCGTGAGAAGCAATGGCATCAAAGGATCTTTCATCAGAAGAGATCCCACATCGAAGGTAGCAGCATTACCCAAACCCGTCAACGGCACCTACTGCAGCCCAAATTGTCGCAGCACCAATGATGAAATATAGAAAGAAGTCTGGGACACCCCCGAGACTCTGACAACAAGAAGACCCACCTGAACGGTTCGGCAGGTCTGTAACTTTCAATGAGGAACCCACTATCGCAGATGATGCGTGCGGAGTCTGGCCATCCAAAGCTCCAGTTCAGCATGATCGCCCCTATCACCAAAGGACGTCGAGAAAAGGACCAGGGATCACATGACACTGACACCTCGGGCACCATTTGCAATCGCTCCCTCAACCACGGAGTAAGCATAGCGCGACTCCCTCCCCACATGTATTGGCTACCGGTCGCCATCCGACCTATGCCAAGGAACGTCTCGCCTAAGATCAAGGGCACGATATCTCCTCCATTCCGACACTGCCTCACCAGGTCTAGTATACTATGATGGCACACATCCAAGGATTTGAACGTGAATAAAGAGCATAAGCGTCCCACGCAGAAACACTCCCCTCAGCGCCGGTAAAGCTATCGGGCAGCCCCAAAATATCAACGTAATCAATGTTCGGTATTAGCATCTCGTATGCTTCTTCGGCTGAGACGCCAAGTAAGGACACTAACTTCTCAATGGTGGTCAGGCCAGCCGTCAAAGGAAGAACCAGTTGCTCTGCCTCAAATCCTCCAAGTATGGCTTGGAAATCTTCAAATGTGGGCGTAATCTCGTTATACAAAAAGCTATACATGTGCCACCTTACATCCCAGAAATGAGACGCAACTCTTAAGAGATCCCAATCCGGCATAAGTTCCTTCAAAGCCCAAACCGCTTTCATCCTATAACAGCCCTCGAAAAATCCTTTGCTTTGCCTCGTGTGGTGTCGTACCCACGACTGGAAACTATCCAAATATCGCTCTTCCATATGAGACGGTAACCTGGGAAATGAAGCCATGAATAACAAAGGAAACCTCCAAGAATTCAAAAGGAAAATCAGCTTTGATCAGAAGAAAGCGTAGTGTTTTCAAAATTGCAAAAACTGGACTGCAATTTAAAACAAACTGGAACTAAATCCCAGTCCGGCCGGACTGTCTTTCAAGTTGACTTGGTCAACTCTGCAGCCAGCTACCTCAAAAATCAGGAACATTTCCAAACAACCTCCTGTTCAAGCCTTGTCTGAATTACATGCATCACTATGATTAATCATTCACTGCTGACACCACATCCGCCCCGGGCTCGTGCAACTGGGCAATTAATTAAATAACAGTGCATATAGGCATAAATTTTGACCAGTTCGAATTTTTATGCATGTCTCATTATTATTTATTTTTGATCAACCTACTTGCTTATTTGCCAAAAATAAAGGAAGGTAATCACTAAATAAATAAAAAGGTTCGCCTCAAAGGCCCTTTCAAATACAAGTCAAATTGTTTGGACAATACACACAATTGTCTAAATAAAAAATAAAAAAAGGAGGGCTACTCAGAGTCCTGCTCATCACCCGAGCACTCGTAATACTGCCCCGCCACAGCCGGATCCACAGAGGACAGGTAATCCCCAAAATCCTCAAGGCGGGAATACGAAAAATGCCGCCTCCTCCCCTGTGTCCCCAAGGAATCTCCTCGCTCGTGTCCCGAATACGAAGAGTGACGAGCTTCGAACCCCGCCATCTCACCAGAGAACTGGCCGAACCCCTGCGTAAAATATGCCCCGCCAGTCGTGGAGGCAGACGAGTCTCTCGCCGCAGACGGCCTAGAAGGCATCGGCTCATGCACAGCTACGCTCCTCCGGGAACTACATCGCATGAACTCCACGAGCCTCCTGGCGTAGTTGGTAATCCCATCCAGACGTCTCACGGCCTGGTGGTAAGTACGGCCAGACACTTGTAAATCAGGAAGCCGTCAAAAGACAAACAGACAGCACAGATGCAACATTTGCAGAATGCTACTATCAAGTACAGAAATCAAAACGAAGCACTCATCGAAGCATCGGGATCCACTATGTGCTGAGGCCTCGCCTCCTCCGGAATGGGGACCATCAGCCGCCTGCGGGAACCATCAGGGCCCTCATACGCCAGCCAAGGGCGAGGGAGGGAATAGTCCCGGGGATATGGAGAACCCTCGCCCTCTCTGTGCAACAACTGCGGACTCCTCAGCCTCATCCTCCGGAAGGCATCATAATAGCATCCTCTATGATAAACTCTGCATAGGACACACCCTACCTGTACTGCTGCAAATCCTCCATCGGTATCAGCATAGGACGATGCATGTGAGGAGGCGGATCCATCAGAACCCAAAGAAGAAACCCCGGACCACGCTGACAAGTCACCCTCTCACCCAAATACATCGCGTCGCAATGAAGCCCCACCAACAGCTTCCGCCGACACGTAACATCCCTAGCGGCATGCACCACAAAAGAATCAATCCGACTCCACCAGGTCAGTTGGATCCGTGGAGAAAAGTCTCGGCTCATGGCCAAAGACACCTCCTCGTAAGACAATCGAGTGCTCTCCCTCAACTTTGCCGGCTTCCTCGCCGCTTTTTGCCAAATCAACATGGCAGGGAACAAGAGCGCATACTCCTCCCTGATCTCCCACCTCTATGGATGGAACACCTCCAAGAACCACACCTGCCAAACGCATGTAAATTTATATCATCCACACAGCAGATACATACAAGTACAAATGAGACAAGGAAGAGAAAAAAAAAAAAAGAAACTCACATCCAAGGCAAACTGAAAACAGCCCAAAGTGTTCTCCTCCCCCCGAGAGAACCTATCCAAGGCATGGTAAAGCTCGGCTAGACCAGCCTCTCCCCAAGCAAACCCCCTCACGGCCTCCAGATTGGTCAGTGAGCCGAGCAGAGGAAAATGACATGATGTGTCAGCAGTGGGAAACAGGGTAGCTGACAAAGCGAACCATAAAAACCCGCGAGCCAGGCACTCTGCTGTCATCCTCAGGGACCCCGCTAGATATGCCTCAATACCACTCCTCAGATGAGCCTCCATCGGCCTGTACCGAATACCCAAGCCCCTGGCAACGGTAATGTCAAAACCGAGCAGCTTCGACAAATGCTCCGGGTGTAGCCGTCCACCCACACAACAGTATTGCCCCAGAATGGCAACCCAGTTATCGCTGCGAAATCAGTGGGAGTCACGGTCGCCTCCCCACCTGAAATGGAACGTGTGGGTCGTTTCCCACCAGTACTCGCTCAGGGGGACATGCAAAGCCCTCGCCCTTTGCGTCGAAGCCACCATGGCTACCGCGCTAATAAATCCTGCCAGACTGGAGTCAACCATAAACTGCCGTGGACTCCTCTCTCCCTCCCGAGCCTTGTCTGGGAGTATCTCCCACAGCTCACGGACCGCCTCAAAGGCTCCCCTGCTCTTCAAGTTATGTACATCAATCGGCCATCGCCCCTGCAGTTGAACACGGCAAAAGTATGTTACAACAGAGGTAACATCCACAAAATGCATAGGTGCATATCAAGATAATGAAACACAGATATGGCTATGTTCTGCTAAAAATATTCCTGTCCCAGTCAAAATATTCACGGTTCAAACTTTCAAAACATTTCGAAAACTCCGTCAAAATCGGAACTTTCAAAACATCTCGAAAACTCCGTCGAAATCGTAACTTTCAAAACATTTCGAAAACTCCGTCGAAATCGGAACTTTCAAAACATTTCGAAAAATCCGTCGAAATTGGAACTCTTAAAACATTTTGAAAAATCCGTCGAAATCGGAACTTTCAAAACATTTCGAAAAATTCATCAAAATCGAAACTTTCAATACATTTCGAAAAATCCGTCGAAGTCGGGACTTTCGAACATTTTCAAACGTTTCACAGAATTACTCCGTCCCGAATTAAACTTACTTTAATTTCGGAGAACACCCCTAAACATAGAATTTTGCCACCAAAATTTTTATGTTGTCTACCCGTAATGTCAATTGAACTAAGCTCTAGTCAATTTCGACAAAGACACATCGCAAAGTCAAAAGCACCGAATCAATTCTAATCAAATTCCTAAAATTCAAGAATGCACATTCTAAAAATTAAGGGAATTCAAAGGATGCTTACCTATCTCGCGATCCCTTCCTTGGATTTATGAGTATCCCGAGCCGGATAAAACTCGGTTGGATCCATGGGAAGAGCGGTGGATCACACCGTCCTCTTCAACCTCATTCTCTCATTGTCAGTCCTCCTGTGCCGACCCCGTGGCCCTAATCCGGCTTCCATAAAGATTATCCTGCGAAAATTCGAACAAAACTCGCAAAAGGGGGAAGATTTTTCTCTCTTTTCTCTCTTCTCTCTCCCCTGAAACAATGGAAAATGGGAATGATTTGCGTCGGCCTTGGCGCTGATTAAAATATGGCCAAATTGAGTCCCAGTCCGGTCGGACTCTTTTACAGCTTAAAAGATTCCTTGCCACTTTGGCCCCTCAGCTCCCCATAATTTCAATTTTACCCCTTTTGGCCCTCAAAGTGTAAAATTTCCCCAGTTAGACCTTTCTAACACCCCCTCCCCCGAGGTTAAAACCCAGTTAGACATTTCTAATATCCCGTCTCCAGACGTTAAATTCCCTGTTAGTCCTCACTAACGTTCCGTCTCCAGACGTTAAATCTGAAACCGTCTTCGGACGTTAAATCACAATCTCGTCTCCAGACGTTAAATTCCCTGTTAGTCCTCACTAACGTCCCGTCTCCAGACGTTAAATTTCCCGTTAGTCCTCACTAACGTCCCGTCTCCAGACGTTAAATCTCAAACCGTCTTTGGACGTTAAATCACAATCCCATCTCCATACGTTAAATTCCCTGTTAGTCCTCACTAACGTTCCGTCTTCAGACATTAAATCTCAAACCGTCTTCGGACATTAAATCACAATCCCATCTCCAGACGTTAAATTTCCCGTTAGTCCTCACTAACGTCCTGTCTCCAGACGTTAAATTCCCTGTAAGTCCTCACTAACGTTTCATCTCCAGACGTTTAATCTCAAACCGTCTTCGGACGTTAAATCACAATTCCGTTAAAATTCCCGTTAGTTCTCACTAACATTCTGTCTTCGGACGATAAATCCCTCTTCGGCCGCCCTAGTAAGCCCGAATATTTTTTCACTCCAGCAAGTGAACGCTCACCTCTCCGGCCGTCAATCGTAACCCCGACCATCCCATTTCATCTGTCATCAAGGTAAGCCTGCACAACAATCCCTCTTCGACCGCCCTAGTAAGCCCGAATATCTTTTCACTCCAGCAAGTGAACGCTCACCTCTCCGACCGTCAATCGTAAGCCCTACCATCCCATTTCAGCGGCCATCAAGGTAAGCCCCCACAACAATCCCTCTTCGACCGCCCTAGTAAGCCCGAATATCTTTTTACTCCAGCAAGTGAACGTTTACCTCTCCGGCCGTCAATCGTAAGCCCGACCATCCCATTTCAGCGGCCATCAAGGTAAGCCCGCACAACAATCCCTCTTTGGCCTCCCTAGTAAGCCCGAATATTTTTTCACTCCAGCAAGTGAATGCTCACCTCTCCGGCCGTCAATCATAAGCCCGACCATCCCATTTCAGTGGCCATCAAGGTAAGCCCGCACAACAATCCCTCTTCGGCCGCCCTAGTAAGCCCGGATATCATTTCACCCCAGCAAGTGAACGCGCACCTCTCCGGCCGTCATTCGTAAGCCCGACCATCCCATTTCAGCGGCCATCAAGGTAAGCCAGCAAAACAATCCATCTTTGGCTATCATCGTATGTCCGAACACCATATCTCCAGTAGAAAAGGCACGAGTGGCCAATCAACGTAAGCCCGCAAAATGACCTTTCAAGAAAGCCTTTTCGTCGAACCCGAAACTTTCAAAAGCCTTTCCGTCAAACCCGGAGCAGTCTCACTCAGGTTTAGACACCTCAAAACAGTCTCACTTAGGTTCAGATGCCTCATAACAGTCTCACTCAGGTTCAGATGCCTCAAAACAGTCTCACTCAGGTTCAGACGCCTCACAACAATCTCACGGTTTAGATGCCTCATAACAGTCTCGCTTAGGTTCAGACGCCTCACAACAGTCTCGTTTAGGTTCAGACGCCTCATAACAGTCTCGCTCAGGTTCAGACGCCTCACACCAGTCTCGCTTATGTTCAGACGCCTCACAATAGTCTCGTTTACGTTCAGACGCCTCACAACAGTCTCGCTTAGGTTCAGACGCCTCACAACAGTCTCGCTTAGGTCAAGGTTCCCACGAGTAGCCCTTACACCTACGAACTATGATTGGCTTGATTCCCGCATGGGATATGTAGGAATCCTTTCTGTGGGGTCCAGGTGACCTCTCAGTCTCTTCAAGTAGGGCATCCCCGATTTGGATCCTTATCTTTTCGATGACCCCACTTCCTTTGAAAGTGACATCGCCGAGGGGCTACTTTAACTACCCAAATCCGAATCGTCAAAATCCTTTAAAAGTCAACCAGAATCCGTTAGCTGGCCCTTTCCAGGTTAACCGAAACCCGTTAAACTCCCCGTTCTCAAGCCAACAAGACGTCCCGGACCGCCCGTGCATCCTAACGTCAAAGCATACTCAACACACATTATCACCCGTAAAAGTACGACTTTCCTCGAAAAATGCAGTTTTCGGCTCTTTCCGGGGGCATTTCGAACATTTTTCGAACAAGCTTATTTAAAACGGACAAAACCGGGAATAACTGGACAAAATCCTTAGCCTAGGTGAGTCACAGGGACACTTGGCACGCATGCCAAGGCCCTCCAATCAACATCAATCAGATTTCAAGGTGAAAAGACCAAAAGGCCCTTGAGATTGAGTCACAGTCCGGACGGACTGTTTTGCATGAAAAACCAGAATTGCCAACAAGTCCCCCAATTTTCCAAAATACCACAAAACCTCCCCAAATTAAGGAGAAGTCCGTCCAGACTGTTTTACAATTTCACCCTATAAATACAAAGGCTGTCAAAACGTTTAAAAAAAGGAAAAATATTAACCATTTTCACCAAAGCCCACGGCATAAACCCTTTCTACCCCCTCCCGAGCTCCATTTTGTCTCAATTTGCGTGAAAACTTCGTCTTTCAACCAAACACGAACCAAACAAACTCAAAACACCCTTCCAAACACCAAAACGTATCTCATATACGTCATCTGAGCCAAATGAGTCAACCCCTAGCCATAGGTAACACTCTCTCTTCCTAAACACTCGTTTCGTCTCGGTTTACACGTCAAACGCTATAACCGCTTCGGTCAAAATCATTGAAATGTAGACGTTACACCTTCTACGGGGTCCGATATGTTTTACCCCAAGATCATCTTCTCTCCCGTAAGAGAAGTAATCTCGGGTTAAAACGGCATTCCGGCCCCGTTCTTTACGTTTATGTCATTTACAAGTCCGAACCATTTGGTTCGTTATAGTCATTTACACAATCTGGATCGTTTGATCCGTCGATATTGTCATTTAAATTAAGCAACTTTACAAGTCTGAACTGTTTGGTTCGTGATAGTCATTTACAAGTCTGAACTGTTTGGTTCGTGATAGTCATTTACACAATCGGGGCAAATCTCATCAGAATCCTTCTGAGTCCGAAGGTGCCAACTACGTCAACGCCCTTGAGCAGGAGGAGCCTGGAGCAATCAAATTCATTAGGTTCAATTTCCGTTTCTGAGACTTGAATCCAGAATGGAAAGAAACCTTGGACACCGTAATGACACAGGGACACAAACCCCTCATCTCCGATCAAAAGTTCGTAAGCATCCTTCGAGCAAACTCTCTGGCCCAACCAAACAAAGAAATCTTCACAATAAAGGTCAACAAACACCGGCACACTTATAGGGAATGCTTGGCATTCGTCTGGGATGTTTTACACATGGAATTTCTCATCGATCCCCTCTGCTCAAGCAGAGGACATGAAGTCTTTCTCGCAGTACCAACTTCACAACAGGGCACGCGACGTCCTTTAATCTGGGTTGAACCATTAGGTAGAGATGAGTCAGAACTCTCTGAGATAGAAAAAACGAAAGATCAGCAGAAAGACTCTTGCGTGAACATGCTCAGATTCGAAGATGGCACTAGTTCAGATGAGGTTACCTATGATGAAGGATCAAATACTATGGAAATCGTCAAACTTAATGTCCAGTACAGACAGTTATTCGGTGAATGGAAACAAATGGTGGACATGACAAAGAACCCTTCTGATCATGTAACCGATGACGACTTCATCAACATCATCTTCTCCAGATACCCCGACGAGACCAGGGATCCAATCCTTATTATCAGGTTATGCGATGTGGAAGTTACCCTCGACGATTGCCTGATCATGGTATATGAGGTCCTTGCTAAAAAGAGCTCAAGGATCATCGTCATCTCCAAGTATTACGCCACGGTGGCAACCACTGTGCCGTTAGTCAAAATCACAGCCAAGAATGCCGCCAAGGCCGAAGGCTTCAAAGGAGACAAAACTCCTCATGTAACTATGAGCCAGATCAACCTCAGGAACGTATCCAGCAGCAACCCAGAGAACAACTACAAAAGTGCTCCTGATGAGACAGTTCAAACTTCCGAAGAAAGGAACGACCACCTCAGCATCAATATGCTCAAATTCGATCCTATTCCCGGCCCATCACGTAACGGATCCGGCAGCCCGCCTCCAAGCTACCGCACTAATAGATTTGGCTCTTGACCAAGATAATGAGACCATCGGCATCGTCGAATTCAAAACGCCCGTCAGATTGATCAAACAGATGTGGGCAGACTTCTTGGTGGTCGAGATCAAAGAAGGCCGGATGGAATGTCCGAATATTACTTCCTTCGTGAACGTAATCCAAGTTTTTCTGCCATTCGGAGATTTGGATGTGATAACACTTCTAGACACCAGCCAGACAAGGCGCACATACGGAGACTGCTTGACTCTCGCAAGGAAAGCCCTCCTGGAATTAGCTGTGCAAGAAACTCACCTCTGGGATGAAGACAAAGATCGAAAGACTAACAGGGACCAAGCCCTTAAAGCTTCACAAGCCCCTTTAGACAGACAACTAGAGGCTACTCTGGATCAGTTCGACCTTAAAGGCTTTGCCCACGGCAATTTCCTGGATTACCATCTGAAATTACCCGGGATTTCGCGCGGTACGAAATGCGATTGTCTTTTACGGAGGGTTGGTGTCTGAGACCTCGCTTCATGGGAAGAAATGAGGAGTCGCCATGCGTTTTTTGTATTTTGAGCCCAAACGTTGAGAAACGGCTTTAGTAAAAATGGTGTCGTTTTTATTGGTAGCAAAAACTTAGGAAAAGGCTTTGAAAACAGGGGGTCATTTTTATTGGTAGCAAAAACGAGTAAAAAGCTATTTGGTACCAGAGATTGTTAGGTTCGGAGGTCATGTTACATTTCGGGAGGAGTATTACGAGATCACCCGAAATGCCTCGTATGACGAGTCTTCCTACCTTTCTCGAAATGGTGTGTGTGTGTGTGTGTTTTGAAATGGGGGCTTGAATGACAAGCTTAATCTTGGTTTAAATGTCAAACGTTGATTGGGTGACTTTGTTTGAAAAGACGAGCGTTTGAATGACAAACGTCAGTTTTGAGACTGAAATGAGCGTTTGCGTGTGAAACGTCGATTTTGAGTTTGAAATGAGCGTTTGTGTGGCAAACGTCGATTTTGAGTTTGAAATGAGAGTTCGAAGGACGAACTCCGGTTTTGAACCGGACATTACATTGTTAACGATTTTATGGGAAAACGTATTAAATGTTTTTTGAATGTCAAAAGTTTGCTTTTAAGTTTGAAGATGAGCGTTTGGATGCCAAACGTCATTTCGCGCTTTTAAAAGAGAGTTCGAAGAACGAACTCCGGTTTTGAACCGGGCATTACATTGTTAACGATTTTTACGGGAAAAACGTATTAAATGACATGCAATCAACGAATCGGGTTGCGACTCAGACTTTGAAAAGTAAATACTATCACGATCCAAACGGGTCGGACATTTAAATGAAAGTATTTAAATGCGGTATCGACGGAATCGAACGATCCGGAGTTGTAAATGACGATCGACGAGCCAACTGACTCGGAATTGTAAATGACGATCGATGAGCCAAAACGGCTCGGAGTTGTAAATGACAGAAAAGTAAATGACGATCGACCGATCCGGAATGGTAAATGACAGAAATTTAAACGGAATGGGGTCGGAACACCGTTTTAACCTGTGATTACTTCTCTTACGAGAAGTGAAGAGGATCGAGGGGCTAAAACGTATCGGACCCCGTTAGACGGAGGCGTCTACATTTCAAAGATATTGTCCGAAACGGTTGTAGCGACTGGCGCGTAAATCGAGGCGAAACTAGAGATTTAGAGAGAGGGAGTTATACCTATGGCTAGGGTCGACTCCTTTGGCTCAGGGGGTGTATACGGGATACGGAAGGTGGTTTGAAACGGTGTTTCGAAGTGGTGAGGGGCGTATTTGATCGAAATACGGAAGTTTCACACGAATTGAGACGAAACGGGAGCTCGGGAAGGGGTGAAACTGGTTTGGGTCGTGGCTATGGTGAAAAATGGAGAGTGATTTTGTTGTTCTAAATGGCTTTGACAGCCCTTCTATTTATAGGTGAATTTTCAGTAGGAGTCCGGCCGGACTTATCATGAAATCCAGGGGGTTTTGTGGTATTTTGGAATTTTGAGGGACTTGTTGGCAATTTCTGAAAGTCTGCAAAGGGAGTTCGACCGGACTGAGACTGTATACCAGGGGTATTTTAGTCTTTTGGCCTTGATTTTTGATTGAAAGGTGACTAGAGGGAGGTGGCATGCTTGCCACGCATCCCATGAGTCACCAGCCATGTGGGAGTTCGTTCCCGGGTCCCGGTTTTGTCCATATTTTAAAATAACAGTCCGAAAAATGTCCGAAATGCCCCCGAAAAGTGCCGGAAAGTGCGTTTTTCAGGGAAAGCCATACTTTCACGTGCGATGACGTGTGTTAAGTATGTTTTGACGTCGAGATGCACGGGGCAGTCCCGGGACGTCTCGTTGGCATGGCAACGGGTTCCGGTTAGCCTGGTGCGGGCCAGTTAACGGATTTTGATTAACTTTCTGACGGATTTTGACGATCCGGATTTGGGTACTTACAGTTAGCCCCTCAGCGACGTCTCCTCCGAAGGAGGTGGGGTCGTTGAAAAAAGAAAAGGATCCAAATCGGGATGCCTTACTTTGGAAGCGACCTGGGCGGTCAGCTGGCTGGACCCTTAGCGAAAGGATTCCTACGTATCCCGAGCGGGAATCAAGCCGATCGTAGTTCGTAGGTGCGAGGAGCCGCGCGTGGGGACCTTGACCTGAGCGAGACTGTTGGGAGGCATCTAAACCTGAATGAGGCCATTGCGAGGTACCCGGACCTGAATGGAGACTATTGTGAGGCGTCTGAACCTGGGATTCCTGAAACCTTCGAGGGCGTGTGGCACCTCAAACCGAGGTTACTGATACTTACGAGGGCGTGTGGCGCCTCAAACCGGAGTTGGTGAAGCATATGAGGGTGTGTGGCGCCTCAAACCAAAGTTACGAGGATACGTTTATCCTGAGATGAAGGCGTTCGTGCCTTGGATGCTGGGCTTACGTTGACTGCCAGGTTTATCCTGCTGGGGATAGGGCGGCAATGATGGGAACGGTTATGTTAAACTGGCGTTATTAACAACTCGGAAGGATCGACGTTTCTTCTTTAGAATCCTGCTGGGGATGAGCATTCGGGCTTACCTTGATGGCCAAAGTGGGATTGTTGTGCGGGCTTACCTTGATGGCCGCTGAGGTGGGACGATCGGGCTTACGACTGGCGGTCGGGGAAGTGAACGATGGTGAAAACCACTAGAAATTTTAACGTCGGGAGACGGAAATGTAACTTGAATGTCCGGAGACATGGTTGAGCGTTTGAATGTCAAACGTCAACTGAGGATAAAATTTAACGTCTGGAGACGGAAATGTAACTTGAATGTCCGGAGACAGGGTTGAGCGTTTGAATGTCAAACGTCAACTGCCGATAAAATTTAACGTCTGGAGACGGAAATGTAACTGGAATGTCCGAAGACATGATTGAGCGTTTGAATGTCAAACGTCAGCTGAGGATTGAATTTAACGTCTGGAGACGGAAATGTAACTGGAATGTCCGGAGACATGATTGAGCGTTTGAATGTCAAACGTCAACTGAGGATTAGATTTAACGTCTGGAGACGAAAATGTAACTGGAATGTCCGGAGACATGGTCGAGCGTTTGAATGTCAAACGTCAACTGAGGATTGAATTTAACGTCTGGAGACGAGCGTTAGTGAAAACTAACTGGGAATTTATCCTCGGGGGATGGGGTGTTAGAAATGTCTAACTGGGGGAAATTTTACACTTTTGGGGGCCAAAAGGGGTAAAATTGAAACTGTGAAAAGCTGAGGGGCCAAAGTGGCAAGGAATCTTTCTGGTGCAGCAAGATTCCGACCGAACTTGGACTGAGTTTGACCAGATTCAAAATCAGCTCCAAGTCTGACGCAAACCCATTCCTTTTCCCCCATTACTTCCGACGAGAGAGGAGAGAAAGGAGGAGAGAAAATTCATCCCAAATTGTGAGGTTTGCTCAAATTTGTGAAGGAAAATCGACATGGAAGGTGATTGGGAACCAATGGCTCGTCATGGAAGGACTGATGACGAAAGAACGCGGTTGGTTCGAACCATTCGCACCAATATTCATCCATTGAATCCGGCGGAGTTCTACCCGGCTAGGGAGAACCACAATGCCAAAGGAGGGATCGAGAGACAGGTACACTTCCCTCAAATTCCATTAATTTTAAGAATGTGCATTCTTTAAATGTTAGAAATTTGACTAGGAATGAGTTAGGGATTTTGGTGCCCGGATTGGGGCTTTTGACTTTGCTATGAACCTTTGTCGAAATTGACTAGGATGTAGTTCAATTGACACTATGGGTAGATGACATAAAAATTTTGGTTGCAAAATTCCATGTCTAGATGCGTTTTCCAAAATTAAAGTAGCTTTAATTCGGGATGGAGTAAATTTTCGAAATGTTCGAAAGAAGCTGAAAGTTCCGGTTTTGACGGAGTTTTCGAAGGGTTTTGAAAGTTTCGGATTCGACAGAGTTTTCGAAATGCATTGAAAGTTCCGGATTCGATGGAATTTTTGAAGTGTTTTGAAAGTTCCGGATTCGACGGAGTTTTCGAAGTGCTTTGAAAGTTCCGGATTCGACGGAGTTTTCGAAGGGTTTTGAAAGTTCCGGATTCGATGGAGTTTTCGAAGTGCTTTGAAAGTTCCGGATTCGACGGAGTTTTCGAAGTGCTTTGAAAGTTCCGGATTCGACGGAGTTTTCGAAATGCTTTGAAAGTTCCGGATTCGACGGAGTTTTCGAAGTGCTTTGAAAGTTCCGGATTCGACGGAGTTTTCGAAGTGTTTTGAAAGTTCCGAATTCGACGGAATTTTCGAAGTGCATTGAAAGTTCCGGATTCGACGGAGTTTTTGAAGGGTTTTGAAAGTTCCGGATTCGACGGAGTTTTTGAAGGTATGGAAATATATGATAGGAAATGAATGAGAACCGTATCTGCATTACATCCTTTTGACATGCGTTCGTGCACTTTGTTGTTGTCGCTTCTGTGCTTAACGAATCCTTGCTTTGTTCACCTGCAGGGGCGAGGGGTAGTTGACGTCCACAATCAGAAGAGTCGGGGAGCCTTTGAGGCAGTGCAAGCGCTGTGGGAGGTATTCCCGGACAATGCTCGAGAGGGAGAGAGGAGTCCACGGCAGCTGATGCTTGACTCCGGATTGGCTGGATTCATCAGTGCGGTAGCTGCGATAGCTGTGACGCAGAGGGCCAGGTCCATGTACGTAGCTCTGAGCGAGTGCGGTGGGATACGACCCACACTTTTCATTTCGAGGTGGGGAGGCGACGGTGACTCCCACGATTTTCTTTGCTATCACCGGGTTGTCGACCTATGTAAGCGGCACTGGCCCAGTGTGGAGTGGATGGTTATACCCCGGGGCAGTTGTCGGAGCTGCTGGGTTTTAATATTACCGATGCCAAGGGCTTAGGCATTCGGTACAGGCCGATGGAGAGGCATCTGGAGATGGGTATCACAGATTATTTGGCTGGGTCTTTGAGGATCGCGGAGCGCCTGGCTCGAGGGTTCATTTGGTTCGCGTTGTCAGCGACTTTGTTCCCGACTTCTGACACATCCTGTCACTTCCCTCTGCTCGGGTCGCTGACAGACTTGGATGTCATGAGGGGGTATGTATGGGGTGAGGCTGGACTGGCCGAGCTCTACCATTGCCTGGGCAGGTTCTCGCGGGGAGAGGAGAACTCCCTGAGCTATTTCTCGCTTGCTCTGGATGTAAGTTCACGTCTTTTTCTCTTCCTTGTCTCTTTTATGTACTCGTATGTATCTGCTCTGTAGCTGACATAACTTTCCATTTGCTTGGCAGGTCTGGTGCTATGAGGTATTCAGTCCGCAGCAGTGGGACATTAGGGAGGCGTATCGACCCCTGTTCCCTGCCATGCTGGTTTGGCAGAAGAGGGCGAAGAAGGCGGTCTCGTCGAGAGTGGGCACTCGGCTGACGTACGAGGAGGTGTCCCAGGCACTGAACCGGGAGTTCTCTGAGAGGATCCAGCTGACCTGGTGGAGTCGATTCCACGCTGTCGCGGTTCAGGTTGCGAGTGAGGTTACGCAGCGGCGGAAGCTCCTGGTGGGACTTCATTGCGACGCTATGTATCTGGGGAAGAGGGTGACCCATCAGCATGGCCCGGGGTCCCTTCCGATGGTGCCGCTGGATCCACCTCTGCACATGCAGCATCCTCTATCGATGCCGATGGAGGAGTTGGAGAGGTATAGACAGGGCATGTTCTATACCGAGTACATCATAGCGGGGGCCGACTATGAGACTTTCTTGAGGATGAGGCTGAGGAGCCCACAGGTGCAGCTCAAGGGGGGCGAGGGCCCTGGATATCCCCGAGATCTCCCGCTCCCACGCGCTAGGCTGGCGTACGAGGGGCTGGACGGTTCGCGCAGGCGACTAGTGATCCCACTCCCGGATGAGCCGAGACCACGGTACAGGGTTGACCCCAATGCTTCGGTGAGCACTTTTTTGATTTTCTGCATTTGATAGTAGCATTCTGCAAATATTGCATCTGTACTTTCTGCTTGTCCTTTTGATGACTTTCCTGATTGGCAGGTGTCTGGCCGTACGTACAACGAGGCTATGAGACTGGTGGACGGGTGGGCCGCCTACACTAGGAGGATCGTGGCGTTCCTGAAATGCAGTTCCCGGAGGAGCGTGGATGTCCATGAGCCGAGGCCGTCTAGGCCGAGAGGTTCGCCTGCTCCCACAGATGGTGGGGAGGACTTTGTACATGGATTTGGCCAGTTCGCGGGCGGAACGGCTGGGTTTAGAGCTCATCCCTCTTCGCACTCGGGGCACGAGAGGGGAGAGTCCTCGAGTTCGCAGACACCGAGGAGGCCTTTTGCGTATTCCCGCCTGGAGGAATTCGGCGACTTCATGTCTGCGATGGATCCGGCAGCTGCGGAGCAGTGCGTCGAGTGCTTGGATGACGAGCAGGACTCGGAGTAGTCCTTCTTTTGTATGTATTGTATAGAACAATTTGATTTGAACTGTATTTGAAAAGGCGCCCGTGGGGCGGAACCTGTTCTTCGCACATTTATTCTGTGATCACCTTCTTTTATTTTCGGCAAATAAGGAAGTAGGTTAATCAAAAATAAATAACATGAAACATGCATAAAAAATTGAATGGGTCAAAAATTATGCCTATATGCACTGATATTTAATTAATTGCACTGTTGCACGAGCCCGGGACGGAAGGGATATTGACATTGGTTAAATGAAATCAGGGGCAGCACGCAGATTCATAAGGCATGAACAGGGCGTTGTTTGGAATTGCTTCCAATTTAGGAGCAGCTGGCTGCAGAGTTGACCAGGTCAACTGCAAGGGGAGTCCCGCCGGACTGAGAGTGAATTTCCAGAGTCTTTTAAATTGCAGTTTCAGCTTTGCAATTTGTTAAGAACTGCGCATTCACCTCTGATCAGTTAGCTGAATTCTCTCAAGTTTCAAAGGTTTCCTTCATTTTCCATGGCTCCCTTTCCTAAGCTATCGTCTCGGATGCAAGAGCGATACTTGGAAAACTTCCAGTCGTGGGTACGGAACCACACGAGGCAAAACAAGGGGTTTTTTGAAGGCTGTTATGGGATGAAATCTGTTTGGGCTTTGAAGGAGCTTATGCTAGATTGGGATCTTTTGAGAGCCGCGACTCATTTTTGGGATGTAAGAAGGAATGTGTACAACTTTTCGTACAACGAAATCACTCCTACGTTTGAAGATTTTCGGGCCATTCTGAGAGGACCTGAGATGAAACAGCTAGTTCTTCCGTATGCTGGTGACATGGCCACTGTTGAGAAGCTAGTTTCTCTGCTTGGTATCTTGGCTGGAGAAGCATACGGGATGCTGATATTGAATACTGATTATGTCGACATTTCGAGACTGCCCGATAGATTTGCCGGAGCTGAGGGGAGCGTCTTTGCGTGGCACGCGTTTGCTCTATGCGCGATCGCTACTCTGTTCACGTTCACGTCCATGGGTGTGTGCCATCACAGTGTACTGGACCTGGTGAGGCAGTGCCGGAGCGGGGGAGACATCGTGCCGTTGGTCTTGGGCGAGACATTCTTGGGCATAGGTCGGATGGCGACCGGCAGCCGATACATGTGGGGAGGGAGTCCCGCTATGCTTACCATGTGGTTGAGGGAGAGACTGCAGATGATGCCCGAGGTGCCAATGTCTTGTGACGCTTGGTCCTTCTCTCAACGTCCTCTGGTGATTGGGGGCAATCAGGCTTAGTTGGAGCTCTGGATGGCCAGACTCCGCACGCATCACCTGAGATGGTGGGTTCCTCACTAGAAGTTACAGACTTGTCGGACCGCTCAGGGGGGTCACTTGGTTGTCAGAGTGTCGGGGCTGTCTCAGACGTCCTTCTACATTCCATCGTTGGTTCTGCGACAGTACGGGCTGGAGCAGGTGCCATTGACTGGTTTGAGTCATGCTGCTACCTTCGAGGTGGGATCTCTGCTGATGGAAGATCCTTCGACGCTACTGCTGCTCACACGGTGGTGGTAATACACGTCCTTTCCTGCCAGGGTTCTCTTTCACCGGAGAGGGGGCACTGTTCTATCTATGCAGTATCTGAACTGGTAAGAAGAGTGTATGGGGGAGACACAGATGGCTATCTTATGGAGACGGAGTGAGCTGTTGGGTGCTGGACACCTTGACAGCTCGACCTTGAGGAGGACCGAAGCGGGAGATAACCCTGGGGATCGTACTGGGAACGACATGGCTGACTATGAGGCAAATGCTGATCGGGAGGCCAATCAAAGCATGGTCATGATGGCTCGAAGCGAGGCAGCTCGAGACAGAGCTAGGGAGAGGGCTGCGTTGACAGCTACAGGTTTGACGGAGGCGTCGGGAAGGGTCCCTGAGCCAGGTAGAAGGACTACCGGAGTATTCCCTGTGAAGGTGAAGAACACTCGCCAGGGGAAAGGGAAGGGGAAGAAGGATGAAGGACCAAGTTCGGGAAACTAAGTTGACCTTGCTGTCCAGAGTATCCACTCACTGTCATTGCAGACATATTAACTGATTAATGTTTTATTGTAGTTTTGCTAGCGTGTAGCGAGTCAAGAGTTGACCGTGCTTGAACTCATCAAAGATTGTTTTAACCGTAATGAATTTGTAGGTTAAATGAAAAGAGTTTTTCGAAACACAAGCAATTGATGCTTATTGTATTTTTTTTGTTTTTTAGACCGAACCAATGATGGCTGCCTACGTTCCCCTTTTACAATTGGACTAATTACACTACAAGAAAAACGGCAGTTACCGACGAAAAAATCCGTCACTAAATACCAAAAATCCGTCACTAAATTGATTTAGCGACGGATTCCCGACAGAAAAATTCCGTTGGTAAAACGCTCGTCGGTAAATCTTTCGATGGATTACCGACGGATCTCAATCAGCTTTAGCGAAGGATTTTTCCGTCGCTATTGTTTTAAAATCCGTTGGTAATTTCGTAAAATAATCGACCAATTTAAAGCATTATGCCGACAGATTAGCGACAGATTTTCCGTCACTATTTAAATGGTCGTTTTATTTTTTGGACCAATTTAGTGACGGATTAGCGACAGATCATTCCCTTGCTATTATTAATTAAAAAAATCAATATTTTTTTTATATGTCAAATTATTGAGGGCTTTCCCGAAGAATATTTCCGTCGCTAACTTTGCATTTTATATTAACAATATTATATATATATATATATATATATATATATATATATATATATATATATATATATATATATATATATATATATATATATATATATATATATATATATATATATATATATATATAGTTATATATATATATATATATATATTTATTTATTTATATATATATATATATATATATATATATATATATATATATATATATATATATATATATATATATATATATTCAAATCAATCCCTCAACTTTTTTTTATTCTCAAATCAATCCCTCAATTTTTTTTATTTTCAAATCAGTCCCTTAACGTTTTTTATTCTCAAATCAGTCACTTAACTTTTTTTATATTCAAATCAATCTTTACATTTTTCAAAAGTTACACTTTGCTCCACCACCATCCACCACCATCCACAACCTACACAAATTAAACAAAAATTTGTACAAATTGAAATAAAACACAAAATGCGTTAAAAATGAACAAATAAAATATATTCACAGTAGCACCTATGTTTTCGTTAATTATATATTGTAAAATTAATTACATACTTCAGTGTAAAAACAGCAAAATCCGAACTACTATGATGGAACAACATAGGCGACGACCACCGTAATATCATCATACTTCCCTCCGGTATTCTTTAGCTCAACTCCGGCCATCTGAGTAGCCGCCGCAAAAGGACTAAAATCTGTTCCCAAAGCTTTCTTGTGTGCAAACTTAGCAATCTTACAAGCCAAATCCTCTGCCGTTTCTCCGATCTGAAGTCCCATCACCACCAAACTCTCAATCTCAAACATATACACATAATCAAACAACCCATCCGTGCTGGCAACAATAGCATCTCCGGCCACCACCGGAGCCGTAATCTCCAACCCAGAATTCGACAAATCATCCGCCTTGTTCTTCCCCAACTGATACGGCCTATTGAACTCATATTAGTGCACGTGACTTGTACACATCCACCCCGCCACGAACCACCACGAAGCCATTATCTCCGACGCTGACTGCGTGCAAGAAATCGCCTTCGACTGTCAAAAGACAAGCTGTTGAAGACCCTCTCATGTAAGTACGATCAAAAGCCTCCATCAACACTAATTTTGGAACAATATTTCTTATGGGTTGGGGAAAGAAAAGATGAGGAAGGCAGCCATGGATTATTCGAGGGGGAGAGTCGAATTGAGGGGGAAAGGGAGGGGTGGGATTCCGGTGATGGGTCTGCACTCTGCCGTTTGTGGAGAGAGAGAGAGATAGAAATTGAGGAGGCGTGGAGAGAGAGAGAAATTGAGGAGGCTTACGTATGACTGTTGCTTAATATGAATGGATGGTTTTGTTAAAATGTGAAAGGATTTGGTTTTGTTAAGAGAGGATATGGTTTTGTCTTGTGAGAGGATTGAAGTAAGGAATTTGGACCATTTATTTAATATGAATGAATGGTTGAGATGGTGATCCAAGTGAAATAGTTTGTTAAAATGTGAACCATTGGATATACAACTTAAATGTGTTATTATAAATGGCTAAGATGGAGATCCATGTGAAAGACAATGACTTAATAATAAATGATAATAATGATACTTAGCTTTTTTTTGAAAAAAATATTTAATTCATTTAAAATCTAATAAAATTATTTAATAATAATAATTGTATAATAAATGTAAATGCTTAGTACTACAATAATAATTAGTAATAACATAATAATAATTGATATAAAAAATAATTACTAATAAAAATATTATGGCTAATATCAATAATAATAATATTTATTATCAATAATATTTATTAATGAATTATTAATTATATAATTGATTAATTAATTAATATTAATAATAGTACTAATAATAATTAGTAATTTTTATTATTTTTTATTGACTAGAAAAAAATATTTTAGACTTTTTTATTACTGAAATTTACAAAAAGTTATCTAAAATATTTACATGCTTTTATTTGATTTACCCAAAATTTTAATTAAAGTAGTATGTCTAATATCAATTTTTTTAAAAATATTTTTTTTTAAATAATTTTTTTTTAAAAAAACTTTCTTACTAAAAAAAAGTCTAAAACATTTATCTCTATTCAAAAAAAAATAAATAAAAAAATACTAATTTTTTATATTTTTTTGGATAAATAAAATTATTTGAGATGTTGGTTAGTAGAAGATTTTTTTTCAAAAAAAAAATGCTATAGGCTATAGGGTATACCCTATGCCCTATGCCCTATAGGGTATATCCTATACCCTATACCCTATACCCTATGCCTTGTACCTTATATCCTATGCCCTATAGGGTATAGAGTATAGGGTATATCCTATAGGGTATAGGGTATACCCTATGCCTTGTACCTTATACCCTTTACCTTGTACCCTATACCCTATAGGGTATAGGGTATACCCTATGCCTTGTACCCTATACCTTATGCCCTATAGGGTATACTCTATACCCTATAGGGTATTGGGTATACCCTATACCCTATGCCCTATGCCCTATAGGGTATACCCTATACCCTATAGGGTATACCTATAGGGTATACCCTAAAGGGTTTAGGGTATACCCTATAGGGCATAGGGTATAGGGTATAAGGCATAGGGTTTACGGTATACCCTATAGGGCATAGGGTATAGGGTACAAGACATGGGGTATAGGGTACATGGCATATGGTATACCCTATACCCTATAGGGTATACCCTATACCCTATACCCTATACCCTATACCATGTACCCTATAGGGTATAGGGTATACCATATGCCATGTACCCTATACCCTATACCTTGTACCCTATACCCTATGCCCTATAGGGTATATCCTATAGGTATACCCTATAGGGTATAGGGTATACCTTATAGGGCATAGGGCATAGGGCATAGGGTATAGGGTATATGGTACAAGGCATAGGGTATACCCTATACCCTATAGGGTATACCCAATAGGGTATAGGGTACAAGGTATAGGGTATAGGGTACAAGGCATAGGGTATACCCTATACCCTATATGATATACCCTATACCCTATATGATATACCCTATACCCTATACCCTG
Source organism: Adenophora triphylla var. japonica (assembly GCA_022495995.1). Classification (NCBI taxonomy): domain Eukaryota; kingdom Viridiplantae; phylum Streptophyta; class Magnoliopsida; order Asterales; family Campanulaceae; genus Adenophora; species Adenophora triphylla. The sequence goes on from JAFEMH010002037.1 coordinate 164,564, forward strand.
TAGGGTATACCTGTAGCGTTGTGAGAAGAATTTTATCTTTTTGAGTCGCCACCTATATTATTCGTTTGGAGAACATAGAAAAATCATTTTGAAAGAGATTTGGGTTCGGGACTTAGGTTATGGAATGGGTAGTTCAAGGAGCATCCATTCCACCCAATCTGGAGATCGGTCTTGCTAAAGAAAAGAGGGGTTTTCAAAAGGAAGAAGAAAAGGATTTTAAACAATAAAAGATCCATTTAACGGGGTTAAACGGAATGTAGGATCGATTGCTTCGAGACCGTCTCCATGATTAGGAGAGGCTCTAGGCCGATCCTAGATTCAATAGATTTATACCACTCTAACAATCAATTAGAAAGGGATTTAGGGGTTACCTTGCGTGAGGTGATTTGGGCAGAGTTTCGACTCAAGTTTAGAATCGAGTCTCATTACGGACAGAGCTTCGCCTCCGTCTTTGACTTGGATCTTGATGTTTGTTTATCAACAAGGTTGACAAAAAAACTTTGAGGTGATTTTTAGGGTGATTTCGTAGGATTCTTTCAGGAAAAGAAACCAACAAAATATGTGTGTGTTGTGAAATTCTGGACTTTGTCATCCATTTCAACCTTGGAAGTCACCAGGTATTTATAGGGGTTGGGGAAGTGTTGAAGATGAGATCAAACACTTCAAGATGGTTCCAGACTCCAAATTCTATTGGTTGGCCGGATGGATGAAGTTTTATCCCGAAAAGAGGTTGAAATCGACGAGGAAACTACCTTCTGCATGCTGCAGAGGGAGGATATCTCGCGCGAGACACGCCATCTCGCGGCGAGATATTGCTTATGTGGACAATTCCGTCCTTTCCTCGTTATCTCGTATGCAGTTTAGTCCCAAACTAACGGTGGTTAGTCAAAACTTAACGAAACATGACGAAATGGTGGATTTCTACTTCTTGACTCAAAGCGAGACTCAGAGTGGTATAAATATGATCTGATGTGTTCAGAATGGGGTGTCTACAGAGCCCCTCGGCGACAAGACTTATGGAAGAAGTCATGTCGTCGATAGAAAAGACATCATTCTGAACATCGGGATGGTCGGGCTGCACGCCTTCCTACGTATCTCTATCGGAGAATCAGACCATGACGTAGTTCGACTCCAAAATACGAAAAGGCTGCTTTAGGTATTTTGAAAATCATTTGAAAATCGAGGAGATTTTGTTTTGAAAGATAAATTCATATTGAGGAATCAAATCAAGACCCAATTCTGAATATACATGTATGTTTGAAGATTCGCCTGTCTGGGCTCCGAACCTGCGGGAAATATGTTAAAAATAAAGGCTTACCTGTCCGGTCCTCTGAGTCCTGTCGGTTTTGTGACGATTCGCCTTTCTGGGCTCCGAATCTGGCTTTTTGTTGTTGAGGATGATGATTCACCTGTTTGGGCGTTGAATTTGGCTTTTGGTTTGACGATCCACCTGTTTGGGCATTGTACCGGGTGTAAGTGCTCCAATTTGAGCTTGTTAGCATTTTCGTTAGAAAATTAACGAAAGTTATAACATTACTAACATTCCTAACTTTTCTAACAAAGTAAGGGTAAAATGGGCATTGCCACTTTAAGTTAAACCAAGAAAAGAATCTCAAAAAGCAAAAGAAATTAGAAAAATCCGAATTAAGAAAGTTGAAAGCTTGACTTCGGTTTGAATTTTAAAAAGATTATTCTTCTTCTGTCCAAAAGCCAGATAACATAGCGGATGAAGCAGGTGCACGCGTCGATCCTTGTCCGCGCGGATACGTTTGATTCTCACGAGTGTCCTATAAATTGAACCCTCCTCTCTCGGTTTACACAACACATTTTGATCACGGCAACGAAGTTACGGCGAAATATAGAGAGAAAAGCAGGTGGGAATCTCTAGATTGCCACTATTTTCTCTTGAATCTTTCCCAATCTCACTCCAAACACAAATACAAACACCAAACCTTGATACTCCTCAAGACAAACACCAAATCTTGATACTCCTCAAGTCAAATTCCAAGCCTAGGAAGATAGGGTGTCACCGTTGGTAAAGCCCTCCTTCTCAAAACCCTAAAATTCACTTTTGACTTCTTGTTCATCTTGTTCTTCTTACTTGGATCTACTTGATGTTTAGTTTAACTTGAGTTTTGACCCAAGATGGTCATCTTGAAGTTCATCTTCATGAATGACCATCTCAAATGGTCTATATTTTAAATCTCTAAATTGATTTTTACTCTTTAATTTCATTTCTACAAAATATCCCCTTTCCCTTTGCAAAGGACATGTTTAAACCCCATAAATTCCCCAAGGATGACTTGAATATGATAACCACTCAATAAAAAGTAGTGGTATCAAGTCTAGGGATGAAAATGGGGTGAACATAGATGCAAATCCCCCAAAAATCACATTTTCCCTCAAGAACATCTTGCTGTCCAGTAGCATTGTTCTGAGACCTCAGTCCATTTTCTTATTTTTTGGACCCAGTAAAACTTGGAATTGGATGTTGACTACAAAATACTTTTTGTAGCCAACATCCAGATCTTTCCAGACATATTTTTATTTTATTTTTTGAGTAAGTAAAACTCCTTTTTTCAATTTTTCTTTTAGAGGCCAGTTCATCAGCTTCTGGAAATCCAGATTTCACATCTGAGATTTCCAGAAGGTTTTGACCCATCAAATTACTTCCAAAATGGAAAGTTTCTTTGCAGAAACCCTATTTAGGGTGTTTTAAGCAACTTTCATTCTCGGACTTTCCCCAGATTCTGAGGTTTTGAAGCCTTTAAGTCCATTTCAAAGTCAAGGGTCAACTGCCTTCTTTCATTCTGGCAGAATTGCTTTTCAAATCCAAAAATCTTTTGAGTGCCAAGACTCAACCCAAAAATTCTCCAAAAAATCATGGGATCAGTTTAAAGTCTTAAAAAGAGATCCCAATTTTCAATTTTCCCAGTTTCAAATTATTTTGGTCAAAACACACACACACACACACACACACAACAAAGGATTTTGAATGTTTGGAAGACTCGTTTTTACGAGGCGTTCCGGGTGCACACTAACGTCCTTCCCGGCGCGTAACGTGACCTCCGAACTCGAATCTCTTGATTCCGGGCATTTTTCAAAGTTTTGGCCCTTAAAACAAAAATGGCGTGGCGACTCCGTTCTGATTTTCACAAAAAAAAATCGGGTACATCACACCGGGCTTTTTGATGATGACGATCCACCTGTTTGGGCGTTGGACCGATCTTTTGGTTCGACGATCCACCTGTTTGGGCGTTGGACCGGGCTTTTATGATGACGATCCACCTGTTTGGGAGTTGGACCGGGCTTTTATGATGTCGATCCACCTGTTTGGGCGTTGAACCGAGCTTTTATGATGACGATCCACCTGTTTGGGCGTTGGACCGTGTGGATTGAGTTGATCTTTGGACCACTCGATTTTCGGGCGACTGGTGCCGTAGCGGGCGATCATGCGGGCGTCACGTTTGGCTCGTTCTGTGACTTGGGGTGTCGATTTTTCCACGTTTCCTTGCTAATTTGTCATTTCCAAGGATAAATGTGTCAAAATTTTGAACTTTGACGTTGCGTAGACGCTTATTGTCGAGGACAATTTCGTAACATTCCAGAAGGTATATCTCGCGCGAGATAAGGTATACCGCGCGGGACTTTTACTGTCGGGGCATATAAATCAGCAGCTCCTCTTTGAATTTGAAAACATCCTTTTCAAAGTTCCCTCCCTAGCTCGAGCCAAGGTCGTTTTCCTTGCAATTTTTTCGTGAATTTGCTTGGTGATTCTCCTCCTAATCCATTCTCAATCCCTCCTCCCTCCATAATCAATGGCTCAAGAACAAAGGAATCCTATCTTGGGGAGTTATTTACTAGGAAGGATTATCCCCGCGATGATCTCACCTTCGATAGGCACGCGCATATCTCCACTGCTGTTCGGGAGGGCTTGGTAAGAGTTTCTTTCTCAATTCTTGATTCTTGTATTGCATTGAGCTTGAACTCACTTTTTCTTGAATTCAAATTCCGTCAATGGCTTTTCTTTTCTTGTTCATGCTTAGAACTAGGTTCCTTCTTGCATGCATTGATTTTGTGCGTTTCTTTGGATGATTGTTGTTGCATTGTGTGCGTATGGGCCTCCTACGCATCATGGATTGTAGGAGAGGTTGATTCGGATCATGAATGGCATCCTTGGTCAAGCTTTTCTTGTACGCACGCCAAGTGTTTGATGAAATGCCCCAATGAAAATTTTCTTCTATTTCATTGATTTCTTGACATGGAATGATTTCTAACATTTCCCTTTTTGTCTTTCCTCTATTTTGCAGTCATATAGGACAACGAAGAATTGCCAAGGAAGCCCGAAAATGGCTAAAGCGGTGTGGGACAAGATCAAGGATCTTGATGGCGTTCGGGATAGGGTGGCCCAAACGGGGTTATTGACCTTTGTTGATAATATTTGGGGAATAAGGCGGACTCCCCAAGTTCTTTAGGCGATTCGAGAGAGGTGGTGGGATACTACCCACACCGTTCATTTGCGCTTCGGGGAAGCGACTATGACTCCGACTGATTTCCTTGCCATCACGGGGTTAGAATTCATTGGTGATCCCCTGCCTAAGACTTCGGGTTATAAGCCTGCGGGTCCATCCATGTGGAGATAGTTGATTGGTTTCTCCCTTAACAAGGTTAAGGGGTTTCTTCTTGGCGACACCCCTCCGTCGGATTGAGGACTACGCGGAGAAGCCAAATGCGGTTACTGATCGGTTGGTGAGGGGTGCCCTCTGGTATATCCTTTCTGAACCATCTTTGCGAACCCTTCTTCGACGGCTCGTCTTTCTCTGCTACGTTTGTTGGTGAATCTGGATGAGGTGAGCGGATATGATTGGGGCTCAGCGGGGCTGGCCTTCTGCTACCACGCCATGGATGAGGCGTGTAGGAATACCAAGGATTCCCTGTCAGGGTATTCTTATGCCTGGGAGTTATGCTCTTTGATTCTGTTTCTGCTCTCCGTCTGTATGCTCTGTCTGTGTTTCATACTGAATTCGCTCTGTTTTCTTTGTGCAGATATGGGGCTATACTGTCCTTGGATTGTACAGGTTTGAGTTGGAGAGCCGGACCCCTTTGTTCCCGGATATCAGGAGGTGGAGCCACCCTAATCGGAGCGTTGATGAGGAGGAGAACCAGGAGTGGACCCTGACGGTCGCGGAGGCACGGGCCATGCTGGATACTTTTGAGTATGAGATGTTGGGCCTTTATCCATGGACCCTGTTGGAGCCGGAGGTGCATCGTGCTTGGGATGCTGCGGGATGCGAGAGGATGCTTGCATCTTTGGAGGGGACACTATGTATCTTGGTGGCGGGTCTTCCCCACGGCATGGCCGGGGTAGACTACCATATATGGTGCCGGCGGATCCGCCAGGGCGATGTATCCCACCACTCCATTCCGGAGGATGATTATGCTAGTCTGATGGTAGGCAATGTGGCGATGGCTTGTGTCATCCCGGGGCCTCTTATGCGGAGTTCTGCCTCGCTTGATGGGTCCCCTCACGGTGGGTGATAGGCGATCGCATGCTCGTGGCTCCACCTGCGCACGCCTCGGGTTCATCGGCCCCTAGTTCTTCTTCCCGGTCTGGCTGGTTCTACGCCTTTCGCCCCGGACTTCGGTCCCTTTGAGCTATACATACATGATGGGGAGCATGCCGAGTGGTGGGCCATATCCCGACTACGGATCATATTCCTGAGGGTTACCGCCTCCGCCGGATGTCTCGTCGGTATGTTTGTTTGATATCCTCTCTCGTATTCGTCCATATAAGTGTATATGTCCAGAGCTTCATCGAGCATTTCTTTTCTTTTGTTGTCGAGGTCACTCTGTCGCGGCCGATTACAACCGTGGAGCGACTAAGATGGCGGGCGATGGCCACAGTGTCGGACATGTCCGAGAGGGATTCCATAAGGCTTCTTTGGCGGCCTCGACGGTGGCCTCGGCGGTGACCCCTACTTGCGGAGCCAAGAGGTCGAGGAGGGATGGTAGTCCCATGGTGGTGATGGCGGAGGTGCCGGTAGCTCGGGCGATCGATGGCGTGATCCCTCCCTTTCTCTTTATCGATTTACGATGATACGTATATATTGGCCGTGTGGGCCCGGACAATTTTCTTTTTCTTTGGTACTGTTAGGAACAAGTAGGTAGCACTGAAAACAATGGTTTTCTTAACCCCTAATCCTAGGTTTAATTAGTTAGTTAATTAACTTTCTCGACTTTCCATGTTTTTTTGAAAATGGAATGGAATGGCCGTTAGGCCACAATTTTGAGCTCGAATCTTGGTGTTTCTTTTGCATGTTATGAGCTGTACACGCGGGTTTTTCGAGACTTGCTTCGTCAAGTCGGGGCTAGATTCTTGTTTGAGCAAAAATATTCTTTGTTTTGCCGTAGCAATATCTCGCGCGAGATAAGGTGTCTCGCACGAGACACGCTACCCGAGCGAGAGATCTCTTCCTTTTCGAACGAGGATTTTGTCAGTTTTCCCTATAAAATCACCCTGTAGTCCGGCCAGATAACTCATTCTAGCCTTTCAAACTCTAGAGACATTCTATTAGGGTTAAACTCTTGGCTTCTTTTCCAACCCTGCGATCCATGGCTTCCAAGGAGATTCCCCCAACGTCCATGATTGTCGATGATTTTTCTCTGTCATGCTGAAGTGATTGAATCTTTCAAGCAAGCATCCGAGAGATTTGGTGAGGTCGTTTCGCAACCGATCTCGCAATAGGTTTATTGCGAGAATTCGGATTCGAGAATTCTCTTCACCTTGAAGAACCTCCAGCCGGATTGGAATCTCTTGCGGGGTCTTTGCTCGATTTTGGGATCCCTCTATTCACCTTTTCAATTTTTCTTTGAATGAGATGGTGCCTCTTGTGGAGGAATTTGCAATTATCTTGGATATGCCTTTGGTGGTGAGATTCTTTGTTCCTAAGTACCATAGGAATCATTCGGAGGCTTTGAATGAATTGCTAGGGATCCCCCTTGATACTTGCTACGAGTTGGTTCACCGCAAGTGGGTTGATTGCTCTTCTTTTCGGGACGCTTCAGCGGTGATTCGAGATGATGACGCTTTTCATGTCTACAAACGGAACTTTCGGCCCTTTCTCTTTTCGGAGATGTTACGTTTACATGCGGGGATGGTTTGGTAGACTCCCAATGGTGGAAATTGTTCTGCGAGGCTAGAAAACGTTCTAGGAACATTATTCCGCTAATCTTGGGTGAGACCATGCATGGTCTTGATGAGGCTGCATAGGACCGGTGCCATGACTCAAGGGAGTCCTCTTACATTGACCATTTGGCTTAGGGAGCATCTCAAGTTGGTAGGTCCCCGTTGGAATATTCCCCTTTCACATATCATACGCGCAAGTTATTGATCAAGGATCTTTCGGCGGATGAATGGGTGAGTTGATTGCGAGACCGAGCTGGCGACATTCTTTGGTGTCCGCCTTATTGGAGGTTGAACAAGTATGTTGCCAATACCAAGGGTTTTGACGGGGTGGTTCTTCGGGTTTGCGAGATTCCTCTTTTTATTTTCCCAAGCGGGTGCTCCGTCAGCTTGGTCAGCAGCAGGACACTTATCTTTTCGAAGGAGCTTCTCATGAAGTGTCTTACATTGGTGTAGAGTTTGTGCAGGCGCTAGCTCAAGCATGGGGTGAAGAAACTAGTCGGGACCGCTGGTCGAACCTTCGGGCCTTTAATGCAAGCATCTTCTTATCTGATAAGTATTTGGATTGGTTCCTTCATACTGGTCACCCTAGTGCGGAGAAGATTGATGATCTGCGGCTTTCATTGCTAGGGGATTTTTTTGTGGCTAGTAGTATTTTGCGAAGGAGCGAGGCTCGGTGCGATCCTGCTAATGTACGAAGCGATCCAACTCGGGATTTTCTCGATGGGGATTGGTACGAGAGGCGAGGCAAGGGATGCTAGAAAGACGCAAGCTCTAGATAGGCCCAGTGTCTTTAAGAGGCTATCAGAATCTGTCTTTGATCGTCTCGAGGGATGCTCTGCTTTGAGGGGCTCAAAGCGCAAGAAGGATCGCGAAGACGGTGGTGACCATGTCCGCCGGCCTACCAAGTCAATGAAAGGCTAGATCTTAAGGAGTACCAAGAGATTGCTTTGATAGATCAATAGTTTTTATTTTATTAGTATTTTTCAAGGTTGTTAGCTTAGCAAATTAGTCGTTGTGGTTAGGATTTCCCTTTTGTCATTAATAAAAATGCATTCGATTAATAAAAGGACAAAAGTAGATTTATTTATTTGATTAGACCGAACCCGAAGGCTGCCTACGTTCCTCTTTTACAGCAATTAAATAAGAGGCTCAGGTCTAACGTAGTTCATTTTTGAGAGAAAAAGGACAAAATACGGCTCCATGCCGAGGGGTAATCTCGCGCGAGATAAGGCCCATTTTTTTTTTATGCACACCCTTTCTTCTGCCTAGACCGCCCCTTCGGGTTTTCAATCTAGCGGGCTTCTTTTCTTGTGCGAGCTCTAATTTTTGCCTAGGCCGTCCTTTTCGGGATTTTCAACCTAGCGAGCGATTTCTTTTTAGGAGGGCAAGTCACGCGAAGTACTTCTTGAGCTTGTCCATGTTGACCGGCTTCGGTAGTTGATCTCCGTCTAAGTCCACCGGCTGAAGGGCTCCCCAGAATATCTTCTTCACAATGTAGGGTCCTATCCATCTTGGTCCCCACTTGCCTAGCGGGTTGAAAGGTCCGGGGACGGTGCTCACGGAGAACCGGGTCACCTACTACGATGTTCCTTGTCTTGACCTTTTTGTTGAAAGCTCTTGCCATTCTTCTTTGGTAAGCTTGAGTGTGTTCGTTTGCTTTCAACCTTCTTTCGTCCAACAGGGCCAACTCTTCGTATCTTGCTTCCTAGCCGATCGACCTCGTTCACTTGGTTTTCTAGGAGAACCCTAAGTGATGGTATTTCCAATTCTATTGGTAAGACGGCCTCCATTAGAATGTGAGGGCGTAGGGAGTCTCTCTGTAGGCTGTTCGGACTGAAGTGCGGTATCCCCACGGTGCGAAAGGTAACTTGTCGGGCCGGTCTTTTCCGGTGGCGCCATTTTCGATGATGGTTTCGATTGTTTTGTTTGCGGCTTCAACGGCTCCATTTGTGCAGGGCTGTAAGGAGACGACTTATGTCTTGTGATTTTGTACTCGGTTAGGAGGCGTCTGTTTCCTTCTCGAAGTGTGACCCATTATCGGATATCATCTCTTGCGGAACCCATATCGGCGAGATGATGTTGTGCTTGATGAATTACGCAACCTTTACGGCATTCGAACTTTGTAGGAGCGGCCTCGGCCCATTTAGTGAAATAGTCGATGGCTACTAGGACGAAGCGGTGTCCGATTAGCTCCTACGGGTGTGACCTTTCCAATCACGTCTATCCCCCACGTAGAGAACGGCCAAGGAGAAGTCATAGGGTACAGCAAGGAAGGCGGTGCATGTTGGAGATTGGCGTGTATCGACACTTATGGCACTTCTTGACCATTTTGGTACGGTCGGCTTCCATGGTTAGCCAAAAGTACCCTTGTCGATGATCTTTTTGGCGAGCATGTTTCCGCTCATGTGGGTTCCACATATGCCTTGATGAACATGGTCCATTATTTCTTGGGCCTCTTCCTCGGTGGCACAAAGGAGGTTTCCTTGGGAATGTTTCTTGAATAGACGGCCGGCGGTGATGACGTAATTAGCGGCCAATCTCTTAAGGGCGATGCGAGTCTTTGGAGTGTCTCGGGTGGGATGGTTCCATCTAGGATGAAATGCCAAATGTCATAGTACCACGGTTTCTCTTCGGAGTTCCCAACAATGGCACATTCGGATAACCATTTGTCTTTGCGGTCATGGAGATCTATAACGGCGCGGTATGCGGGGGTTGCACGCCGTGTTATTTTGAAGGGTTTGTTGCTTTTCCTTTAGGGATTTCGACCAAAGAAGCAAGTGTGGCTAATGCGTCCGCAAACCAATTTTTGTCTACGGGAGGTAGTGGAATGAGACATCTTGAAATTGTTGCGCCAACTCTTGGAGGTGGGCCTTTGTATCTTTGAAGGGTTGGATCTTGGACCCTCCACTTCTTCAATGTACGATTGATGATTAATTGGGAATCCCGAATACCTCGAGTTCGGTCACGTTGCGCTCTAGGGCTGCCTCGAAGCCCCGCTATGCAAGCTTCGTGATACAACGGTGTTGTTGGTGGCGTCAAAGTCAAGGCGTCTTGCCCGGTGGAGTATAGATGTCGTTAGGGTCTACCAACAACATTCCGATGCCGAACCCTCTCTTGTTGGATGCACCATCGAAAAATAATTGCCACTTATTTTCTTCTTCTATACTCATGATGTCCTCTTCGGGGAATCGCGGGTCTTCCCCCTTCACTTCGTCACAAGGAAATTCGGCCAATTGATCTGCGAATACACTCCCCAGCGGCCAGTTTACGAGTGACGTAAGTGATATCATACCGCGAGCATGAAGTACCATTTGGCCGAGTCTCGAAGACAAATTTGATTTGTCTAGGATATATTTCGGTGGATCCATTTTTGCAATGAGACGAACGGAAGGCTTCCATATAGTGCTTTAGCCTTTGTGATACCCAAACAAGGGCGGCGCGGGATTTGTCGAGTGGAGAGTAGTTGATTTATTTGCCTTGGAATGCGGGCGACGAAATAGATGGCATTCTCTGTGTGCGAGGCGAGTTTGTTCTTGAGCGAGCATAGCCCCTAATGCATTATGCATGCTTAGTGAGGTACAATTTCAAGGAGCTTCTCCTTGTGTGGTGGAACCGGGATGGGTGGGGAAGTTAAGTAGTGCTTAACTTCCTCGAATGCTTCTTGACATTCTTCGGTCCACTCTTGAGGTGCATTTTTCTTAAGTAGCTTGAAGATGGGATCGCACATTGTAGTCGGTTGATTGATGAATCGGCGATATATTGAAATCTGCCCATGAATCCCTTTACTTCTTTACGTGTTACGGGTGGAGGCATGTCAATGATAGCCCTTATCTTGGCGGGGTCGCTTCTATGCCACGCTCTGTGACCATGTACCCTAAGACTTTTCCTTTGACCACTCCGAATGAGCATTTGGCGGGGTTGAGCCTCATCTGTCTTTGTCTCGGTCGATTGAAGAATTTTACGAGATCTACGAAGTGTTGACCATCTGTCCCCTTTGAGTGAATAATCATGTCGTCCACGTATACCTCTATTTCTTTGTGGATCATGTCGTGGAATAGTGTCGTAAGCTTGCCCTTTGATAAGTAGCCTGCGTTCTTGAGACCAAACGGCATGGCCAGGTGTAGCAGAATGTTCCCCAGGTGTGGTGAATGTTGTTTTGTGTTGATCCTCCTGCCGTGAGGATTTGGTTATACCACTGTGAAACCGTCGACGAATGAGCGGACCTCGTATGCGGGCGTGGCGTCGACCAACATGTCTATGTTTGGTAGCGGGAAGTCATCTTTAGGGATGCCTTATTCAAGTCTACGAAATCGACACGAGACTCGTATTTTTCCGTTCGACTTGGCTACATGCCGTGTTTGCTAGCCATTCCGGATATTCAATCACTTTGATAAACCCTACCTTCAAGAGTTTCATGATTTCCTCTTTCACTTGCATTGACCATTTAGGCTTGATTACGCGTAGTTTACATTTGGCCCGGCTTGGCATTGGGTAGCGACGGTATCTTGTGTTCTACAAGCGGCGATTCAACCCAGGCATATCCTTGTAGGACCAAGCGAAGACGTCGACATATTCTCGAGGAGGCTGCGTCAAGGTTTCTCTATCTTCCCCCTTGAAGAAGCTGATCTTTGTTTCTCTGGGGTCTTCCGTTGTCCCAAGATTAACCGTTTGCATTTCCTCGTCGTCAACGGGGCCATTCTTTCCACAATGACCTACTTGCTTAGCTAATTCTTTTAAGATTTGTTCGTTTTCTTGATCTATCTCATCGTATGATTCATTATTAACGTGTTCGTTAGATTGATTATTATTAGTTAATTCATCATTCACGATGTTAGCAATCTCAGGGTACTCGGAAAGATCAAAGTTTTCATTAAGGAAGTAAGGGAATACATGTTTGGCCACCGCCTCGATTTCCTCTTGAGTGAGTTCATCGGAGGTGGAGCACGCTTCTAATGTGAAAGTTACGGGGCCTATCTTCTGCGGGGATGGGGAGTGCAACCAAGCTCTTTGATCATGAAGTCTTCATCAACAAGCTGGTCCTCCGGTGACGTGCCGGTTTAGAATTGGCTCATCACATTTACGTATTAGTCTTGTGTAATCGGTAGTTGGAGCGTCCCCCTTGGAGATTGCATGGATCGGTTTGTCTTCTAGCAGGCACGAGAGTCTTGGGCTGTCGCGGCATGTCTTCTCCCAACACAAAGTCCCATTCACTTTTCATTTTACGCCTTCGTGCCCCACAAATCATTAGGGATTAGTGGGACGGGTTGTTTCATACGGAGAAGCATCGCGATCGTTGAAGATTTCAAAGCCCGGTTGGCGCTTTCCTTTATCATCAGTCCATGGTTCTGAAAAGATAAAGTAGGGAATACTTTCCCCTTCTCGAACGAAGTAGCCATTGAGTGTCTTTCGATATGGCTCGAGGTTGTAATTCTTGGCCTTTGGGTCATCGTAGCCTTTGTATGTGGTTCCTTCCCAATTGATTTGAGTGAAGCCCCACTCTTCTTCGTCATCCCCATCGTGGATGGAAGTGACGTATCCTAGGCCATGCTTTGTGTGAAGTGGGGGAACCGGTTGCAGTTCTGTTATCCCTTGTAAGTGCTTTCCGAGCCCCAATCCAGGAAAGTACCCTTTTGCTAGCATCATTCTCCAGACGGGGAAGGCTTCCGAGGAAAACCAAAGTGCCTTGGAGTAGTCATTTTCGTTGCAAGTTTCTATGACATTCTCGGTGCTTTCTTTCTCGATCTCAAAGCCACTGAACATGAAATCAGAAGTGCTATGTTGTACTTCGAGGATAGGACTAGCAGTAACCATCTCTCCATGTATGGTGACTATCGTATTGTTGTGTCTGAACTTGATGCATTGGTGCAGGGAGGAGGGCACACCCCCTATGTCGTGTAGCGAGGGCGACAGCGGCAAGTTGAAGGATGCCGGAATGTCGATGACTTGAAATTCGATGCTCATTGTGACTTGCCCCATTTCTACGGTATCTGGCGATCCCAAGCGGTTCTAGCGGTACAATCATATCCCCTTACTGTATGCCCGGATTGCTTGAGGTCTTTGTGAGTGAGGCCTAATGATGATAAGGCTTTCTTTGGGAGGACATTGATTGCAGAACCATTGTCGACCAAAATGCGTGGCATTCGGTATCCATTCACCTTGGCAGTTATGTAGAGGGCCTCATGATGGTTGTTCCCATAGGACGGTAGGTCCAAGTCAGTGAAAGTGATGACATTGCCAAATTGTACTTGGCCAATCATTTGAGTGAGCTCTTCGGGTGTTGCTTTCGAGGAAATAGTCATTTGAGCCAATGCCTTTTTCAACATCTCACGGTGCTTGTGAGATGCTCCTATGAGATCCCAAACTGAGATGTTTGCTTGTGTTTTCTTTAACTGAGTTAAGAGAGGGTCCTCGGGTTTGCTTGGCGATGAGGCTTTGGATTGTTTAGGAGGATTTTCATCCCTTGGGTCTTTGTTGGTGATCACACGACCGGATCGTGTGAGTAGATTAACTTGTCTTAGACCACTTTTCCCTTTTGTTCTAAGATTTCCTCCCAAGACATCATATAACGAAGAAGATTTATTAAATTCAAGAGGGCTCTCGTCCACAATTGTGGCTAGACGAGTAGGGACCTCGAAGCTACTTTCTATCTCTATTAGATTGACCTCATTGTTTGGCAAAGGATTAGTGACGACATTAGGTAACCCTATTTCTTTATCATCAAACAAATCTTGTATGACGTCTTTCAAGTGGAAGCAGGAGTTGGTGTCATGACCGGTGAAGTTGTGGTACTTGCGAAGAGATGATGAGCATGGTTGGCAGGAAGATCTTTCTTTGGAGGTCCACCTTCTCTTGGTTTGATTTTCCCGTTCTTGACAAGCACTTCGAAGAGTTCTTCTTGGGTGATTCCTTCAAGCTTGTCATAATGTCTATCTTTCTTCTTCTTTTGTGGTGGAGGTACCGCAGAGTACTTACCATTTTCGGGATGATTGAAGACAATGGCATTGACAGAGGTATCCTTGGGATTGGAAGAGGAAGAAGAGCTCTTGTTGTAACGGAATCCACTTTCTTTCTTGGCTTCCCTTTTTTGTTTGATGAGGTCATCTAACCGTATGCCCGACTTGTGAAGTTCGGCGAAGCTAGGAAAATAGTTGCCGGCTAGCTTGTCTTGATACTCCTCCCTAAGGCATTGTATGAGGATGTGAATTTGCTCGTCTAGGCTGGGCCTATCAACGATTTCAGTTAGTTTGGTTCTCCACCTCTTGACAAAATCTGTGAAGGATTCGTTCGGAAGCTGCTTGGTTTGCTCAAGATCCCTTCTAGTGGTGCGATAAGTGGAGTTGTCTTCATATTGCTTTTGGAAAGTACAACTAGCGAGTGGCCAGTCGAGTCTTGTAGAGAGTGGAAGGGTCATATACCAATCCCTAGCGGCACCATCGAGAGTTTGGGGAAAGCATTGTGCTAACGAGGTTGTCATCAACACCCATAGGTAGCATGGCCCGAGTAGGTCTCCAAATGTGATTTGGGACAGGTGGTGCCATTGAACTTTGCAATGTCGGGTGTTTTGTACTTTCTAGGAAGCTTTGACATGGGTGACGAAGGGTATCGTAATCAATAGAGAGCGAGGCTCCCTTTCTCACATCGAGGGATGCAAGTTTCTTTTCTAACATGGCCATGGTAAGGGTTCATTCTTGCTCTCCCCTTTGCTTTCCTTCTTGGATGTGTAGCTTTCATTGTCAGATGAGGAAGATGATGAGCTAGACTCGTACTTCTTTTTCTTGCTTTTGTTTTGGCGGCGACCCTTGGCCTTTTTGGTGTATGACTCTTCTTCTCCGGAGGAAGAATAATTTTTCTTCTTCTTTTCTTTGTTGGCTAGTGCTGCCCTAAGCTCTTGAATTTCTTCCACGAGAGTGTGGATTTGGGAAGCTTGCACTTCTAGGCGATCATTGGCTTCTTTCAGAAGTTTGTGGTTGTTTTCGGACAGAGTCTCATTACCCGGAATGTTGTCGATGTCGGACATTGTGTTGGGAGTCTTGAAGTTGAGTAGCTTCGGAAAACTGACAGAATAGATGCAGAGACGATATCAGGATCAAATCTAGCCCCAACGAGTCGGAAGCAGGCTTAAATGGCTCAGGCTCAGTTTCAGTAAACATAAGCATTATCCCGCGCGAGATATGTAATCCCGCGCGAGATAATCACACGGAAAGTCGATTTTTATTTAGACCTAAATTTTGGTTGGAACGGAAAGTCCGTTTTGAGGGGTTTCTAAGGCCTTTATCAGAACCTAACGACTAAGTAATCAATCCGATTTTTGTAAAACAAAGCCATGTAAGATCGTTTTTCGAAGGATTATATGTATATGTATTTTTTTTGAAGGGACATCCGAAAGGGTCATTCCGAAGGGACTTTTCCGAGTCCTTCTTTATTGTCAATTTTACATGGCTTTGTTTTGGTCAAAAACAAGTAAAGATCACCAAGTCAAAACCAACCGGTCACGGAGTGATCCTAAAAAGTCAATCTACATGAAAATGTGGCGATGCAGGGCTGGAAGGCTAGGCTCCCGCGATATGACAATCTAAGTGGATTGAATACGCGGAGTGGGATTGTCCAACTTCGGAGAGACCGGCGACTAGGTGGTTACCGTCATCCGTCCTTAGTGTGGGTCCGGGTTTATAGAGGGTATGCGGTGCAATGACAGGTTATAATATGATTGCGCGTGTGTGATAGTCAATCTAGGTGATAGAGTAAAATAGAAGGGTTTTTTTTTGAAAAATAAAAAGAAAAATAGATAGTGGTCGCATCAAGTGGTTGCCTACGTTTCTCCCAATTTAGGAAGACTCAGGCCGTCGTAGTTCCACTTAAAGAGAGATAAAGAGAGATAAACAAATTAATTTACAACTCCCGAATCCCCAATGGACCGGACTTTAATTAAATAAAACCCAATCGCACGCAGTTTATAAATAATAATCAATTATTTAAATGACATAGAGATTCGAGTTCTAATCTTAAGGGAGGCCTTAAGATGCGGGAACTCTGCGAGATAATGAATGCAGGATCCCCCTTTGCATGTTCGGCTCTCGTCTTAGACTATGAGATAAACGGGAGAAACCAGAAAACAACCAGATTGCCGAGGCCATATCTCGCGCGAGATATGATATCTCGTGCGAGATATGCCTCATCTGAGAGCAGAAAATCAAATTTACAATATTTTTTTTTTGAAAACCTCTCTTTTAATTTTGACGCAAGTTTAAGCCTCTTAATTACATATCCCCAGTAGTCGCCCTTTGTAGCGTTGTGAGAAGAATTTTATCTTTTTGAGTCGCCATCTATATTATTCGTTTGGAGAACATAGAAAAACCATTTTGAAAGAGATTTGGGTTCGGGGCTTAGGTTATGGAATGGGTAGGTCAAGGAGCATCCATTTCACCCAATCGGAGATCGGTCTTGCTAAAGAAAAGAGAGGTTTTCAAAAGGAAGAAGAAAAGGATTTTAAACAATAAAAGATCCATTTAACGGGGTTAAACGGAATGTAGGATCAATTGCTTCGAGACCGTCTCCATGATTAGGAGAGTCTCTAGGCCGATCCTAGATTCAATAGATTTATACCACTCTAACAATCAATTAGAAATGGATTTAGGGGTTACCTTGCGTGAGGTGATTTGGGCAGAGTTTCGACTCAAGTTTAGAATCGAGTCTCGATACGGACAGAGCTTCGACTCCGTCTTTGACTTGAATCTTGATGTTTGTTTATCAACAAGGTTGACAAACAAACTTTGAGGTGATTTTTAGGGTGATTTCGTAGGATTCTTTCAGGGAAAGAAACCAATAAAATGTGTGTGTGTTGTGAAATTCTGGATTTTGTCCTCCTCCTCCTTTCAACCTTGGAAGTCACCAGGTATTTATAGGGGTTGGGGAAGTGTTGAAGATGAGATCAAACACTTCAAGATGGTTCCAGAATCCAAATTCTATTGGTTGGCCGGATGGATGAAGTTTTATCCCGAAAAGAGGTTGAAATCGACGAGGAAAGCGCATACGCATGCTTTGCAGAGAGGGAGGATATCTCACGCGAGACACGCCATCTCGCGGCGAGATATTGCTTCTGTGGACAATTCCGTCCTTTCCTCGTTATCTCGTATGCAGTTTAGTCCCAAACTAACGGTGGTTAGTCAAAACTTAACGAAACATGACGAAATGGTGGATTTCTACTTCTTGACTCAAAGCGAGACTCAGAGTGGTATAAATATGATCCGACGTGTTCAGAATGGGGTGTCTACAGGTGGCGACATTCAGAGTACCCGTTATGTTCGGGTCTATGGGGGGAGATGTAAGGTGATTTATGCCGTGATTTGCAAGAGTGGGGCGGAGGCCAAGATACTCGCCTCCATTGTCACTAAAGAGTGTCTTAATTGATCGACCAAAAAAAATTTTCAACAAGAAGTTTGAATCGATTGAAGACAGGAGTAGCATCACTTTTGTTTTTAAGAGGGTAGAACCATATATATTTGGAAAAATGGTCAACAAAAATGATGTAGTATTTAAATCCATCGAAAGAAAATAAGGGAGAAGTCCAAACATCGATATAAAGAATGTCAAGCGGACCATGAGAAACAATAGAGTATTCATTAAATGGAAGTTTGTGACTTTTATTGCAGTCACATGTATTACAATGAAAAGAAGAAGAACATGGAATGTTTAAACTAAAGATGTTGCTAATCTGCCGAAGAATAGGATAAGAGGGATGGCCGAGACGATGGTGCCAATTTATTATTGTCGTGTTGATGGAGTGAGTGGAAGGAGAGGTGGGATTCCACTCGTAGATGCTGGATTTAATTGGACCCTGAAGGAGTGTGGTTCCCGAACGTAGGTCCTTCACAAGAAAAGACGAAGGTAAGAACGTGATAGAAGAATTATTATCACGACAGAATTTGGAAATAGAGATTATGTTACGTGAAATAGCAGGAACATGTAAGACATTTTTGAGATGAAATACATAGGAAGGAGAAAGATGAGATGTCGAACCAGTGTTCGAGATGTTGAGTCCTGAACCGTCGCCAATGAGTAACTCTTCAGTACTGTCATGAGGTGAATGAAGGGCAAGGTTGTCAAGGTCGTGAGTGGCATGATGGGTAGCTCCGCTATCTAGGAGCCAAGATAGGGAGGACTGATTATGAGAGGTGGCGGTGTAAGCAGTGGGATAATTGTTGGTGTTGTTTCTGGAGTTGGTTCGAGAGTAAGGGTTGTGGGTAGCATTAGGGTTAGGGTTAGGGACGGTGACAATGGGGTATTGTTGGCGAAACATGGGGCACTGAGATAGGTAATGGCCGGGAGTCCGGCACCATTGGCATCTGCCCTTAAATGGAACAGTAGGTCGAGAAGAGGAATTGGCAGCGGTATGGGTGGGGCTAGGAAGAATTCCAGTCGAGGTATTAGGGTTACGGGATGAGGACCGAGAGGGATTTTTAGCAGCATAATTGATGGAAAGGGGAAGTGAAGGAGCAGATTTGTGCTTAAGCTTGAGTGAAAGCTCTTTGTTGATGAGCTTCTCATGAGGTTCATCAAAGGTTATAGGAGTTTCACGATTTTGGATAGCAGAGATGATAGTATCATACTCAGAATCATTGAGTTGATCTAGTATTTTATCGATAATATCATCGGGATCTAGAGGATGACCTAGGGAGGCTAATTGGTCGGTGCAATTTTTGATCTCATGCATGTAATCAGAGATCGAGTTGGTTCCATTGGTTATGTGCCTAAGATGATCCTTAAGTTGTTTGAGATGGCCCTTGGAGGGATTGGCGTATGTTTTGCGAGAGTTTTCCACGCATCATACGTAGTAGGACAAAGAGAGATTAATGGGACAAGGGTGGCAGAAAGAGTACCGGCAAGGGCTCCTAATATGAGTTTATCTTGGCGAAACCAAGTGATATAGGCCGGATTAGATGTGGTTTTAGAAGAAGTGACGGTGGGTACAGTTTCAGAGAGAGTGGTAGTACCAGGGGGGTTCACGACGACAGGCTCTTTTGATGTGGTAGTGACGGACAGATTTTTGGGTGGGGCTAGATGAGATCCATCGATGAACTTATAGAGATCTAGTCCTAAGAGATTGGCTTCTATTAGCGTTTTCCAAGATATGTAGTTTGTCGGGGTAAGCTTTAGAACATGGGAGAGAGAGACTACGATAAAAGGGGAATCAGGCTCAGCAGAATTTGGGAGAACAGCAAAGTCGGAGGTAGCCATGGAATAGGAAGGGAGGACGGATAAGAGACAGAAGGAGGGGCGGAAGAATGGAGGAAAAGAAAAAAATTTAGGATCTTAATACTCTGATACCATATAGAGAAAGGAGATTGGAAGAAGCAATTATTCTTATTGATGTAAAGAGATATATATACAAGTCTTTACCCTAACAATATCTTGGTGACCAAGCTAACAATAAAAGGAAAAGATAATTACAAAGCAAAAGATATTCACAGAATAATAAGAGATAAATACAAATACAAATATTTGGAATGTGTATCTTTATCACCTTTACCGTCTCGCCTCCGTCTCGCCGCTGTCTCCTAGCACCGCCCCCGTCTACTCCTTTTCAAGGAAGCCAAGGTATGTTGCATTTTAAAGGGTCTCCCAGTTACAAAGCTGATTCTTGTTATCTGTTTATTCCTAGTAATTTTAGATTTGCTTTTTTGATTTAATCTTTGACCGGTTGTGGACAAATCTATTGGTATTAGGTGTTATTAGTAGGCTTACATCCTGCTCTTACATTATGAACTTAAGTAAATTTTTATCTGACATATCTTTCAGATCTCTTAACTGCATTCTTAAGCTTACCCCTGAGTTTTGCTATTGCTATAGGGATATGTATTTCTTGATTGATGGCTCAATTATTTGACTAGAATTAATATGACAAATTTTGTATGGTTAAATTATCAGTTATTTATGTTGGAAATTAAATTATAGCACCACAGATTAAATAAACAATTTAATCAACAGTAGGGGATTTATTGATCAAGTCAAGAACGTACCAATAAGCCAATAGCAAAACCGAAAGCAAGGAACAGGATCAGGAAAACAAACAGAAACAATAAAACAAACGATTAGAAAACTTATCGTGATTTGATCGAGTCGCCTTAGGAAGACTGTCCTAAGAGAAAATATTGCCCCCAATTGGTGCAACTCAGGTACAGGCAAATTTCTCCGAGGATAAAACGATCACGGATTACGTACCACAAAGCAGCACACAGGTAGGTAATCACCGGCGGTCCTATCTCAGTCGCCTTGAATCTCACGAACGAATCTCTATGAACGGGAGTAATTTAGCAATGAATTAAAGCAAGAGAATTGTGTTTCTCTTCAATATTTCATGTACCAAAAACGGCTGAAGAAAGTTGGTATTTATACATATGGTAAAATAGGTTTTGAAGTCTTATTTTGACCTAAAACCCACTGCAATTCGGCCCAGGAGAACACCAGATCCAACGTGAGCGCGGCCTCCCTTGAGGCATGCGCGACCGCGCTAGGCAACAGGCGATGGTTGATGAAGCCTCGGCACAGCAGCGCGGCCGCCCTTGGCCTAAGCGCGGTCGCTCTCCTTGGCAGTGACTTCGACGGATTTTGTTCCCCTTTCCCAAATTCAATTCAAGCCAAGACGCTTCAAGGTCATAGGCTATGAACTTCATACCACATATACCAAATATTCCAACAATCCCCCACAAGTTCATAGAAATATGACGTGTACAGATTGTCCATTGCCATGCTTTCAATAATGGTACCTTCCGGCTTGAACCACTACCTATGTTATCCAACGCAAACCTCCACAGGACCAGATGAACGGGTGTCTTGAATCTGATGCCTTTGGATGTAGAGGCCTTTGCTGGTAACAAACACGACAAAAGCTATGATAGGCCCTCTATCGAACACTTGACGCTTATAAGCCATATGTCCCGATCCTCTATCATGAGTGCTTTCAAGGAATAACCCGAATTCCTCTAATTACGGCCAACAATAACACTCACTTAGCTGGGCATCTCAGAAGATGTACTGCTAACATCTTGTCTAAAAGACTTGATCCCATTCAAAGTTCCAAAATTTTACTTTATTAGCAGCAACGAGCACCTCTAGGCTATTCAGGGGATAGACTCAGACATGTAACATGTCAATCTATTATTAGGTGCTCCGATTCACCCCACAGCTTGTTATTACCACATTGAATCTCCTTTGTGGGATCTCCACTCAGGTAGATTGGGTTGCCACTGCGTTTGAATCAGATGGGGTTCAGACCCATCCCCAACCTAGATTTTTGAACTAGAGCAAATTCCAGCCCTTTGGTTAAAGGATCAGCTGTGTTATCCTTGGTACCAACATAATCAACAGCTATCACCTTCCGAGACACAAGATCCCTTATAGATTTTAATCTAATTTGGATGTGTCTCCTAGTTTCTGATTGTACTTGACACTTTTCGGTTTCTCAATTGTGGCGGTGTTGTCACAATGTACAGAGATACCAGGCATGGGCTTACTGCCATGGGCAACTCGAGACATAAGTCCTCGAAGCCATTCGGCTTCCAATCCGGTAGTGTCAAGGGCAACTAATTCGGCCTCAAATGTAGACCTAGACAACAGAGTTTGTTTGGTCGACCTCCAAGCGGCTAACGGCTCCGCCTAAGGTGAAAACATACCCCGTACAGCCATAACTCCCGGAGTTATAGGCAATCCAGCTTGCATCACTATATCCTTCAAGAACAGAAGGGTACCTACCGTAATGCAGCCCAAGGGAAATCGTTCCCTTCAAGTACTTGAGAACTCTATCAAGAGCTTCCCAATGTGCTTTATTTGGACATTGAGTATATCTAGCCAACCTAGTAACCGAGTAGGATATATCCGGTCTAGTACAATTGGCAAGATACATCAAACTTCCAATAATTTGAGAATATCTCAACTGAGCCATCGGTACTCCACTTTCATTCTTAGTAAGTGCAGATGAAGGATCATATGGAGTCTTAGCTACTTTGCAATTCTTATAACCAAATTTCTCAATTACACTTTCGGTATAATGAGATTGCGATATGGTTATGCCACTAGTTGAACGAGTCAACTTAAGGCCAAGAATCACACTAGCTACTCCCATATCTTTCATCTCAAACTTACTTTTCAAGAATTCCTTAGTAGTATTAATTATCCTCATATCCGTTCCAAATAACAGAATATCATCGACATACAGACATAAGACAATACTACTCTCACCAATACTCTTGCTATAAACACACTTATCAAACTCATTAGTAACAAAGCCAAACGATGAGACAATTTTATCAAATTTCTCATGCCACTGCTTAGGGGCTTGTTTGAGTCCATATAAGGACTTAACAAGTTTACAAACCTTTCTCTCATTGCCAGAGGCCTCAAAACCTTCAGGTTGATCCATATAAATTTCTTCCTCTAGATCGCCATGCAAGAAGGCGGTCTTAACATCCATCTGATGGATAGGAAGATCATATACAGAGGCCAATGCTATAAGCATTCGGATTGTAGTCATTCTAGCAACTGGCGAATAGGTATCGAAATAGTCTATTCCTTCCATTTGCTTGAATCCCTTAGCCACTAACCTAGCCTTAAACTTGTCAACGGTTCCATCCGGTTTCAGTTTCCTTTTGAAGACCCACTTACATCCTATCGTGCTACAACCAGGAGGGAGATCGACCAATTCCCATGTCCCATTAGAGACAATAGAATCCATCTCACTCTTAACAGCATCCTTCCACCGCTTGGCATCGAAGTAGCCATAGCGGCTTTGAAGGTTAAAGGATCACCCTCGACATTGTAAGTGATGAAATCACTTCCAAAATCCTTGGTGGTCCTTGCCCTTTGCTCCTTCTTGGTTCAATCTCATCGTCGGAATGAGTTGCAGCGGAATCAAACCCCACATTTATCGGCTCCTCTACTTGAGCGGGAATGGAATTAGTGGTTGGGTTAGATTCCTTAGGAAGTCCGTCCTTCATAGGAAACACATCCTCAAAAAATGTTGCATCACGTAACTCAACTATAGAGTTCACATCTATGCCAGAAATTTCAGATTTTATAATAAGAAATCTCAATGCATAACTTGTTTCGAATAACCTATAAAGATAGCATCAACGGTTTTAGGTCCAAGCTTTTCCTTTTGTGTGCGGGTACAAGTACCTTTGCAAGGCACCCCCACATTTTTAAGTGTTTCGGGCTAGCTGTCGACCTCTCCAAAGTTCAAACGGACTTTCCTTTCTATGTTTAGGAGGGACTCTATTCGAATATGGCAAGCCGTATTCAAAGCCTCTCCCCACATATATTTGGGCGAGTCGAGAACTTATGAGTAAGCTGTTAATCATATCGGTAAGGGTTCTATTCTTACGTTCGTGACACCATTTGATTGAGGGGTGTAGGGAGGAGTCTCTTCATGTACTATTCCGTTTTCTTGGCAATAATACATGAAGGGTTAGACTCATATTCACCTCCTCTATCAGGCCTTAACCGTTTAAGTTTCTTGCCCGTTTGTGTTTCTGCTTCATTCTTAAATATAATGAATTTATCTAATGCTTCATCCTTAGAACTAAGCAAATAGACATAACAGTATTTACTAGCATCATCAATAAAGGTGAGAAAGTATTTCTTTTTGTCTTTGGTCAACACGCCATTAAATTCACAAATATCAGTATGAACTAAATCTAGAATTTCAGAATTTCTCACAACCGACTTAAACGGACCTTTTGTAGATTTAGCTTCAACACATACATGACACTTAGAATTCTTATCAATAGCATGTTTAGGAATAATATCTAAATTCATCATTCTTTTCACAGAATCATATTTAATATGTCCTAAACGACCATGCCAAACATTTGAAGATTCAATGGAATAAGAAACAGGATAATCAATAGAACTAAAATTATTGTGCGAACAAACATCAGTTTCAACTCTAATTTTAAATAAACCATCCGAGAAATAACCTTTCCCCACAAAACTACCAGAATCCAAAATTATGACCTTATTACATTTAAATGAAATCTCAAATCCTTCCCTAACTAGACTAGAACCACTAATAATGTTGCGACGAATATCAGGAACGTGATACACTCGATGCAAGGTAAGAATGTGCCTATTGAGAAACTTCAGGTCCACGCGTCCAGTCCCAAGCACCTTTGCAGCACTAGAGTTCCCCATCGTCACTGATCTACCACGCTCAGGCTGGTAAGAAACAAATAGCAATTTATCAGCACAAACGTGCACATTTGCCCCAGTGTCAACTAGCCACTCGTTGGGTTCATAGACAGTAAAAATTTTAGGATAAGAAGTTACATACTTTGTAACATTGCGAGTCGAGCGTCAACTCCGGGTGCGTCGAGTCGGGATCATCATAATCCTTCGGACCTAACACCATGTTGACACGGGATGGTCATCAGCAGAGCCTTGTGGTCCTTTTCCTTTCTTGGACGGGCGAGTCCCTAGAAAAGTGTCCACCTTCTCCACAATTCCAAAGCCGGTTGTTTTGCTTTTGGCTTTCTAAAGTTATTTTTCTTAACTTTAAGTTTATCATGGTTTTCTTTATCCTTAGAGTGAGTTTTCACACCTTTTCCTTTAAACTTGCTTTTACCGGTTACCATATTAGCAGCAGCCTCCACAGGTACGCTAGGTTGGTTACCATTATGCACCTCCTGAATCGCAATTGCATTCATCAACTCATTGAGTGTCAAGCTTCCGGTACGATGCTTGAGGGTCATACCGAATTCCCCCCAAGATCGAGGAAACTTCTCAATAATAGCCATGACAGCGAACTTATCAGGAAGTCCCATGTCAGCATCCTTGAGTGATTGCAAAATGATTTGGAGTTCGTGCACTTGGTCGGTAACCGACTTTCCCTCACTCATGTGATAATTCAGGAACTTACCCACTTGGTACTTTTCCACACCGGAGTCATCGGTGTTGTACTTCGTGGAAAGCGATTCCCACAGTGACGCAGCAGTGAGAGGAGCAGAGCAATAGACATCAAAGAGTGCATTCGACAAAGCTGACAGAATGCATCCTCAAACAACATCGTCCTGCTCCTTCCACAATTTAACAACAGCCACACTAACTGGATCATCGGCTTTCAGAGCGGGACATTTGGATGACAAAGACATACCGAGACATGCCCTTAATTGACGGCCGAGATCTTCATACGTTCAGACCAACGCTTGAAGTTCTTACCACCGAACTTCTCCGGAAGATCTGAGGTGTCAACTAGGGACTTAAAGGGAGAGCTAGAGGAACTACCAGACATGATCAAATAAAACTATTTTCTCTTAGACTGTTGGAAATTAAATTATAGCACCACAGATTAAATAAACAATTTAATCAACAGTAGGGGATTTATTGATCAAGTCAAGAACGTACCAATAAGCCAATAGCAAAACCGAAAGCAAGGAACAGGATCAGGAAAACAAACAGAAACAATAAAATAAACGATTAGAAAACTTATCGTGATTTGATCGAGTTGCCTTAGGAAGACTGTCCTAAGAGAAAATATTGCCCCCAATTGGTGCAACTCAGGTACAGGCAAATTTCTCCGAGGATAAAACGATCACGGATTACGTATCACAAAGCAGCACACAAGTAGGTAATCACCGGCGGTCCTATCTCAGTCGCCTTGAATCTCACGAACGAATCTCTATGAACGGGAGTAATTTAGCAATGAATTAAAGCAAGAGAATTGTGTTTCTCTTCAATATTTCATGTACCAAAAACGGCTGAAGAAAGTTGGTATTTATACATATGGTAAAATAGGTTTTGAAGTCTTATTTTGACCTAAAACCCACTGCAATTCGGCCCAGGAGAACACCAGATCCGACGTGAGCGCGGCCGCCCTTAAGGCATGCGCGACCGCGCTAGGCAACAGGCGATGGTTGATGAAGCCTCGGCACAGCAGCGCGGCCGCCCTTGGCCTAAGCGCGGTCACTCTCCTTGGCAGTGACTTCGACGGATTTTGTTCCCCTTTTCCAAATTCAATTCAAGCCAAGACGCTTCAAGGTCATAGGCTATGAACTTCATACCGCATATACCAAATATTTCAACAATTTAGCTTTAAGGGAGGAATTTTGGGATAATGGTTGGTAAATTAGGGTATTATTTTAATGGTGAAATAACTTTATTTAGAATAGATGGTGACATTGGAGCTTATGTTTTCTTGTCTGATTGCACAAATATTCCATCCTGTGTGATGAGTTCATATTATTTTACTAAGTACTCTCTTCGGTCCACTTCACTTGACACTATTTTTCATTTTGGTCAGTTTCGCTTTTCTTGACATTACCCAAAATGACAAGTTTTTTTACTTGCAACATCAATCAAATTATTATTTTTTCACTCATTCTCTCTCATACTTACTTTTCATACTCATAATAACTCTTTTCACTAATTCTCTATCCTACTTTTCTTTAATTCTTTTGCTAAAAATTTTAGTGCCTAGTGTAATGGAAAGGAGGGAGTATAAGTTATTGATAATGAAATGAATGCGGGACCAGACAGAGTTAAGCATACCAGAATCAAGGTTCAATTTTTTATTATTGGTTCTCATGCAGTTTTAGTCACTTCATCTCAATTGCATTTGTATACCACTTTCGAATAAACTTAAAAGCTTAGTAATCCGTTCGAGAATCCTTAATGGGTGTAGGGTTTATTATGAGTATCAGATAGAAGTTAGAGGAATTAAAATAAATTTATTATTTAGATCATTAATTAATGGTATTTGTTGTAAGACACGGATCAATTAAAAAATTAAAGGTCTCAAGGAATAAAAAATTAAAATAAATTTATCATTTAAATGTTAACTATTTAAAAAAACAGATGTGTATAAATGTTAATTTATCATTGTAAAATTATATATTTTATAACAAAGAATTAAATATTAATATTTAAAATTATTCACAACATTAATAATTTAAAAAATGTGATAGATGTGTGTGTTCATTCATTATTATAAAATTATGCATTTTACAATAATGAATACAAATTAATGTTACGACGTAACGTTGTGACGGTTGTGTGCAACACAAAAGCTTAGAACCCCGTTTAAGAATATTTAACTTATCATGTTGAGGTCAACATGTAGTCATTGATTCTTAAATTGTCTGTATGGACAGTCTTGAAATGCATGATTATATGATTTTATAAATATCGTATTTGTCTATTAAAATTGCTTGAATAGTCGATAGTTGAGATATTTCGGTTGCATTTCTATTGTTCTCTGAGTGTATACTAGACATGGTTGATTACATACTGTCGATTCTAATCGATAGTGTTTGATTGACCTAGTCTACCTCGTGCACTTGGAGAACCATGGGGTTATGCAGCCAAAATTTCTTGATTTTCGATTATAAAGCAAGTAGACAAAGAGATATTTGCAATTCATATAATCGTGCATTTCGGGATGTGATAGAAGTGAACCTCAATTCTAAACCTAAATGAAATGTCTTGTTGCTTTTAAATTTGTAATTCAAATTTAGGGAATGACAATGCGTTAATTACATCTAAATTGTTAATATATTATGAAATCAAATAATTATTAACATCCCAATTTTGTATCATCCGTCGATTAGATTGAGTGTACATATAATATATATGGATTGCAATGCAGGATTGATGTCTGTCAACGATGATCGTAGTTGGATGTACAATCGGAAGTTGCCGAATCAAATGGGTATCACTCCTGAGTTCATAAGAGGGTTGAAGGAGTTTATTGAATTTGCTACAGCAAATCCCAGTTACATGAATGGTGATAAGATTAGGTGTCCATGCGTCAAGTGTCGTAATACCATGAATTCGATTGTTCAGAGAACCAACTGCAGGAACCAACTCCTGCAGCCAAGAAATTTATTGATGGGTGTTAAGAAAATTTGAGAATTTTTACTAAACGGGTTATTTATTAAATGACCAAATTGAATGTGGGTTTGTGTTCTACTCCATGAGAACATTGAAATTAAATATTATTTGTCCAAAATGGTTAGTGAATGAATGAGATATTAAGACTCAAAGTTAGTGGGTTGAAATAGTGAAAATGTGGTTATCTCACATGTAATGAGAATGTAAAATCTAGCAAGTTTAAATACTCCTATACTTTGATAAGGGTGTGAATCTGTGGCATAGAGGCTCTCTCTCGCGCACATGTGCGCGTGGGATGCAATTCATGATCCGAAATGGAATTCGGGCTACCGAACTCATGTATATTCGCGTTATGCATACACAAATATATCTCCAACTAACCTACTCGCGCTAGCCCACCTTTGCAATTTTTTTAAATTTCGAATCAGAAAATTCCCATAAATAGATTGTAACCGCCACTAACACTTAATATCATATTTGATTTCTTTCTTTTGTATCAGCTGAATCAGGATTAATACGAAATTAAAATGGTATTAAATTTCGTTATTAATTCTGACAGATTATTTTGACCAGTTATGAATATAAAATGGAGCCATCACAAACCATTTGAACCACCAAGTTTTTTAGCAGCCTCTACTCTCTCTCTCTCTCTCTCTCTCTCTTTGCATATTGTTACATCTTTTCCTTGGCCTACTTGAATATTTGCATCGTGCAGTAATATTGTCCAGGCACACTTCAATTCGTAGGAAATTTTAAGTGCAAAGTGCCCCCGATTCGCACGTTCTATCATGGGAGACTCACGTACAATGCAGACTCAAGCACTATTGGTATGGGAATGAATAAGTTTTAGGTATAATGATTCATCAGAACTCGTGTACAACTAGATTGTTACTGTCGATTTAAGTGCTTTACATTTTATTGATTCAATTCCATTTTAGTTTTAATTGTATTATAATTTTTTATAATTTTATTTTCTTCTATAATTGTAATTTTGCCAACGAATACTAATGAGAGAAAATGGAGAAAAATATGGATTTGTATAAGATAGTTGACGGAATCGTGGGGGTGGTATGCTTGAGGAAAAGGAAAGATATGGATTTATTAATTACAATATATACTATCATTTTAAAAAAAAAAAATTGAGCAATCAATTTTATTGGAAAAAAAAACAATCTACCACTTCCTCAAGAAACCTTGGGAAGGGTAAACAACTTTTTAAATTCTAAAAAGTTGTACAAAACTTTATTATATCATTTCATTAATTTTATTTATTTATTTAGAAATGAATATTATAATATAATTTTTTTCAAGGAAAATGTCTCTTTTATTTTTTTAAATAGTTTCTTACTTTATATGTAAAATATTTTTAGTTAAAAATACGATTACTTTTACATTAATTTTTTTTAAAAAAAATTACATTGATAAGAAAATACACGTAAAATAGTTCCAGAATTGAATTGTTTCAAAATTTGATATAAAAGGAGACAAATACTACTTCTTCAATTTTATTGTATCATTCTCCAAAATAAAGAAACCTTCCAATTCCAAATTTCCTATTACATTTACATATTTATATAACCAATATATTTAATTTTTATTTTATTTCTACTTCTTCTTGTAATTTGAAAAATAAGATAAACTTAGCCCGTCAAATTTTAATTTCCTACTTATACGTTGTTACTTATTCTTTATTATTTTAATTTTTCTAGGCACTTTATTTTATGACACTTATTGTTTGAAACCTTTTATGTAAAAATTATAGCGGTCAATATGTGTTGTCGGGGCGGGGCGGACCCAATTCGTCAAAACCTGCCATTAAACGGGGCAAGACTGGCTGGCCCAAATTTCTGACGGACTGAAAATACGTTATCCCAATCCAATCCACCTTGGGTTGGTGGGTCAGGCGGGCCGTGTGAGCCAATCAAATAAATAAAAGGGTTTATTAAAAAAAACTCACTAAAAGATGGCATTTACAAAAAAAAAAAAAACATGTAAGATGGAAAATTACAAAAAGCTACTTTTTTTTCTTTTTTTACAAAAAACTTTTTTTGATTTTTAATCGCTTTTGGTCAAACAACCGATAATTTCGGTTATCGAGTTGTTCAAACAAGTGATAATTTCGGTTATCGATTGTTTACAGCGATAACTAAAATTATCAGCTGTTGAAGATTAATTTGTGCTTCAAACAACTGATAATTTCAGTTATCAGTTGTAAACAAGTGATAACTGAAATTATCAGTTGTTTACAACTGATAACTAAAATTATCAGCTGTTTGAAGATTAATTTGTGCTTCAAACAACTGATAATTTCAGTTATCAGTTGTAAACAAGTGATAACTGAAATTATCAGTTGTTTGACCAAACCGATAAAAAAATCAATTTTTTTTTTGTAATTTCGAACTTATGTATTTTTTTTATTTTTTTTGTAATTTCTATCTTTCTAAAGTAGTTTTTTGTAAATGCCTCTAAATAAAATTTGGTATTTAAATTGTGCATAAACTGATAAAAAAAAAATCATAATAGTCAAATAAACACAAAATATCAAACACAATAATATCTCAAAATATACCAAAACTCACAACAATCAAACAAACACAAACAAAGATTCATATAAATATAAACTAATTAGCAAGTAGGCAATATAAGTAAAATTTACGCAGTGATACAAACAAAGACATGTAAATAATTATCCCAAAAATAAAGATTCATATCAATAAAAATGGAGAGAGATAGAGATACATGTGTGTGGATTGAAGACAATAACGACAACGAATTAGAGGTCGTGATAGAATGAATCGACGGCGATGAAAACGGCGACGAGGGCGGCAGTGTCGTCTTATGGTTTCTTCGCGTTTTTGATCTCTACTTATCTCAAGTATCTCTCACTTCACGTTTCACGTATTGAGTCTAAAAGGTCGATGTAATCATAGAATTTCCATTTAAAAATGACGTCATTTTATTTTATGTCAAAAAAAGATAAAAAAAATATAGTGGGTTGACCCGCCCCGAACCCGTTTTGTCTTGCACGTATGGGCCACCCCGAATTGACCCACTTTTATTTGGGTTATTTGGGTTAGTAGTTTTAAAACCCAACCCAACCTTATTGTATGGAGAGACAGACTAACCCGACGGGCCCAACCCAAATTGGCTCGATTAAAAATAAATGAATAATAAAAAAAATAAAATTTATTATTAATCGAGAGCAAATTTGAAATTTCTCCGATAATTCATTTTATTTTAGCAGGGAGGTAGTAATTTTTTTCTAGGAGGTAGTAATTTTTTTCTAGCGAACCATATCCATTTTCCTAAGCATTTTCTTCCTAACAAACCTTTTACGAACACTTCTAAGTAAAATAAAAAGTGATATGAAAAGTCAAATCCTATAGGCCAAAATACATTTTGTTGCCCAAAACTATCCATGCAATCCACTTAGAGGGTCCTAAACTATACAACATCCTACATAAAGTCTATATCTAATATTTTAGCCCAACTAAGGTCTCGACCTAATGAATAATTAAAAATCTAACGATGTTCAACATGTGCCTCTCATATATCTAAAATTTAGGGGTACACATGTCTTTTAATAACCCTATAACTAATTTCATTAAATTGTGGCCTACCTTACAAATTTAACGATTGAAAATGGAGAAAATCAAATTGAACAAACAATAATAGTTATCTCATTCTTTTTTATTGGTAGAACTACTTTCCTATTGAACTAACTAGTTAGGTAAGTAACTCGTCGATACTCGATGGGACATAGATATACTTATCTAAAAATATATAAAATTACTCTTCCATTTCAAACTACAAAAGTTTTCATTTTGACGTTCTATTAAAAGTTATGGTTTAATAAATAGTAAATTTTTAATATTTCTTTATTCAACCTACCCACACACACGCACACACACACACACACACACACACACTTAACAGATAGTGGTCAACTTGTAACAGTTTTGAAATGTTATATCTTAATTTTTGTATCAAATAATAAAAATTAATTCGACAAAGAATGATAGAGATAGTAAGTTGTAATTTTAGAAGAGTGGACCACTTTATGATATATCATTGAATTATTACAATGTTGAAACTTTAAATGAGTCAGATTTTAAGATAACACTTATGTATCTATTTCATGGTTGTTTGTATATGTATAATATTAATTAATGAAATATCTTCAAGTTTGAGGTTCCACCTTAAAATCAATTGATGCTAAGGAAAGTGGATCAAGATTTTTATACGTTACAGACAAGGTTTGTCAATTTTCGATGTAAGATATTGCCTCTAACACGCCCCTCACGTGTAGCCGGGCTTTTATACGTTACAGACAAGGGGGTCAAGTTCCTCGCTGCTGCTCAGCTCAATTGTCCCCGCCCTAGAGGCCGCGGGCACAACGGGGGGAAAGATGGTACTCAGGGGCAGAACATCTAGAGGGTCACTCAGGGTCCCCGCTCTCGGTGCCCACGAACTGCTTGATTGGTCAGAGTCCATTAGTTCACACTTTTCCCAGTCACAAACTACTTCGGGGACGCGAATCGCTCTCCTCACTAGTTCAATGGCGTTCAGAGCCGAGCCTCTCTCGCGGGGAAACCTGCACAAAACCCCCATCACAAAATTTCTCAGCCTACTGGTATCCCCCAACACCAAAACATCACCGTTCCTTTTTACCCTTTTATCCTTGGCCTCCCACAACCGGGGTGGGACAAAAGGCCCCCATTGGGATTTTTCGCAGAAATATTGGAAGCACTCAAGGGATAACCTAAGCCACCCATGGCCTACCTTCCTAAATATCCCCCCGTCCGTTTACAAACAAAGAACAGATCTGGAGTGCTCCCATCTCCTAACTCTACTGGGACGGCGGGGTCCAAACTCTCGAGTAGTCATTATTCGAAACCGTAAATAAAAGAAAAACAGAAGGAGATGAAGAAGAAAGCACCCAACGTTACTTACGAGAGAAAGATTGAGAGAAGGATTCTGAAGCAAGAGAGCAAGAAAATCGCAAAGAAGAAATTTCTCTCAAAGGCTCTTCGAAGGTTTGGAAACGGTAAAAAGGGTTTCGAGGTTTAAGGGTTTGGTATTTATAAGGCCTACCTATACGGGTTAACCCGTTAACCCGTATTAATTAGCCCACAAATCCTACCTCGGACCCTGAACCGTCTCCAACGTTTGAAAATTCGAAAAATTAAATACCCTTTGCATTTATTGCCCCCCTTGAACGAGCGACACGTACCCCTGTACGTACCACTAACCCGTCTTTTCATCTGTCAAGGAGCCCACCTGTTAACCGGGAGGCACGCCATGCAAGGGACCACGTGTCACTCACTGGTGCCTCCCGAATGCGTTCCCTTTGGCCCACGGGGCCAAGCAACGTACAACAAAAACGCTAACACCGGTGCTCGCTCGAGGAGCAATTGGAGCGCACCGAGCTTCTAGTAGCTCCTCACTGCACCATAAATAATCACACTTGGAGCTAGGGGCCATTGATGAGCTCGGATCTACTGGACCGGGCCCGCGCTCGGTCTAGTCCAAGGAACCAGTGACGTGGCAGTTCCTAGACCGCTGGAGGGAAGACCGCGGACAAATAGGCCCTTGTGGTCAAGACCGTGTCCCTCCTCGCATCGTCCCCATCGAGGACTATTGGGACCCTGCTCGCTGGATCCGTGCCCGCATGAGTCATGCCCGCATCAACCGTGCTCGCGTCATATATCTTGGACCGCGGCACAACGTTGACCGCGGCACATGCCGCTTCCTAAGCTAATGTCAAGCCTTACCGAGCAAGTTAGCTTACCGGCCCCGACAGCCACTTGCCGGCTCCCCATCACGCATTCAATGCGGCTCGCCCGGCGCCTACTATTCCATTTAATGCACTAAGCCTGGCCACACGGCTCATGTCACTTTCAGCCATGTCCCTCGGGATGCCAATGTTCCCTCCCCGACAGACCAATTAGCTGCGGACACGTGTAGCTGGTCAAATACCAAAGTGCCCCCTAGGGCTGATCTCATTGCTTACCTCAACAAGCACCATTGCATTGCCTATAAATAGAAGGCCTTTACCCCCTTGGGCAAGGTAAGTTTCATATCCAATTGAGTAAGCTCTATTACTCTCTAAACCTAAACACACACACACTCCAAAGGTATTCAAAGCCTTATTACTCAGTATTCTTACTCTCACACCCGAGGGCCTGAGTTGGAGTAACATCCAACTTTGACCTTAACGGTGCTTGTTTGTGTTGTGATCTAGGTGCATCAAACCAATAAATATATCCTAGCCAGATATCCTGAACCGCTCCTGACCCCGAAAGCTGTGACGTCATCAAAATCCAACCCAACCTTATTGTATGGCGAGACAGACTAACCCGACGGGCCCAACCCAAATTGGCTCGATTAAAAATAAATGAATAATAAAAAAAATAAAATTTATTATTAATCGAGAGCAAATTTGAAATTTCTCCGATAATTCATTTTATTTTAGCAGGGAGGTAGTAATTTTTTTCTAGCGAACCATATCCATTTTCCTAAGCATTTTCTTCCTAACAAACCTTTTACGAACACTTCTAAGTAAAATAAAAAGTGATATGAAAAGTCAAATCCTATAGGCCAAAATACATTTTGTTGCCCAAAACTATCCATGCAATCCACTTAGAGGGTCCTAAACTATACAACGTCCTACATAAAGTCTATATCTAATATTTTAGCCCAACTAAGGTCTCGACCTAACGAATCATTAAAAATCTAACAATGTTCAACATGTGCCTCTCACATGTCTAAAATTTAGGGGTACACATGTCTTTTAATAACCCTATAACTAATTTCATTAAATTGTGGCCTACCTTACAAATTTAATGATTGAACATGGAGAAAATCAAATTGAACAAACAATAATAGTCATCTCATTCTTTTTTATTGGTAGAACTGCTTTCCTATTGAACTAACTAGTTAAGTAACCCGTCAATACTCGACGGGACATAGATATACTTATCTAAAAAATATATAAAATTATTCTACCGTTTCAAACTACAAAAATTTTCATTTTGATGTTCTATTAGAAGTTATGGTTTAATAAATAATAAATTTTTAATATTTCTTTATTCAACCTACCCACACACGCACACTCACACTTAACAGTTAGTGGTCAACTTGTAACAGTTTTGAAATGTTATATCTTAATTTTTGTATCAAATAATAAAAATTAATTCGACAAAGAATGATAGAGATAGTAAGTTGTAATTTAGAAGAGTGGACCACTTTATGATATATCATTGAATTATTACAATGTTGAAACTTTAAATGAGTCAGATTTTAAGATAACACTTATGTATCTATTTCATGGTTGTTTGTATATGTATAATATTAATTAATGAAATATCTTCAAGTTTGAGGTTTCACCTTAAAATCAATTGGTGCTAAGGAAAGTGGATCAAGATTTTTATACGTTACAGACAAGGTTTGTCAATTTTCGATGTAAGATAATGTCTCTAACACGCCCCTCACGTGTAGCCGGGCTTTGCCAATGTTTACGACGTGGACTTATTAATCGGGTAGCGCGGAGAAACATCATGGTCTATTGGGCCTGCACGTGTAATGGATCTGCTCTAATACCACCTTCAAGTCTGAGGTTACACCTTAAAATCAATTGGTGCTAATGGGGAGTGGGTCAGGATCTTATATGTTATTGATAAGGTTCGTCAATTTCCGATATGAGATAATATATCTAACAAAATGTAAATTTATCCCTTACATGGTTGTTTGGATTTTTTTCTCAAATTTGTATGATTATCAAGATTTTAGGGTAACACGTATGCATAAAAAATAAATATAATCATTCAAATGCCAAATCATTTTTAAAAATACTATTGACGCGAGAAAATCATTTAACTTAATTATCGAGCATTTTTAGACTACAGAACTTCTTCTGAGAATCTCAAAGGCCTGAAAGTCCTTCCCCTGCATGTAATTCTCACCAAAAGTTTTCATCGAAGACACATCACTACAAGAAAAATGGGTTTTCGCGATTGCTTTGTTTGATGGAAATTTGAGCCATCTCAATAGGTCTACTTTATGCGAAGGCTTCGTTAATCACAAAGAAAATTGACGCGGCAAAGCAAAAATTTTCGCGGCCCAAAGTGACGGGAGGAATAATTTAGAACGCGACTGCTTTAGTAAAAGAGTAATGGACTTTGCAATCGCATAAAGTTATTAGTAATGTTTATACATATAGAATAAGTAAAATACATATTTTAATGATTAAAAAATGGAAAATGCCATCGTAAAGGCAAGGGAATGCATAAAGTAGGGATAAATCATAAAACACGATCTTTACTCTCTCTCTCTCCTCAAAATTTCTTTTCTGCCTACCTTCTCTCTAAAACGAAAACCTTAGCTTCGTCATCTCCATCCATGGTTCCTTAGTCGTCGATTTGGTTTTCCTCCGACAAACAGGTCACATTTCTCTCTCTATTCCTTTATCTCTACTCTATCTGCGTTTTCAATTTTGTATTTTTGTAAAACCCTAAATCTACCCCTTTATGAATATCGTTTCAAATTCTCAATCCCTACCTTCGATATGCTTTTTTCTTATATGGATTTTGTTTAATTAGTTTGCGTTAGAGTCTAATTTGGTGAAGTTGGGTTATTGAAGAAACTATAAGGGTTTTATAAAGTTTTGAGCTTGTTAATGCTCATTTTCTTGCTTTGATTATTATATGGAACAATTTGATAGGAAGGAGCTTGATGGAAACTGTTGGTCCCAAAGGTGGCAACAAGGGTGAAAATACAGCTAGAGGGGGGGTGAATAGCTGTAATAAATTTTTCGCCCTCAATTTAAAACTAATCCTCTATACTTACAAAACCGCTTGCAGTGTAAGAAACTGCAAGTAGAGTTATAAAATGCACAGCGGAATTATAGAGTGTAAAGCGGTTTTAGAGGCGGTTTGTAAAATGCGGTTTTGATATGCGGTTTTGGTAAGTGCAGTTTTACAAACACGTGTGGTTTTGACTTTGTTAACTCCAAACACTATTTCACAATAATGGATAACTATATAAAAATCAAACAGAGAAACAGAAAGATAATTAGTAAGCACAAGTAAGTATAAATGCAGAAAATAAGAACACGATATTTGGAGTGGTTCAATCGATAAACGATCTACGTCCACTACCAAGATGGTTAGTCTTGGATTTCTAAGAGAGATTTTATATTAAGTATTTGAGAGATTACAAAGTACAATAAAATCTTTTCTATGAAGAACAAATCCTAGACTATAACCAGTGTATCTCAAATGTATAATCTATGTGATTAAACAAGTGAGGTGTGTGTGTGAGAACAAGATCAAGGCTCTTTAAATCTGTAAGATGTAGAGCTCAATGATTCTTGAATGTGTTAAGGCTTGATTTTCGGGTCAGGGGAATATTTCTTGAAGTATGAAGATGAAGATTCAAAAGGTTGAATAATTTAAGGCGAGCTTGACTTCTATGAACACGGCACTTCTCAATTTTTCAAGCAATCTTCAAATGGTGAAGATTAGGGTATTTATACCCAAGCATCAAGAAACTAGCCGTTGGATACGGCGTATAAGGACGGTACTTGATGCAATCCTATTGGTCCACAATATCCACTTTTGTCCTTTGTGCAGTGCTTTGCAGATAAAGCCGATCGTGCTCAGTGCAAGCAATGAGGTTAGGACACCTGTCACCTTTACAAGATCCTTGCAGATCTTCTCTGACATTGAATCACGTGACAAGATTTGGTGGTTGACTTTTGATATTGCTGACGTGGATTCCAACGGATAAAAAATGGTTCACTTCAAGTAGCCAATCATTGGATGCGGTTGGTGAGGAGAGGTTTGACAAGAGCAGTTTCACCAGCGTTTGAGGATCCTTCAGTGCGGTTGAGATTTGGAACTGCAATGCGGTTGCATGTGCGGTTCAACAAGGAGGTTTGCACACTGGAGTTCAGGAGCGGTTCTTAACCAAGTATTCCACTAGGCGGTTTTGAACTTCTGAACTGCATATCCTTAGATCCAATGAGTCTTGTGCCAGTCTTCAAGCCTAAATTTAACCTATTCTATAAAATGGACTTAGCTAAAAAATTGAAGTATAAGCTTCATTACATAGGGTCCTAAAGTCCTTAAAATAGACAGGAGGTTATGGTATCAATCAAATCTAATACAAAATAGGAGGGTTAAAACATGCATACCCAACAATCTCCCCCTATTTGATTGATGCCATTACCTACTATAACTAAAGCAAACATTGTACTTGGTAAAAACATGTCCATAAAAATTAACATGGTAATTCATGTCCCAAGTCAATGCACACACTTAGCTTAAGCTATAGATTTCTATACTTTCTAAAAGATAAAAACTTACAATATGGAAAGTTATAGAAATGCATTCAGTGCACTTAAAAATTGTGAGTTTAAGTTCAAAGTGCGGTTTAAACTGAATGTTTAAACATCAATTCAAGATAGTGATATTAAGTTAGAAAATATTTGAATGAGGTTATAAACCATAAGAGGTTTCATTGTTCTACAAACAAGCAGTTTGATATGAACAAGGTTTTGGAACCAATGATGCATTTTCCATTACTACCAATGCGGTTACACTTACAATGGTAGAGAAGCAAAATACAAAGGTTACAAAAAAATTGGACAAAAATACATGGAGTGCGGTCCAACAAATCAAAAAAGGAGTTCAGCAAAAAGGATAAAAGGAATTACAAAAGAGAAGTCCTATTGCTGACGCGGTCGATGATGAGGCGGTTGATGATGATGACGCGGTTGCTCTCTTGGTTGATTCACTTCCTGGTTGGGCAACTGCGGTCCTGATGATGGTCTGAAGGCTGAGCTTTCACCTCTGATATTTCTTCTTAAAGCTCTGAGGTCTTCAACCTGCCTAGCAAGAGTGGTTTCAACAGATCTGAGAGCGGTTACAGATTCAGCAGCAGCAGTTCCAACAGCATCAACTGATCTGGTGTTTGCAGCAACATTTTCCTTGATCTCAGTTGTAAATCCTTCAATGCAGGCCTTCAAGGAATTGTAGAATGTGAAGATCTCATCCTGAATGGCTACTGTTTGAGTAGATAGAGCATCTCTAAGCGGTTCCAGATCAACAGTCACATTCAGGTTGGACTTCAATTCCTTGATGGAGTTGTCAAGTTTGAGGTTGAAGCCTGCCTTGAGGTTTTCAAACCTGAAGGAGATATCATCATCAAAATTCTTTACCTGCTCCTTGATACTGTCTCCCACTATGTTGAGGTCAACATTGATTCTTTCTTTGAGGGAGTCCAGTTCAGAAAAGATTTTGAGCTGCAGGTCATCCAAGGCGGTTTGAGTAGGGGCGGCTGAGGTGGATGCTTGCTGCGGTTGTGGTTGAGGATGGGAATCTTCAAGGGTTTTCATGAAGGATACCAGAGCAGCATTGGTTGAAGAAACAAACTCATCAGATAGCTTGGAGAGCATCTCTTGGAGTTGAGTCTTTGAGACCGCATCACCCATTGCTTTAAGCACTCCTCTGGCTAGATCTTCTTTAAAAGCTTGAAAGCACTCAGTAGCTGCGGTTTTGACAGCTTCTGTGGAAACTCTCTCCCCCTTAATGGCATCAATCAATTGGGCTTTCATGATTGCCAGTTCAGTGGCTTGAGAGTCCACTTTGGAAAGAAGAGTGCGGTTGGAGGCTTCAAGGTTGGCATTGGATGCGGTTAAGGCTAGGTTAGATTCAGTAAGTTTAAGCATATGGCCTTGGTTTACAACCAACTGTGATTGAATCAGTTGGAGGGTGGAAAGAATTTGGAGGTAGTCTGAAGGGGCGGTTGGGATGGATGGAATTTGGGTAATTGAGGGAGGCGGTTGGGATTGGGTTGTTGGGGCGGTTTGAGGTAAAGGGGATAGGAGGGTTTGGAATATACGTGTGGCTGAGACAGTGAATTGTGAAGCAGTTGAGGGGTGTATGGGTAGTGTTTGGGGTAAAGTGGAAGGTGCGGTTGAAAGTGGTATGGAAGGAATGGGTGCGGTTGAAATAGGTGCGGTTGGAGGAGGAGGAATATTAGAAGTAGGGATTCCAGAAGTGATTGGGTTAGAATTGGAGGAGGAACTGGTAGTGTGAACTTCAATAGAGGGAGTTTTCTGTTTAATAGGTGTAGTTTGTGGAATGGGGGAAGTTTGAGGAGGTGGAGTAGGAAGGCGATCAGGAGTAGGGGATTTATGTTGGGGGGAATATTCAGGAGGTGGAGGAGTATTGACGCGGTTAGGGGATGGTGTTCTGTCGCGGTTAAGGTTTGAAATAGAGATGGCTGGAGTGTGATGTGAGTAAGGTGGGGAGCGGTTGGAATTTTGGATAGATGGGGAGCGGTTTGTTTTCTGAGGTGAGGGAGTTTGGGACCTGTATTGGCTTGAGGAAGAGGTGGATTTGGATGGTGTATGAGAAGTTGAATGAGAGGATGAATGGGATGAAGGTGGAGAAGGAGTAGGTTGTTTAGAAACGCGGTGAATAAAGCGTTTGGGGCCTTTGATAGGGGTCCTTTTCTGGGCTATTTGCTTAACCCTCTTTGGTTTCTCCCCCTGAGCGGTTGCAGCTCTTTGCGGTTGGGGAGGAGAATGCGGTTTAGGAGTTGGGGCTTTGGCAGGGGATTTTTCAGGGATGGCTGATGAGAATGGATGGGAGATTGAGGAGGGGTTTGAACAAGCGGTTGGGTTTGGGGCGGTTTAGAAGGAGGCGGTTGGGGAATTGGATCCTTGGATTTTCCTTTGACTGCTTCCCTCTCAGCCCTTTCCCTCTCAAGTCTCTCAAATTCAGCTTTGTAAAATATTGATAGCTCCTCATCAGTCATCTTGGCCAGATCAATCTGAGTCTGCTTGGCCTTCTTAGCCCTGGCCACTAATGGAGCAATGGAATTATCTTCTTCCTCTTCTTCATCATCCTCATCAATAAGGGACATCTTCTCTTTCTCTTTCTCTTTCCTTGGCTTCTTCTAGCTTGGGCCTGCATCAGCTGAACCACGCGGTTTAGAGGGTGCGGTTGAGGTTGGCTTAGGGAGCGGTTTTGCAGGGACCTTCCTCTTCCTTGAGGCCTTCTTTATTGCTTTTCCCAGAGCGGTTGAAGCAGTAGCAGGATTCATCTCTACGTACATCTCCTTATTTTGAGAAGTATCAGCATCATATATGGCTTTATAATCATCATTCCCAAAAGATCTTCTGAAGGAATGCATAGCTTTTAGGCCAAAAGATTCTTCAATACCCCAATTGATACATAATTCTGGGGTGGCAATCCTAAGTTCCTCCAGATGTTGATAGTTCCCAAAGATTGCGGTCAGCACTCTCCCAAAAGGTCTCCATCTGATCTTCTCATTCTTGACCTTTAGCTGATAAGCATCTATGCTGCTAGCAATCTCTCTCATCAGAATCTTGGGCCAATGGAGCTTCATGCCGTTGAAGATGGCACAAAGAATACTGCCATTGGGAAGAGGTGAAGTTGTTGTGGTTTCCAGTCTTCCCACACACAGACTTCCCTACAAGATAACAGAGATGGCTCATAATCTCACCAAAATCTCTCCTTGGCGTAGTTTTGTAATGGCCAGAAAGAGAATCTAGCTTTCCTGTCAGAGTCGAACAGGTAGCATCTTGAACCTCCTGAGAAACTTCAACAGGGGCACC
This sequence comes from Adenophora triphylla var. japonica, assembly GCA_022495995.1. Classification (NCBI taxonomy): domain Eukaryota; kingdom Viridiplantae; phylum Streptophyta; class Magnoliopsida; order Asterales; family Campanulaceae; genus Adenophora; species Adenophora triphylla. The sequence continues at coordinate 206,275 of JAFEMH010002037.1, forward strand.
AGAGACATGGAAATCATAGGTGCTTCGGATATCCAAATAGTCAATTGAGACTCTGAATCCTTCAACTACTCCCACTAAGTTGGGGATCTTGGTACCATCAGAAAGCTCAGTTTCTCCCTTCACAGCGGTTTCATAAAATTGGTCAATGAAGGAAGGGATGGTATATGTTTGCTGTTTGTTGAATAAGGGAAGGATTCCAGAAGCTTGCATCTTTCTCATCATCTCTCTTCCCAGAGCATCAGACCGCAACTCTGGTTCATTTATCTCCCAACCTGGCAGGAAATACTTGGTATTCTACAAATAAAACACACAAGTTAGAACACTTTAGGAAAATCACAGTTCACATGCGGTTGGTGCACACATGCGGTTGGCAATAGTGCGGTTTTGGAAATGAAAAAATTTCCAACCACAATGAAACTGTGAACACAGGTGTAAGTGCTCCAATTTGAGTTGGTAGCTTTTTCGTTAGAAAGTTAACGAAAGTTTTAACATTTCTAACATTTCTAACAATTCCTAACATTTCTAACAAAGTGAGGGTAGATTAGGGATTGCCACTTTAAGTTAAACCAAGAAAAGAATCTCAAAAAGCAAAAGAAATTAGAAAAATCCGAATTAAGAAAGTTGAAAAAACGGCTTCGCTTTGAATTTTAAAAAGATTATTCTTCCCCGTCCAAAAGCCGACCGTAGCGGTATGAACAGTGCACGCGTCGATCCTTGTCCGCGCGGATACGTTTGATTCTCACAGTGTCCTATAAATTGAACCCTCCTCTCTCAGTTTACACAACACAATTTGATCACAGCAACGAAACTCTGGCGAAATATAGAGAGAAAACAGTGGGAATCCTTAGATTGCCACCATTTTCTCTCCAATCTTTCCCAAATCTCACTCACTCACAAACACTTCAAATCACTCTCATACATACTCTCATACATACACCAATCCAAGCTCAAATCACCCTATAGGAGGAGGATTAGAGAGAAAACATAGAGGACTTCATTGTTATCTACTTGTTTTCTCTTTAACCAACTCAAATCATCAACCCTAAACACCCTCAAACACTCTCATATTCAAGCCTTAAACACTCTCACATTCAAGCATTCAAACACAAAACACAAGGAAGATAGGTATAACCTCCCTCTCCTTACCCTAAAATTCATCCATGCATGCATTTTCAAGCTACAAAATGTAGTTTATTCATCTTCTTGCTTTAGATCCAAGAAGATCACCATGGAAGTTCATCTCCATGGATGATCTTCTACAAGGATCTACATTATTTTCAAAGTGTTCTTACTTTCTTTCAAAGAAAACACATTTCCAAAACCCTAAAAATCATTTTCATACACCAAATCCCATTTTCAAAGGATAAAATTCCCCTTCCCAAGCAAATGAAGTGCTTAGTCCTAATGTACCCCAAGGATGGTTTGGTATAGTTGATTCACCACTAAAATGTCTAGTGATCACTAACCAAAACCTAGGGAAATGGGGACAAGCATGGATGCAAAAACCCCCTTTAAAATCATATTTTCTCTCTTGAGAAGTTGCTGTCCAATAGCAATTTTCTCAGACCTCAGTCCATGGTCTAATTTTTTGGACATAGATAAACTTGGAATTTGGTGTTGACTACAAAATACTTTTTGTAGCCAACATCCAGATCTTTCCATACATATTTTTACTTTATTTTTTGCGTGAGTAAAACTCAATCTTTCAATTTTTCTCTTAGAGGCCAGTTCATTAGCTTCTGGAAATCCAGATTTCACATCTGAGATTTCCAGAAGGTTTTGACCCCTCAAATCATCTCCAAAATGAAAAGTTCTTTTACAGAAACCTTTTTTAAGGTGTTTTGAACATTTTTCATTCCCGGACTTTCCCCAGATTCTGGATTTTTCAAGCCCTAAAGTCCATTTCAAAGTCGAGGGTCAACTGATTTTTTCATTTTGGCAGAAATGGTTTTCAACTTCCAAAAATCTTTTGAGTTACAAATCTCAACCCAAAAATCACCCAAAAAATCATGGGATCAGTTTAAAGCCTTAAAAAGAGTTCTCAATTTTTACTTACCTCAGTTTCAACTTATTTTGGCCAAAACACACACACACACACACGCACACACAACAAAGGATTTTGAATGTTTGGAAGACTCGTTTTTACGAGGCGTTCCGGGTGCACACTAACGTCCTTCCCGGTGCGTAACGTGACCTCCGAACTCGAATCTCTTGATCTCGGGCATTTTTCAAAGTTTTGGCCCTCAAAATAAAAATGGCGTGGCGACTCCGTTTCGTTGATTTTCTTCAAATAAAAATGGGAAAATTTTCGGATACACATCATCACAACAGGTAGGAAACAAATAAGAAAAACACAAAAGTATATACTTAGTACGTGGCATTGTAATCCAAAATTATCCCACACTGCAAGCGGTGCTTAGAGAGGAAATTTATGGTGTCCAGCCTATATACTTAGTAAAACTTAAGTAGTTTTCAAGCATGCGGTTTCAAAAATTATATGTATGCGGTTTTGAAATCACGGCATGCGGTTTCAAGAATGCGGTTGATAAACCAAAAACAGATGCGGTTTTGAAATTATAAATTAGCAACTGTAAGTGCGGTTTCAAAACGAATATCATGCGGTTTTAAGGATGCGGTTCAAACATGCAATAGGCAAAATTTTCAGAAATTTTCTAAGTATGGAAAAACAAATTTGAAAAATTAGGTCAAACCAAAACATAAGAACTTTTCTGAAAATGGAGATGAACAGTCATATGAATGCATGAAGAACACGAAGAACACCAAGAACAGAGATTTGAAAAATGTTAACCAAAATGAACAAATAACATGTCAAAATGATCACATTGAGCAGTAGATTAACAATATAACAATAAAAACCTCTACTTTGCTCAGAATCACCCAGAAAATGGAAAAATCAGAGAGTGGGTTTCGAAACTTAGAAAGTTTAAAATTCAAAATCAGTGCTCAAGATGTTGATTGATCATAAAACAGAGTTTAGAAACTTAATCTATGCAAGATTCCGAACAAAACCTAACAAATATCATGCAAAATGATCAAGATTTGAAGCATATATGAACAAAAGTTAGATAGGGTTGTTCGAAGCTTGGAAATGTTCATCAATGGCGTAAAACAATTCAATAGCATGTATGATTTGCAGAAGATAAAAGAGTTTAAAGTTCAGAAATCATACCATGTCTTCGATGGGTTGCTTAGGTGCCATTGAAGAAGAAAAACTTAAAGCTTTATGAATTTTTGAAGGTTAGAGAGAGAAAGTGAGTTGGTAGAGAAACTGACAAAGGTACGGTGCCAGAGAGAGAAGACAGCTGAAAAGTTTGAAAAGGTAAGGTATGTCTTCTATAAATAGGAAAGGATTAGGGTTTGGCAAATTGAAAGGGACATGATCGATTCACCAACTCAGTGAATCATTGCAAACATAGCACCCTTTCAGCTTTATCCCATCAACCAATGACGGCTGACATGAAGGCCATTTAATGCTAATGTTCCCTTTGCATTGAATGCTCTCAAAATTTAAATTTTCGTGGGAAAACATTTGCAAATAAACCCTTAAAGAAAAATAAGGAATGAAAAATAAATAAAAGAATTTGAACAAAGCTTTTTTTTTTTTTAATAAATAACCGTAAGTAAAAGTAAAGATAGAAAAATACTCCAAGTTGAAATGCGGTTGAGATCCAAGCGGTTGAGTCAGCATGCGGTTTGAGTGAAGCGGCTGTCATAGCCGGTGCGGTTGGATATACTTGCGGTTTGATGCACGCGGTTCAACAAAGCGTGGAATTGAAACTATACTTAACACACAAGTTAGTTAATAAAAAGTATGGAATTTATTTAAGTTCAAGCATACCCATTTCTCCTCTAAGGAATGAAAACCTCTTGGAGTCAAGAGCTTTGGTGAGGATATCGGCAATCGGTTGTCCGTCCCACATACTCTAAATGGATATTCCTCTTCTCCACATGGTCTTTGAGGAAATGATACTTGATATCAATATGCTTGGTCTTGGAATGCATGACAGGTTGTTGGAGACTGAAATAGTTGAAGTGTTGTCACACATGATAGGGCAATTCCCTTCATGGATTCCATAGTCTACCAACCGCCGCTTCATCCAAAGGAATTGACAAAGAATAACTACCGGCCAGAATATACTCGGCCTCCGTGGTTGACACCGAAACCGAAGCTTGCTTCTTGCTGGCCAAGCAACTAGTCTATTCCCGAGAAAATGACAAGTACCACTAGTGCTTTTCCCGTCAATAGTACAAGCCGCATAATCTCGCATCCGAATAACCTACAAGATCGAAGTTCGAATCTTTGGAGTACCAAAGTCCAAGGTTAGTGGTTCCAGATAAATAGCGGATTATACACTTGACTCGCAATAAGATGTGCTTCTCTAGGATACGCTCGATAGCGAGCACATACACGTATACTAAACATAATATCTCGGCCCACTAGCAGTTAAGTAAAGTAATGAGCCGATCATACCTCGATATAAAGTTTGATCAACCTTCTTACCTTTGAGATCCTTATCTAGCTTATTGCCTGTGACCATAGGAGTATCATATGCTTTAGCATTTTCTAATCCAAACTTCTTTATCAACTCCTTGGTGTACTTGGCTTGGCTGATGAAGATACCTTCTTCGCATTGCTTGATTTGAAGCCCGAGGAAGAAAGTTAATTCTCCCATCATGCTCATTTCAAACTTGCTTTTCATTAGCTTCTCGAAACGCTTACAAAGTAACTCATTAGTAGAACCAAAAATAATATCATCGACATATATTTGAACAAGTAAAGTATGCTCATTATATTTGGCAATAAAAAGAGTTGTATCAATTTTACCACGTTTAAATCTTTTTTCTAGTAAAAATTTAGAAAGAGTCTCATACCATGCCCTTGGAGCTTGCTTAAGTCCATACAAAGCTTTCTGGAGTTTGTAGACATGATTAGGAAACTTGGAGTCTTCAAATCCAGGTGGTTGGGCAACATACACGGTCTCTTGCAGTTCGCCGTTGAGGAATGCACTCTTTACGTTCATTTGATATAACTTGAAATGCTTGAAAGAGGCATAGGCTAGGAAGATTCTGATAGCTTCCAATCTTGCAACTGGAGCAAAGGTTTCATCATAATCAATTCCTTCTTCTTGCCTATATCCTTGTGCAACCAACCTTGCTTTATTCCTAGTGATGCTTCCATTTTCGTCCATCTTATTCCTAAATACCCACTTAGTTCCTATCACTCCTTTATCCTGAGGTCTAGGCACCAAAGTCCAGACCTTGCATCTTTCAAACTGGTTGAGTTCTTCTTGCATAGCAATGACCCAACTGGAATCTTGGAGTGCTTCATCAATCTTCTTGGGTTCAACTTGAGATAAAAGAGAAGTATGCTCGTCATAATTTGATCTCCTTGTTTGAACACCGGAAAACAGATCACCAATCACATTTGTGAGGGGGTGACTACTGACTTCACGAACCTCCGGGGGTAAGTCTGGTTGAACTGAGGTTTGCTGAAGATCTTCAATTGGAACATCGTTAGATCCTTCAGCGAAGTCATGGAATGTAAGTTGATGAAGAGGTTCTATAAGCTGGATAGGGGAATTCTCAACTTCTTCTTCCCTAGGAGTTGCATCTAGAGTAGGAACTTCAGGTGCGGTTTCAAAGGTGCGGTTTGAGGGAATTTCAGTTGAGGGTCTTTGGATTTTGCGGTTGAGGTTCGGGTGCGGTTTGAGATGGTTCACCTGTTTCATTATGCTCAACAAAATCATCAGCAACATTTGGAGCCAAATGTGGCTTAAGGAGAGAATGCTCATCAAAAGTAACATGGACAGACTCAACTATTTTTAAACTAGTTTTATTGAAAATACGAAAAGCTTTTGAATGTTTAGCATACCCAACAAAAATACCTTCGTCGGCCTTGGCTCCGAATTTACCTCTATTTTCTCTTCCGTTGTAGAGGACAAAACATTTGCAGCCAAAGATCTTGAAGAATGCAATGTTGGGGGTTCTTCCTCGCCAAAGCTCATATGGAGTCTTATTATAGGTTTTGTTGATGAGGGAGCGGTTACGAGTGAAGCATGCTTTGTGTTGATTGCTTCAGCCCAAAAATGCGAGGTAGCTTCGCCGAGATATCATTGTCTTTCCGGCCTCAATCAATGTCCTATTCTTCCTTTCCACAACCCCATTTTGTTGTGGAACACAGCGTGATTGAAAAATTGTGATCAATCCTACGGTCATCACAATACCGGCAACACCGATTGTTCTTAAATTCCGTTCCATTATCTGATCGAACACTAACGATGTCGTCTTCTTTTTGAGTTTGGAGCCATCTAAAGAGTGCGGTGAGAATCTCATAGCAATCATCTTTGGAAATCATCATCTCAACCCACGTATATTTTGAGTAATCATCCACCACCACTAAGGTATATCTATTTCCTCCAATGCTGGCAGTGGTTACGGGTCCAAACAAATTTATGTGAAGCAGTTGTAAGCATTTTGAAGTTGTTGGAGCGGTCTTGCTGGTGAAAGACGACGCGGACCGCTACCAAAGCCGGTGCATGCACCGCATTTCTCTGGATGGTGGTCAGCCACTTTGGGTAAACCACGAACGAGGTTTTCCCTACCAATCTTTGCAAGATACTTGAAGTTCAAGTGGCTCAACCTCTTGTGCCATAGCCAACTATTTTCGCTCACATTCTTAGCTACAAAACGAGATTAGTAATACTACATGCGGAATTTAGATCAATAATGTAAATATTACTCTTACAAATCCTCGTGAGTAGGGTGACGCCGGAAATGCTATCTTTGATAAAGCAGTTTGATGACGTGAAGTTGCAAAGCATTCCTTTGTCGCAAAATTGAGAAATCGAAAGGAGGTTGTGCTTGAGTCCTTCAATAAGAGAAACCTTCTCAATGGTTAGGTTTCCTCCCCTTATAACACCATATCCAATGGTCTTGCCTTTGTTGTTGTCACCAAAGGTTACAGACGGACCACTTGCTTCAACGACATCTTCAAGTAATGATCTATCTCCGGTCATATGTCTTGAGCGGCCCTTTGTCAAGATACCATTCATTATCCTTGGAGTGACCGGCCATGAAGCGAGAGGACCTAAAATGTAAACATTAAGAACGAGGTCCCCCTTTATTCCTTGGAGTCACGAAGTTAGCAACCCTTTACGACCCACACCTTGGCGAAGGAGGTTTACTCTTCCTGGCATTGGATGTGAACCGCAAAAGGCATTCTGCAGCCTTGTGACCTAAACCATCACACACAGAACATTTATAATAGCTACAAGCTTCATGAGGTTTTACTAACTCCTTACTCTTCTTAGGAGTTGCATGCGGTTTGGGACAAGGAAGCGGTTTTGGAGGAGCGGTTCCGGCTAAGAGTCCGGCTGAGATAAAGGGAACAGGCTTTGGTTTGACCATGTATTTCCTGGGAACGCTATTCCTGCTTTTGAAGGCAGGAGGAGCGGTCGAAGAAGACGCGCGGTCAGACCTGAAGTTGGAAGCACCACCTTTTCCTCCAGGAGCGGTTGGAGCAGGTATGCGACCAATTCCATAAGTCATTTCCTCTTCAGCTGCTTCCACAGAATCCTTAGGTTTCAACACATAATTCTTTCCATATTGCTTTCCTTTAGGGTAGACATAATTTATTTGTCGTCCTTTACCCTTTCCTTTAGCATGCTTCCCCTTAGGAATTTTTTTAGTTAGTTCTAAAATTTCATCATCCTTTTCACTCGAGGATGCACACTTCTCCTCTTCCTCAGATCCAAAACCTAGGCCTTCCTTAATTCCAGGAGGAACTTGGGAGTCCATGATTTTATCCTTGGTGGATTGAGACTTGAGCCACGAATCAACAATCTTTTGGAGATCGTTGATTTGGGTTACCAAGTCATCATTCCGGAGTTGAAGTGCAGCAACCTTAGTTTCAAGGATGCGGTTACGATCGACAAGAGGAGTCATACTTACGATTTGGTCCTTAAGATTTGAAATTTCGGACTTCATCACGGTTTTCTCCGTCTTGTACGTATTTAGTTCATCATGAGCTAAGCTTAAGGCTTTCTTAAGATTAGAGAATTGATGGATCACCATTTCAGCTTCCGTGAACATCCTTTCATGTTCCATGGGAGAAACCTCTTCCACCACCTTTTTTAAAATTTTCTTCTTTGGAATTGTTTTTGAAGGTGGAGCATTTGTAGGAGGAAAAATGGGACGTGAATACGAGCAATTTCCTATCTTAATGCTAGGAGTAAGTTTGATATCATCATCCAATTTAAAATTTAGAAGTTTTGTAGAAACCTCTTTCTCTTCCATATCTTGCGACTCGATTGACTCGGGAATCGACTCATCGGAAGCGTACGCAATTGCGAGATTAACCTCTTCGGTTTCATCATCACTTCCATCATCCGAATCTGTTTCAATCCAAGTAGCCAATTCCTTGGAATTCTCTTCCTCCTCAGCAACCATTCCCTTGCGACGAGAAAATTTCACAGGAGAGGTTTTCTTTTTCATGTATTCATATTTAGGCTGTGGACACTCAGATGCGAAGTGACCAGGTTTTCTACAATTGTAGCAAACTAGATCACTCTTTTTCTTTGTATCTCCAGCCTTAGAAAACGTTGTAGGAGGTTTGCTTTTTGAAAATGATTTTGTGAAAGGTTTTGAAGATTTTGTAAATTTTTGGAATCTTTTCACAAACATGGCAAAATCATCATCATCCATCTCGATGAGTGATGAGGTTGATATGGAAGGATCAGTGGTTTGGTTGGATGTAGATGGTTTCTCCTCATGTTCCACGACGGACATGGATAGCGATTTGGTTTTCCCTTCAATCTCTTCAATATGATTTAATTTTAATTCATAGACTCTAAGATTGGCGTACAAGTTACTTAACGACCAAGTACCCAAAACTTTGGAGTCTTCTAAAGAGGTAGCCTTATTTACCCATTTAGAACCTAAAGCCGATAGGAAAGTCATATTGATTTCCTTATCGGTTAAAGTTTTGCCAAGAGATCTACAAGCATTAACTACCTCAACATATCGGTCGTAGGTTTGGCCCTTGAGGTTTCGTTGGATTTTACGTTGAAGTTGTTGTATGATCTTTCAACGACATATAATTTGCTTTCCTTGCATTCGTCATCACCTTCGAGGTAGCTCTCAATGGCATCCCACATACGCTGCGGTTTTGAGGTACATCACTTTACGTAGAGTTGATACGGGAGGGTTCCGAGAAATGATGTGCCTAGCCTTTCTGTCCAAGGCAACCAATCTCTTCTCTTCATCCGACCACTCTTCTTTTGGCTTTTTGACCTCTGGAATTGTTGCACGGTGGTTGCATACGTGTTGGCCTTCATTGGAACTAACGGGCCATTGATCACGCACTCCACCAGCATTTCATCTATAGTTTCCAAATGAATAAGCATTCGGCACTTCCAGATGTCAAAGTGGTCTTCGTCCAAGATTGGAATGTGTGAATAGTTAACAGTAGTCATTGTCTTTGTATTTGCCATTTCGAATCGGCACACAAGCTGTTAAGCTTGAAAAACTGTGGTTTTAAAATGTGCACGCTCTGATACCACTTGTTGGTCCCAAAGGTGGCAACAAGGGTGAAAATACAGCTAGAGGGGGGGTGAATAGCTGTAATAAATTTTTCGCCCTCAATTTAAAACTAATCCTCTATACTTACAAAACCGCTTGCAGTGTAAGAAACTGCAAGTAGAGTTATAAAATGCACAGCGGAATTATAGAGTGTAAAGCGGTTTTAGAGGCGGTTTGTAAAATGCGGTTTTGATATGCGGTTTTGGTAAGTGCAGTTTTACAAACACGTGTGGTTTTGACTTTGTTAACTCCAAACACTATTTCACAATAATGGATAACTATATAAAGATCAAACAGAGAAACAGAAAGATAATTAGTAAGCACAAGTAAGTATAAATGCAGAAAATAAGAACACGATATTTGGAGTGGTTCAATCGATAAACGATCTACGTCCACTACCAAGATGGTTAGTCTTGGATTTCTAAGAGAGATTTTATATTAAGTATTTGAGAGATTACAAAGTACAATAAAATCTTTTCTATGAAGAACAAATCCTAGACTATAACCAGTGTATCTCAAATGTATAATCTATGTGATTAAACAAGTGAGGTGTGTGTGTGAGAACAATATCAAGGCTCTTTAAATCTGTAAGATGTAGAGCTCAATGATTCTTGAATGTGTTAAGGCTTGATTTCTGGGCTGGGGAATATTTCTTGAAGTATGAAGATGAAGATTCAAAAGGTTGAATAATTTACGGCGAGCTTCAACTTCTATGAACACGGCACTTCTCAATTTTTCAAGCAATCTTCAAATGGTGAAGATTAGGGGTATTTATACCCAAGCATCAAGAAACTAGCCGTTGGATACGGTGTGTAAGGACGGTACTTGATGCAATCCTATTGGTCCACAATATCCACTTTTGTCCTTTGAATGCAGCTTTGCCGCAGATAAAGGCTGATCAGGCTCAGTACCAACAGCAATGAGAGGTTAGGACACCTGTCACCTTTTCAAGATCCTTGCATATCTTCTCTGACATTGAATCACGTGACAAGATTTGGTGGTTGACTTTTGATATTGCTGACGTGGATTCCAACGGATAAAAAATGGTTCACTTCAAGTAGCCAATCATTGGATGCGGTTGGTGAGGAGCGGTTTGACAAGAGCGGTTTCACCGGCGTTTGAGATCCTTCGGTGCGGTTGAGATTTGGAACCGCAATGCGGTTGCATGTGCGGTTGACAAGGCGGTTTACTGCTTGGAGTTCAGAGCGGTTCTTAACCAAGTATTCCACTAGGCGGTTTTGAACTTCTGAACTGCATATCCTTAGATCCAATGAGTCTTGTGCCAGTCTTCAAGCCTAAATTTAACCTATTCTATAAAATGGACTTAGCTAAAAAATTGAAGTATAAGCTTCATTACATAGGGTCCTAAAGTCCTTAAAATAGACAGGAGGTTATGGTATCAATCAAATCTAATACAAAATAGGAGGGTTAAAACATGCATACCCAACAGAAACAGTAAAATAATTTCGTTTAGGATCTTGAAAATCTGTCTATTTATACTTCATACTATAACCTAAATTAACAAGGAAAAGAAAAAAGGAAAAACAAAATAAAAGTTTACAAATCATAACCGTCTTCAGCAAACAATGACGTCAGAACACGCCTGGGGCACGAGTCGTGCAAATCCTCACGAGTCATCCCATTGATCTTCAGTCGTGATACGAATCGTGAGGTAAAATGTAGTTGCGCGGGATTGAGGAACGACTCGTGCTATTGAGCACGAGTCGTGCCCTTTCCTGATTTCTCCAACTTTCAGCCTTCTGCTCCTTGGTCCCTGAAGTTTCCTCTTTGTAATACTTTGACCCTTGAAAATTCAGCTGACTTGACTTGTTGGCTTCTTTCCTGGCTTCCTCACTTTCATCCAAACAAATCCAACTCATATTACAATAAAATTGCCATAATAACCTTTCCTATTACAATGTTTTCTCAATAATACAAAATATAGCAATTTAACTAAAATAAACACAAAATGTAACCAAATTGCTATAAAATGTCCGGAAAAACCGAGGAATTACTAAAGCTAAAAACAACCTATGCCAGAGAAAAATAGGAGCTACCCAAATATGGAATATTTGAATATAAATCAATGGCTTTTTTGAAAGTAGTTTTTATATCAAATTTGTTCCCCATAGTAATATTTAACAGGTTCTGCAAGTTCATGGGGATGCATAACCTGTTAAATAACAATCTTAATGTGTTGGGCGTAATTAAGCATGTATTTTAGTACATTTTTATGCTCAAACAACTTATTTTCAATAAATATTACACTATTTTTTTGAGTTCCTTATACTAGTAATCCTGTTCCCCATCCCAATTTGAGACATTGAAACAGTGAAGTAATATTAGGGTTCCTTTATAGTTTTATTAATTTCTAGATTCCTTTATAATTTAATCAATTTCAACACAAATTTGATACACTGAACCAGATAAAGTAATTTTCAGTTTTCTTATATCAGCTATCATGTCCCTAATTCCAATTTAGAAATAGAGACCACCTCTACATTTGATTTACTGATAACTAAATGTCCCAATAGGATTAGAAGCTTGCATATATATACACAACTTATTGACTAACGTGTATTTTTAGATATCAGAAAAGTTTTTTCTGAACTATCATTTTTTGTGGTCGTAACATTCATCATTACTATCAGTATTGTGGGTCGGACTCGTTTCGGATTCACCTCGACACCCACCTTAGCTATATTTTTTCCAGCCCCAATCCAGATTAGACTTGATATGATATACTCCCTCAATCTCATTACTGTTGTAAACATAGAAACAATTTTTTTAAAACCCAATTCAGATGTAAAAGACATCATTGTTTGATTTGTACCATATGATGTTGAGGGTTCTTCATTTTGTTATGAGATGGACTGATGTTTGATGTTTATTTAGGTGTATAATACTCGTGTTGTTTTAAAAGAAAAGACATCATTGTTTGATTTACACATTTTTTGGCGTTTATTTTTAGATAATTTTTGAAACAATATATCATTATTTTGGGACAGAATGAGTATCTTTAAATCCATCCATCGACTTTAAGTATTCTTATTTTAATTACAATATTCTTTAACATATTCACTCATGTTACAGATTTGGACTTTGTAATCTTAGCACTTCGCCATCTCTCAGTTTCTTCCCCTTTATCACAACGAGAGCTCTAAGAAAGGTAACTATTTCTCTTCTTCAAAAACTTTTATATGCTATTATGAGAATCATTTTGAGTATTGACTTTGAGTAATGCATTTTCTTGCAATTTGAATGCATTTTTTGAGTTTTTTTATCGCAGTTTGAGTTATTCTTCAAAAAAAATTATATGCTATTATGAGAATCATTTTGCTAGTTTTAATCAATTCGTTGAAATATTTTTATCCAGTGTTGTCATTTTTAGATGGTATTAATCTGTATTAGAATGGTGTTTATGAATTTATCTTGATTTGCAGGAAACATGTCCCATCATCGTGATTGGATGTATAGGGATGGTGTTGTGAATTCAGGTTATGTGGAAAAATTTATAAATGGGGTAGAAGAGTTTCTTGAATTTGCTTTTTCACATCCAGAGTGTGTGGCTGATGGAAAGATAAGGTGTCCTTCAAGAAAATGTGATTTTAGCATATTTAAGTCACGAGAGTGTGTACGAATGTGCTTACTTAATAATGGGTTTGTGCCTGACTATAAAAGATGGAGCAGACATGGGGAATCTAACAGTGAGATGGAAAATATTAATACAAAAGATGAGAGAAATGAAAATTGGGCTAGTGAAATGTTAAAGGAAGTCGTAGGTCCAAACTGTAATCCATTTAATGAGAATCCTAATGCACAATCAAAAAGCTTTTTTGACTTATTTGAGTCTTGTAATGAAACATTGTGGAATGGGTGTGACTCTTACACTAAGCTCACCGCTGTTAGTCAATTGTTGCACTTGAAATCTGAGTACGGGATTCCGAATAAGGGGTTTGATGCACTATTAACTTTTATAAAGAAAATGTTGTCGAATGATGAGAAATTGCCAGAATCTTATTATAAATGTAAGTCTTTAATGAAGGGTCTAGGTTTGCCTCATGAAAAAATACATGCTTGTGAAAATGATTGTGTTTTGTTTTGGGGGAAGAACAAAGACCTGATAGCATGTCCAACATGCGGCGAGTCCAGGTACAAGAGCCTTTAAAATGCCATAATTGAGAAACGTAAGCCTATACCAAAAAAAGTCATGCATTATTTCCCGCTCATTCCTAGACTGCAAAGACTTTACTTGTCATCAAAAACTGCTGAGCACATGAGGTGGCATAGTGCAAAGCGTATGGATATTGAGGGTGAGATAAGTCACCCTGCTGATGGCAAGGCTTGGAAAGATTTTGATCGTAATTATCCGGCCTTTGCAGCAGATTCTCGAAATATTAGACTAGGATTAGCAACTGATCGGTTTAATCCCTTCTGTCACTCTAGTAAGCCGCATTCAACATGGCCCGTGTTTATTGTCCCTTATAATCTACCCCCATGGATGTGTATGAAACCAGCGTACATGTTTATGCCATTAGTTATTCCAGGGCCTAAGGGACCAGGTAGAGAGCTTGATGTATATCTAGAGCCTCTTATTGCAAAACTAAAGACACTATGGTGTGAAGGGGTTGATACTTATGACATCTCTCTCAAAAAAAAAATTTAGTATGAGGGCTGCATTAATGTGGACTATCAGTGACTTCCTTGCCTATGGTATGCTGTCCGATTGGAGTACACATGGAAAGTTATTGGCGCATAGATTTTAGTATGAGGGCTGCATTAATGTGGACAACACCTTAGCTTTTACACTTAAAGAAGGTAGGAAGCCATGTTACTTTGGGTGTCATCGTCGATGGTTAAAATCTGCACATAGATTCCGATCAAACAAGACCAATTTCAACAATAAAACTGAGAAAAAGTCTGCTCCTCCAAGACAAACAGGAGATCAGATTTTTGATTATGTTGATCAGTTTGATCCAATCATTTTTGGGAAGGGGCAAAATAGTGATGAAAGAATTCCTGGGTTTGGGGTTGAGCATAATTGGACTAAAAAGAGCATATTTTTTAAGTTGCCATATTGGCACAAACTCTTGATTCGACACAACTTAGATTTGATGCACATTGAGAAGAATGTTTTTGACAATGTATTTAATACAGTTATGAATGTCAAGGGGAAAACTAAAGACAACTACAAAGCCCGAATAGATTTAGAAACTCTTGGAATTAGACCTGAATTGCATACAAAACCGGGTAATAATGGGAAAGTAATATTGCCAAAAGCCAAGTACACTTTAACTAATGAGCAAATCAAACAAGTGTACGAGTGGCTCCAATCACTCAAAGTTCCAGATAGGTATGCAGGGAACATTTCTCGGTGTGTTAACCCTAAAGAGTGCAAGATAGTTGGGCTTAAAATACATGATTGTCATATTTTAATGGAAAGATTCTTGCCACTTGCCTTGCGTGATTTCTTGCCCAAGGATGTGTGGGAACCCTTGAATGCACTCAGTCAGTTTTTTAAGGATATATGCTCAAAGGTGTATAAGGAAGAGGAGTTAGAGAAGCTTGACTCTGGAATAATTGAAACTTTGTGTAGGCTTGAGATGATTTTCCCCCCTTCCTTCTTTGATTCAATGGAGCATTTACCTATTCACTTAGCATATGAGGCTAAGGTGGGAGGTCCAGTCCAATATCGTTGGATGTATTCTTTTGAAAGGTAATATCCTAATTTTTGTTCATATTTCACTTAGTTTATAGTTTTTTTATCTTTATTTAACATACCCCTAATTGTCACATGAAGGTGTATGCAACACCTTAAAAGAAAAGTATGAAATAAAGCATGTCCAGAAGGTTCAATTGCACAAGCATGTTGGATCGAGGAAGTTACTAACTTCTGTTCACACTATTTTGACCCCATTATTCAAACCAAGCACAATAGAGTGGATCGAAATGATGATGGGGCTATGGAGGAACCAAAAGGAGCATTACCAGTTTTTAGTTTTTACCCTTGACGGTCGTGCCCTTGGTAAGGGCAAACGACGCTTTTTGTCATGTGAAGAAGTTAGTGCTATAGGCTTGTATATATTCTCAATTGTGACTATGAGAAAGCCTATGATAAAATAAAGTAAGTTTACACATGATAATCTTAAAATTAATACTCCACTTATTTCCAATCTAATCTAATCATTTTTTTATATATATGTCTTGTACTTTCAGTGAACACAGAGTATTAGTACAGGAACTTCACCCAAATATGTCAGAAAATCACGTAGAGGAAGAGCACCATAGAACCTTATTTCAATGGTTCCAGAACCATTTCAAGAGGGACAGCGATAATAACTTGAAGATATTAGCAATGGGACCATATAGAGACGTGACAAGTTATCAGCGTTATCTCATGAATGGGTTTCAATTCCATACAAATAAACTAGAGTTAGGGAGGGTGACACAAAGTTCTGGAGTTCTAGTGAAGGGAAGTAACTACGGATATGACGTAAATGACTTTTTTGGACACTTAGTAGAAGTCATTGAGGTACATTAGCTGCCAAAAACTTTTCGAAGTTCCTCTTTGGGTGGAAAAGAACTGCATTAAAGGCATATGGAACAATTGAGGCTGCAAAGAACCATACGCCTGAATGGACAAGCAGTGATGTATGGAAGCATTGTGTAACTATTGGTTGTGTTTTGAGTTTGCTCGTGCTAGTGAGCTGCGTAAGAAAAATCTAGCTTCTTTGATTAAAAATATTCCACACACATCGGGGAGGGTTCCTTACGAGGAAATTGACTTGAAATTGGTAAAGTAAAATGAACTTTATATAATTTGTTTGTATTTTGTGTGATCTGTTTAATCATTTATTTTTTAATCATTTTTCTACTTGCACAAAGAGTAATAAATGTGTATTAACATACAGCATGCTAGCTTGGGTCGTGCTCCGACTCAAATTGAACGTTTTACAGCGACTCATATTAAAAAGAACAAAAGCAGTGAGAACAATGAAAAGATATGGATTACTAAAGATGCTGAAGAGCTTCAGGTATGTTCTATGTGATTGAAACTACTTATTTGAGGAGTGTATCTCAAGCTTAATAAGGCCTTACTCCCATTTACTCTTACCATTTATCTCTTATTTGGACTGGTTGTTGATATCATCAGTAAATTTGGTGTTAAGTCAACTTTCATTGTAGAGCTAGTCAGCTAGGTATATATTAAACCAAGGTTTACATTATTATGAGTATCCCCTCATGTTAAATGTCAATCACAAGGAACAAATCACTTTACTTATACTCATTCTCAAGTTCACAGTAGGTATATATAACATTCTTGTAGTCAATTAACACTAGATATATGAATCAGTTAGATAATGTAAGCAAAAGTTTGCCTTAGTACGACATGGTTCAAATGGCCTCTCAATATAGTTTGCAGCAGCCATTTAGTTTGTTTAGCATATGTGATCTGAAGTATATCATATACCATTCATAGCTGATGGTCACATGTAATCTTTTGTTGTTGTGGTCATATGTATACTCATATGTATTTCCTACATAAAGTATAATATTTGATGTTGGGGATGATTCTGATTGTTTTAGTGTACATACAAGGTTTGTGTAGCATGATTTATATGTTGACAATAATTGAGTAATGCCTCTTCTAGCAATTTAAATGCATATTTTGAGATTTTTAATCGCATAGCATTTAGCAGCAGAGCAAAGACTTAACCTACTGCTGCTGCAGGTTCTTTGGGTCTCAACTCATTGTACTCCAATATTCAATCCCTTTCTTATTCTACAAAATATCAAAATGTATTCATATACTTGAGTAAATTCATCGCTTGGCTTAAAAAGAGCGACTACTTTTGTCTCAAAATGAATGACCAAAAATATTTCAAATTTACGTTTGATCTTGGGTCATTCATTTTGGGACGGAGGGGGTACTTTTTCTGTGATGTTCATTGCTGGCTGGGTGTCTTGTTCTTATGAATTTTTTCCATTAAAAACAGTCCATAAAGTTCCTAAAAAAGGACTCTCAATGTAGGTACAAAATTTGGGCAGCTTGAAAACTAACCAAACTTGAGTAGAAACATGGTTTGAAAGAAAAAAATGGCTAACTGAGCATGAATCATATCTGGTGATGATATTGGCCATTGATCCTATCTAACTTGTATTCTCTCAACATTATTCCTTTGTCTAATATATATGTGGTCTATGCAAATGAAGTGCATGAAGCAAATGGGCTGGATCCTGCAGTTCCCGTCAATGCAATTTTGAATCCTGGATGTGATGCAGTTTCTGACCCTGGTTGTAAGGCATGGCAAGTGGTGGCCGGTGGTGTAAGGAAAGGAAGATTGTTTGGATGATCAGGCGAGAAATGGAAAAAACGTTCTGGTTGTGCTTCATCAGTCGATTATGCGGCATACATTTCTTCACAAAACTCGATCGAGGAAATAAGGAATTTGAAAGAAGCTCTACGTGCAAAAACGAAGAAACTGGATCAAGAATCAAAAGAAAAGAATGAACTAAAGGTATATGTTAAAAGCATGGCTCCTCTTTGGGCTGAAATGGCAGAGAGATGCGGAATGGGTCCATGTCCTTCTCCTCCTTTGTTCAGCAATGCTAGTTCCTCTACACCTAGTTCAGATGGTGGGTCAAATGTTCCAATGGTGACATCTCCTTTTGATGACTATGGTGAGAATGATGATGATATGGCATAGTTAAATATATATGGTTTTAGACTGTCTTATCATTTTGCTTGAAGACTACTATATGAGTGTTTGGTAATCATGTAAGTTTTTGGAGATGCATAAACATGTTTGGCTGACTTAGCTATAGCCGTATTTTGGACAAGTATGGGAATATGTTATCAAGTTAATATTAAGAATTTATGTCAATGCAATTTTTGTTTTGATTTATTAGTATATTTCAAACAGGTGAGTCACTGATCAAAGATAATTAAGGGGTTTAATGACAAAAATAAATAAATAGAAATTGTTTATTTGGGGGGGGGTGTTTATGCGATGGCCATCGCCATCTTTTAATTTTGAAACTACTAATATATTTAACATATTATTCAACTGCTACTACCATCGCATATTCGTATATATTAATATAATATAATTTACATATGAGATGGCAACACCCATCTCAAATTTGGGATTATGCGATGGCCAAATATTTAATAAATAAATAACAAAATTAATTAATTAATGTTATATACGATTAAAAAAACCATCGCAAATTTTATGCGATTGCCAAAGCCATCGCATAAACCTTATGCGATTAGGCTTTATGCGATGGCGGTTCTGATGGTCAAACCCATCGCAGTATGTATATGCGATGGATTATTACATGCATGTAATTTGTAACTTGGTAAAGTGGGTTTCTAAACATTTTTTGGTACTCATCACATTTTTTGGTAGTCTAATAGATACTTACTAAATTTCAAAAATCTCGAATCATTCACAATCTCACTTGACCAGAGTCGCTATACATAACGTTAATTTATTACTCTCTATGTTCATAATAACAGTCATATGTCTGACTATTCAAATATTTTAACAACGTATTTTAATTTTTATTATTAACCTTAATGATATTTACTTATTACTTCATCACTTCCTCTTCTCCGTAGATTAACTCACCATCTCCTTTTTTCTTTTTGTTTTTACTTAATTTACAATTTTGAAAGTTTAAAGATTTTAACCTAATAATTTTGGAAATGAGACTATTTAAAAAAAAAAAAAAGGGTAAATTGAACATTATTATGAGACGCGTGGAGTATCAAAGAAACTTCTCAGTTTGATCTCTTAAATTTTAATGCTCAGGATGTCCAATTCAATATCGAATTAAATATTTTCATTCTTTAATTAATTACATAATTTTATTTCATTAAAAGTTGTGTTATATAATAATTTATTACTTTAGTCTGAAAAAAATATAAGTTTTCTATATGATTTTCTTTTAATGAAAACTTTTATTTTGAGACCATGGAGTAGTTAGTTTGTGGGTTTCGACATTTATTCTAAATGGTACTCAGTCGTCCAAATTTAATTTTCTTATTTTGACTTTAAATTAAGAAAAAATAAATATTGTGAATATGAAAGTAAAGTAGGAGAGAGAAAATTGGTAGGAAACTTTAATAAGTGGGTTGTTATTGTAAGTGTAGCAAGTGAGTCTCATTATCCATTTTAGAAATAAAGCAAACTAAAAATCTTAAACTGAGACAAACTAAAAAAAAAAGTTAAAAACGTTAAATCGGAACAGAGGAGTCTTCAAGTTGGTATATGAAACTCATACGATAAATATATGCTATACCATGAATATATGATGTCACTACCACACTGGCCTCATATGCATAAGTTATACTCCACTCCATAATTCTGAAGTCCCTCCTTTCGTTCAAAATGGTAGTCTCATTTTTCATAAATATTGGTTTCAAAAAAATATTATATTTATAAAATTGGGGTATTAAATAATTTAACTTCCAAAATTAGCCTTGTGATAGATGGAGTATTTTTGGGTAAAATCAAGACTTAGTGGAGAAAAGGTAAGTTTTCATTAGAATAAATTTTTGAAAATTATTTTTTATTTTTTAAAATAGAAGTTAAAGAGATAATAATGAGAGAGATGCGGCATATTTTGAAGAAGATGAATTGATTTTGTGTATGAGATCGGGAAGTTTCCATTAAAAAATTAGGCTAAGAGGGAGAGGGAGATGTGTGTGGATTGTGGGGTTTGAAAAAAAATGTATCTCATTTTAAAATATAATCCTTCGTTTCAAATGTAACTCTACTTTTCTTTTTAAAGAAACTATTTCAACTGAACACTAATGTATTTTTTAAAAATATTTTAAATTTATCCGTTTTAAAATAATATTAAATTGGTTTGTGTTAGCGATTGAAGCAACAATTATGTTTTTTCTTTAGTAAACAAATTTATGATTTTAAAAAACGTGTTTATTTTGTAGTTTTTTTAATGAAGTTTATTTTGTAGTCAAGAAGTAATAATGATGTATGTAATTAATTTCGGTTATTGTAATTTTTTTTTGGAATGGAGTTTTTTTTTTTTTTTGAAAGGTATTTGGAATAGAGTTTGTCACAATATTAATGCATGTTTCTTCTTGAAATGATTGTTTTAGAAAAACATTCAATTTTAAAAGGAGAAAATAAAAATCAAGAAATGAATAGTTTACAAAATTAATTTAACAGGTCAAATAATTTTGAAGGGTTTGAAAAAATCAAATGACCATTAAATATGGGAATTTGACAGCTCAAATCCAATCACTTTTTCCCTTCAGTTTATGGGGGAGGTTTAAATTTTTAAAATAAAAGTGTTATTTGATAATTGAGGCCGAAGGAAGAGATAAGAAGGGAAAGTTGTGAATTTAAAAGGAAAGCAACTAAAGATAATTATTTAAAATATATAAAAGTAATTAAGAAGTTGTAATTTTATTCCTACTCTCGTGGATGCTTGTGTTTTTTTTTTCTTGGCTAACCTATAGTAATTGTTACGGTATTAAGGCAATATTCATGTGTCTATTTTATACAACTAAAACTAAATAAAATCATTCTAATGTAAAAAATTGAAAACTAAATGGATAATTTGTTTTCAATTAAAAGTATAAATTAGTGTCCAATATTACCGTAATCTAGCTTATCTTAAAATTAAGCAAATGCGTGACCTAAAATATTTAACAAAAATGTGATCTCTACATTATCAAAATTTCAAATGTCAATAAACTATTCCTAAAATTAAGCGATCATGCTATCTAAGACGTTTTCAAAAAAAATGTTTATCAAAATAAGATAACTACATTCAGTAAGCTAATCCTAAAATTAAGCAAATTTTATCAACAAATTTTTTTTTTTTAAAAAAAGAGCAAACGACTTACCTAATGTATGGGTAATTTCTCAAAATTCCTTTTAGGGAAAATTTTATTTTTAATGAGTACAAATTATTTCGTTTATTCCTCTAAGGTCCCTGTAGAAGAAAATACACTCAATTACTTATTTCTAAAGAAGATGGACAATTTTGTTTATTTGTCTACGCGTGAAGGCCAAAATGGGCCTAGGCCCGTGGGTTTTTTTGGCCCGTGGCCCGTGGCCCATGGGCAAGCCCGTCATTCGGCCCGTGGTATATACGGTACAGGCTTGTTTGTATTATATGGGGATTAGAGCCGTCAATACGGGAATACGGGACGGGACGGGACGAAATTACGTTGTCCCACGACGGGAACGGGACGAAACGGGACGGGACAAAACGGGACGGGACGAAAATACTCCGTCCCATCCCGTCCCATTTGCGGGACGCGGGATCCCGCGGGACCCAAACGGGACGAAAATACTTCGTCATCAATTAAGTTTATCTTTCTCCCTGCGTAAAAGAACAAGTTTATTCTACGCACAGGAGCTCTCTTGTGGATTGAGATTGTGAAGTCTGATTAAGAAGTGGCCGCAACACACCGTAGGCCTTGGTGAATTACGTGAGTAGCTATGCTAATAATGGACATTCAACATGACATTAACAGTTTAATGTGTATCATGAACATTAAGTGGCAATAATGAAAGCATGTCTTGATAACAACTCTGTTCAAACGAGGATATTTGGATTGTTCGGTTCCAAGATTATGTCATTTGAGGTTTGTCCAGTATGATAACAATATTTTTTGTTAAAAAAGAAGGAAGATGTTCTGAGCAAGACCAATTACAGATCTTCACAATTGAGACCTAATACTTGTACGGGTCAATACGGAAAAACGGGACGGAACGGGATAAAAATAAGTTATCCCGCGACGGAAACGGGACGATACGGGACGAGACGAAAACGGGACGGGACTAAAATATTCCGTCCCATCCCGTCCCATTTGTATGACGGGACGGGACGTCCCGATGGGACCGTCCCAACTTGACGGCTCTAATGGGGATGGGCCGGGCTTAGCCCCCGGGCTTCCAAAGCCCGTTTGACCCAAGTCCGTTTTGGCCCGTTTTTTGATTTTTTATTTTTTTTTGTGAAATGACCTTATGTCCCCATATATATCCGTTAATATATTCGTTGGAGGGGCATTTTTGTGAAAGGGCAGTTTGACCCAAGCATTTTCAGATTAAAAAAAAAAAAAAAAGGTAAAATCCGTTTGGCCCGTGGATTCTTGGATCCGGGCTATACGGGCGGGCCTCACCATCTCAAAACGGACGGGCCGGGCTGGGCTTTAGCCCGTTTCCTCTCACGAACGGGACGG
This sequence comes from Adenophora triphylla var. japonica, assembly GCA_022495995.1. Taxonomy (NCBI): domain Eukaryota; kingdom Viridiplantae; phylum Streptophyta; class Magnoliopsida; order Asterales; family Campanulaceae; genus Adenophora; species Adenophora triphylla. The sequence continues at coordinate 229,103 of JAFEMH010002037.1, forward strand.
ATTAAGCTCGTTTGTCCGTTTATCCGTTGTTTGACGGACCGGGCCGAGTTATCCGTTTGGCCTTCATAGTACTAAAACTATACATATGTGTTTTCATCTGTTTTCGTACAAGCTCCACCCTAAATACATCTTTAATTTATTAATTAGTATTTTATAAATTAAAACTTTGTCCACCCAAAATCATTGTTTCATCACAATTTAATTGTTGTCAACTTACTTAACTTTGACAAAAAATTAGTTAACTTCCAAAGGCATTATTTGTGCCCTTAAAACAGATCAATGCTGAATGGATAATACTCTCTTGTGCTTATATATAACAATTCTCATAATTCACAGTATTATTATAAAAAAAATCAAAATATTATTACAAACTTGCAATTATTTGTTGTTTCTGATTCACATCACATACAATAATGGACCAAGCTGGATTTTTCAAGGAGTAACTATTGCCTTCATTTTGCAAACCATTATAAATACCAAGGAGAATTTATTCACTTCCAAGAAAACATATGGCAGAGAAAATAATTTTTTTTTTAGGAGGGGAAGGAGAGCGTACCTGAATACCTAAGGTTCTTTCTATGCAACTTGTGATTTTTAATTTGCAGAGCTCGAAAAATTATGTAAGAAAACATAGCTCTGAATGACTGTACCTGCAAAACCCCTTCTAAATTTATAAAATAAATATATTGTAAAATTAATTAACTGAATATAAAGAGAAGAGTGAGAGAATGAAGGACGTGAAGACCTGCATAAAAAAAAGAATTTTCATCTTTTCATTTATTAAGTTGAGTAAATGAATCTTAAAATTTTGATATAGATAATTTTATAAATACCTCAAAATACATTCAGATAAATCTAATCCAAGTGTGTAAAACATTAAAAAAAAAATCTGAACTACTTTTTAAAATTCGAAAAACACATTTTTTAAATTAAAGATTTGATTTGATATTATCTCATCATCAGTATATGTGAAATATTTGATTTGATATAATCTTATGAGACTTATTTTTTCACTTAAATAATAAAAAAAAATAAAAAATAAAGACTTCTATTTTCATTTTTCACTCCCACTCATACATGTGCTTAAGCCAATGGAACGATGCCACATGGAATTCCACGTCACAATTCCATGTGGCGCATTGTAGAATCAAATAAAGACTCTGCTTTATTATATATATATATATATATATATAGATACGATATTATAGCTATAATTTTATAATTACGAATTGCTTTAATATATGTATTACTTTCATCTCATCTGTACTAAAATAAATATATATTTTTATTTTAGGGATCACATGCAAAAAACTTTACTTCTATATTATGAACATGTCTGAATATGTTGTCTCAAAGATGAACAAAGTACCACTGGTTGTATACAAAATAAAGCAACATCAATTTGTCTACACCAAATTACCAACCATGAAATAAGTATGAGCGTTAATGCATACTTTGCATCTTACTGAGCAGCATACACATAATTTTTTGCTAGAAAACAACCTATTTAATTTGTCCCTGCATTCCGATTCTTGTTTCTAGCAGCAGCTTGAAGAGAGTACAACCCAACACATCTTCTTCCTCCATACGTGTAACTTTCAACATTGATGGTTGTATAGCAAATTCTTGTTATAGCAGGTGGTAACTGAGGCATTAACATCCTCTGACCTGGTTGTAGCCTCATTGTGCCAGACGTTGTAGACAGTGGTATACATTACTACGTTGTTGATTGGCTTTGGCTTGCTTTAAATGGGTTGCAGATGAATCTTGTGACAAAGAAAAATAAGAGATACATACAATAAATTCTCCCAATTACATGAATTAATTGACTTACTTCTGCTGCAGGTTCAGGTCTGGGTTTCAGAGGGCATGTCCGAGCATTATGCTTTGGTTGATGCCATTTCCTGCATGAACACGTTTGACTGTAAAGGTCTACATCATAGTTTTCCCCATACATACCCCTAACCTGGTATCTCTCATCTACTGACCATATAGATATAAAGTTTTGAGCCTGATCTTTGAACTTCTCCACTGTTTGTAAAATTCTTGGACATACCAACTCTGGCCAATCTCTTATATTAGATCTCCCTACATTTCTGCAACCTTTTCATTAAGTACAATCTCATCCGCTCAAGTAAATCAAGAATTAGTTTACTTCTTCCTTCCAAAATTGTTGAATTAAAAGTCTCAAAATAGTTATTTAGCAACATATCACAACAAGTAATCTCTCTGAAAAATGCCCTCGACCAATGTGATGGTGGCTTTGTTGCTAACCATTCATAAGCCTTTTCATCATATGGAAATCAAATCCTTGGGACTGGCATGACTTAGCACAACAATACAATTGTTTCTTTAGAGCACTTCCCCTAAATTGATGTTTAAAATTATCATGCAAATGTTTTACGCAATGCCTAAACTCAGCATTATGCACTAGTCTTTCTAAAGCCAGCACAAGGCACTTCTGTTTGTCTGACATGAAGGTCCGATGAAAAGAATTCACACACTCAATATCTTCCAAAAGAATCTCTAAAAACCATTCCCAAGACTCTATTTTCACCCTTTACCACAACAAATGCTAATGGCCACATGCCATTACTTGCATCAACCCCAACAACAGATAATATCATCCCCTTCACAACCCCTTTAAGAAAGCATCCATCAAGCCCTATAATTTTTCTGCAACCTGCTAAAAAACCCTTCTTGCACCCACACAAACAGACGTAGATTCTTTGAAACATCTCAACACCATTTTCGATAATTGTTTTTATTTCACAAGTTGTTCCAGGGTTGGATCTTATCAGTTCCTCCTCGTAATCCCATAAAGCAGAGTATTGATCTATTAAACTCCCCCGAGCTAACTCATTGGCCTTCTGCAATGCTCTATATTGATCAGACCTTGATACACTCGCTTTTGTGACTGTCCCAATCTCATGAAAGAATAACTCACTTGACCAGTTAGGATCGATTCTAAATTTATGCACAAACTGTTTTATGATCCAAGTTGAGTCGACAATCTTGTTCTTATGAGTCTGACCACACTTATGTTTATCAACTAAAGTCCTAATTCTGAAGGTATTGTCAAACTTTGGGAGTTGTTGTTGGACTTTTGTATGGCTTCTTTAAGACCTAACAGAAAACTTGACGAAAAAGGTAACGGAGATTGAAAGAATAAAGGAAAATAAGTCGAGTCTTGTATTTGATACAATCTCCGTAAGAGTTATTTGTCCCGCACAGGTGCTTACGGTTAAAGGACAAAACTCTCGTAAGATAAAACGACTTTTACTTAGTTATAAGGAGCACTCCAATATAACTAATCTACGAACAACACAATGTTTTGAAACTTTGGACTTGAACGGATTGAATGCAACAATATGCAATGAATTGGGTATGATAGTCTATCTTACTAGAGGGTAGGAAGGGTAGAAATACAGTATATGTGAATTGAAATTCGGAGGGGGAGGTATTTAAAGAGATTCAAAAGGTTTTGTGCCTTTTCCCTTGAAAAGGTGCAAATTTTCGAACAGCTGTGAAGGGCACGAGTCGTGCTAATTGGCACGAGTCGTGCCAACGACTCGTTTTCAAGCATTCCACTCGTTCTGATCAGATTTGAGCAAATGGTCATCAAAATCCCACTCGTGCTCACGACTCGTGCTCAGAGTCCCCACTCGTTCTGATCAGTTTGAGCCAAAAACTCATCACCCAAAAACACTGTTCAAACCCAATTTGATCCACATGATCAAATTGACCCTTTTAACCAACTTTGTTAAGTTACAAAAGATATTTGTCATTAATTCTCATTCACCCTAAATGGTTTTGAGATATTCAATGATTTTAGTAATCTACAACAAATGTAGAATATAATTTGTAACTAGTTCCGTTAACACATAACGAACTTCCGTTAGAAACTAGATCAACGTTAAGTTAAACTTAACTTTCCGTTATCCATTTCCAACAATCCCCCACATGAATGACAATTAATGCATGTATGCAATTTCGTCCAAATTTCCGGCGAACTATTATTACATCGGGATAGATAGCTTGTGGCCTTGAATCTTCCCTAGTGAAATATTATCGGATATACTAGCCATTTGGTAGCGAGTCGCTTTGAACCAGCCGATCAGCTTCGGATGTATACCAAGACAATAATACTCACATAATAATAGCTCTAACAATTGTTGTTCTCACGTTTTTGTCCATTTTGGCCCTGGACCGTATCTCATTCATAAGCGTTCATTTAGAGGTGGCCTTATTACCTCTCGCTTATATAGGTGATTCTTTCTATAAGGAGTATCATGCACTACTCCACCCGTAGGTATAGAAATCATTAAAAAGTTTTCTCAACTTATCCTTACCACCGCTGTATGTGCTTGTACTTGGATGTTCGGGAATGAGTATTCAACATCTCCAGTTAATAAACCGAGTTGTTGTTTCCAAGTAACTCTACTAGAACTTATAACTTGGTTGTCTCATTGAACCAAGGGCCTGGGATCTCCATTTCTCAAGGTTGAGTGTCCGCTATAAGTTCTTTTGTTGTGGGTTTTAAACCCATTCCCCATAACAGTTTATACAGTTGATCTCGATTTATACCTTTGGTAAACGGATCTCGCTAAGTTATCACATGACTTTACATAATCAATAGTGATAACGCCATTCTTGATCAACCTGCCTAATGGTATTGTGTCTACGACGAATATGTCTAGACTTACCATTATACATACTATTCGTGCCCTTCCTATTGCCGATTGACTATCACAATGTATCATAACAAATAGCACAGTTTACTCCAACAAGGAATATCCTCCAGAAGTTCTTAAGCCATTCTCGCTTCTTCCCCGCCTTTATCCAAAGCTATAAACTCGTATTCCATCGTGATCGGCTATACACGTTTGTTTGGAGGATTTCCATGACACTCGCGCTCCTCCACCTATTGTGAATACATATCCACTTGTGGATTTAGAGTCTTTTCGTGTCCGATATCCAATTGGCATCACAAGATCCTTCTAATACCGCTGATATTTATTGTAAAGTATCCCATGTTTTAATGTATACTTTAAATATCTTAGTACTCTCGCAGTGCTTTCCAATGATCGCACTAGGATTGCTTGTGAACCTACTTAGTTTGCTTTCACCGAATATGCAATGTCCGGACGAGTACAATTTGTTAAGTACATCGATCGCCAATTATTCTTGCATATTCCGGTTGAGAAGCTGTTCCCCTTTGTTCTTGACTAAATGTAAAGTCAAGTCTACGGTGTTTTAGCCGAGGGTCATCAAAGACATTGAATCTCCGAAGAACATTCTCTAGGTAATGGGATTGTGAAAGAACTAATCCTTCGGATGTTCTAGAGATCTTTATCCCTAATATTACATCGCCTAATCCCATGTCTTTCATGTCAAAGTTCTTCTTTAACATGCCTTTGGTATTCATGATCAAATCATGATGACTTCCCATTATGAGCATGTCATCTACATAAAGACAAACGATAACGAATGATTCAGATGTTCCTTTAATGTAGACACATTTGTCACATTCATTAATCTTGAATCCATTCGATAACATGGTTCTATCGAACTTCTCATGCCACTGTTTAGGTGCTTGTTTTAGTCCATACAAGGACTTTACAAGTTTACACACCTTTCGTTCTTTACCAGGAACCACGAACCCTTCGGGTTGTTCCATGTAAATTTCTTCATCAAGTTCTCCATTTAGGAAAGCAGTCTTCACATCCATTTGGTGTATCTCAAGATTATGCGGCTTTGCCGCAATAGCTATGAGAACACGAATGGATGTGATCCTTGTGACAGGGGAGTATGTATCAAAGAAATCATATCCCTCTTTCTGTCTAAAGCCTTTGGCAACTAGCCTAGCTTTGTACTTATCGACGGATCCATCCGCCTTATACTTCCTTTTAAGAATCCATTTGCAACCTAATGGTTTGCAACCTGGAGGGAGATCAACTAATTCCCTAGTATTATTGAGCATTATGGATTCTATTTCACTGTTAATGGCCTCTTTCCAGAACGAACTATCCGGACCGGATAAAGCTTCTTTAACAGTTGATGGTTCGTTTTCTAACATGTAAGATAGAAAATCAGGACCAAAAGTCTTTTCCACTCTTGCCCTTTTGCTACGTCTCGGTTCTTCATCTTCTATTTGAGAAGGACCGGTTGTAGACTCATGTGTTCTCTTATTAGAACCTACATCTTTCCTGTCCTTAACCGGAAAAATGTTTTCAAAGAATACCGCATTCCTTGATTCTATAGTAGTTCCTACGTGCATATCCGGAATGTCCGATTTATGCACTATAAACTGATAGGCACTACTATTATTGGCATATCCAATAAAAACACAGTCAATGGTCTTTGGACCAATCTTGACTTGTTTAGGCTTAGGTACTTCAACCTTGGCCAAACACCCCCATACTTTAAGGTATTTATAACACGGTCTACGATTATGCCATAATTCGTAGGGCGTTTTATCAATACCTTTCTTGGGTATTTTATTAAGAACATAATTAGAAGTGAGTATTGCTTCCCCCCACAAGTTGTCGGGTAAGCCTGAACTGATCAAAAGCGCGTTCATCATCTCTTTGAGAGTACGGTTTTTTGCGTTCAGCAACTCCATTAGATTGAGGGGTATATGGAGCCGTTGTTTGATGAATTATGCCGGATTCCCAACATAATCCTTCAAACGGTGCTTCATATTCTCCACCTCTATCGCTTCTAATTTTCTTAATTTTCAAGTTAAGTTGATTCTCAACTTCTTTCTTATAAGTCTCAAAAGCCCCTAAGGCTTCATCCTTACTTCTTAAGAGATAGACATAGCAATATTTAGTGCAATCATCTATAAATGTAATGAAGTACTTTTTACCTCCTCGAGTTTGCACTAGTTTTAAATCACATATGTCGGTGTGAATTAACTCGAGAGGAGTTGTGTCCCTTTGTATGGCATTAAATGGCGACTTTGTCATTTTTGCCTCAACACAAACTTCGCACCTATTAGTCGAGTCGGATTTAGTCATTTGGATTAAATCTTGTCTCGCTAATTTCTTAATGGTGTAGAGGTTTACATGTCCTAATCTATCATGCCATAAATTAGAACTTTCCGACAAGTAAACATAAGGAACACAACCTTTATTCATCGCACCTTGGCGGATCACAGTCATTACATTCAATTTAAAAAGGCCCTCCTCGAGGTAACCCTTTCCAAGAAACAAACCATTCTTGGTTAGTACAAATTTGTCGGATTCAAATACTAGTCTAAAACCGGCCTTACTAAGCAAAGCGCCGGACACCAAATTTTTACGGATGTCTGGAACATGCAGCACATCCAACAAGGTTACTTCTTTACCGGAAGTCATCTTCAAAATCATGTTTCCAATGCCTTGAACATCGGAGGTCGCAGAATTTCCCATGTAAAGCTTTCTTCCGGAGATGGGAGTATAGGAGGAGAAACTTTCCTTGTTACCACAAATATGGCGGGTAGCACCGGTATCTATCCACCACGCTTTAGGGTTCTCCTCCAAATTTGCAACGTTGGCTTCAAAGACAACCGCTGCAAAGTCTAGGTCCATGTGGTCAACATTGTTTGCCTCTTTCTTCGGGAGACGACAATCCCTTGACAAGTGGCCCGGTTTGCCACAATTATAGCAAGACCCCTTGAACTTCTTAGAAGTCTTCTTCTTCCCTTTCTTTGCATTCCCGACAGTTTCGGAATGCTTTCTCTTGGTGCCACTCGTGCTAGCCTCGGCGAGATTGACCTTAGCCTCCATCTTGCCTTTAGCAACTTTGGCCTCATTCATTCTATTGTTCTCTTCTATTTGAAGACGAACAACAATGTCTTCCAAGGACATCTCCTTGCGTTTATGCTTGAGATAGTTCTTGAAATCCTTCCACGAAGGAGGCAACTTTTCAATGATAGAAGCCACCTTAAATGGATCATTCATGATCATTCCCTCGGCATCAAGCCCATGTAGAATGATTTGGAATTCATCTACTTGAGTTGTTACCGATTTGGAATCGACTATCATAAAGTCAAGATACTTACCGACGACAAATTTCTTTGACCCGGCATCCTCGATCTTGTACTTCCTTTCCAAAGTGTCCCACAACGCTTTGGCTAACTCGACTGTACTATACACATTGTATAGTGCATCGTCAAGTCCATTTAAGATATAGTTCTTACAAAGAAAATTACCGTGAGCCCAAGCCTCCTTTGCCATTTGTCTTTGGGGGTCCGGATCACCTTTTTCTACCGCCGGAGGATCTTCCTTTAAGAAGCGGTGCAAGCTTAGGGTGGTTAAGTAGAAGAGCATCTTCTGTTGCCATCTTTTGAAATCCATACCAGTGAATTTCGCGGGTTTCTCACCATGACTGATGTGATGAGTTGAAGGAGCGGGAGCAATATTGTTGAATGTAGTATCACCTTGCGATGGAGGCGTCACATTCCCTTGACTTGATTCGGCGGAGTCTTTCTCGTTTGCCATCTTGATAATCTTGAAGAAGCGTCAAATAACTCTTACGATTGTTGGACTTTTGTATGGCTTCTTTAAGACCTAACAGAAAACTTGACGAAAAAGGTAACGGAGATTGAAAGAATAAAGGAAAATAAGTCGAGTCTTGTATTTGATACAATCTCCGTAAGAGTTATTTGTCCCGCACAGGTGCTTACGGTTAAAGGACAAAACTCTCGTAAGATAAAACGACTTTTACTTAGTTATAAGGAGCACTCCAATATAACTAATCTACGAACAACACAATGTTTTGAAACTTTGGACTTGAACGGATTGAATGCAACAATATGCAATGAATTGGGTATGATAGTCTATCTTACTAGAGGGTAGGAAGGGTAGAAATACAGTATATGTGAATTGAAATTCGGAGGGGGAGGTATTTAAAGAGATTCAAAAGGTTTTGTGCCTTTTCCCTTGAAAAGGTGCAAATTTTCGAACAGCTGTGAAGGGCACGAGTCGTGCTAATTGGCACGAGTCGTGCCAACGACTCGTTTTCAAGCATTCCACTCGTTCTGATCAGATTTGAGCAAATGGTCATCAGAATCCCACTCGTGCTCACGACTCGTGCTCGTAGTCCCCACTGCTTCGATCGCCTGAGCCAAAAACTCATCACCCAAAAACACTGTTCAAACCCAATTTGATCCACATGATCAAATTGACCCTTTTAACCAACTTTGTTAAGTTACAAAAGATATTTGTCATTAATTCTCATTCACCCTAAATGGTTTTGAGATATTCAATGATTTTAGTAATCTACAACAAATGTAGAATATAATTTGTAACTAGTTCCGTTAACACATAACGAACTTCCATTAGAAACTAGATCAACGTTAAGTTAAACTTAACTTTCCGTTATCCATTTCCAACAGTTGTGAAGCATAATCATAGAAAGGACACCCCTTTTTGCACTTTGTCGACACAACAAGAGTTATGTTCTTCACCCATTCACTTCTTTTCCCTTTTTTTAGTGCACAATTCCCGTGGTCTTCTTTAAACTTTTTATTATAGGTGAAAATTAACCCTAGCTCAAGTTTTGGGTCCTTCATATCTGTTAGGGGATTAAATCTCCGACATTTTTGGTATTTAAAACGAGTCTTACATCCTTCATCGTCACTATCCTCTTCATGACTGTTAAAATCCTCATCCCCACTTTCTTCCTACTGATAATCCACTTCCCAATCTTCTTTTTTATGCATAGGCAAGTCTAGTAGTTCTAGTTTTCTTTGCCTACTCTTCTTACTCTTTGTCTTTGCCACATTTTTCATAGTTATTGCATCATTACAAACCACCTTATTGTTTTGGTCAAATTTCAACAAGTATATTTCGAAGGAATGAAAAATGACTAAAGTGATAAGAATCTAGGTACAATGATTATCAAGTTGAATGGGGACGGACACAAGATGTTTGTTGACTAGGGAAAGCCCTTGAACAACTTGTTCGCCGGCATAAAACCCCGGGAGGATTTGGTACCTGCCTTGACCGTAAGTTTACTATGTGTTCTTGATGATTACAGTGCTAAGAGCGTATTCAAAGGGAGCTTAGGCTAGAGTGAACGTGTGTGAAAATACAGTGTGTGTTTCCCTTTTATACCTCAAATAAAACTAATTTAACAAAAAGAAAAGATGGTCCTCAAAACTCGGGATTAAGGCTGATCTTGTGGAGATATATCTGCATTTGTTTGTTGAGGAGAAGATAGTGATCCGTTGTCGAGGAAACGTGGTTGAATCCGCCCGCCTCATTTGACACATTCCCTAAAAAATAGGACCAACGTAACAAAGAGCTCAACCTGCAAATAACCAAGATGTAAAATAGGACAACTCAAGTTGTTAGTACCAAGTTGTGGTATGCAAGTTGTAAACATGTTGACTGAAAATGTAGGGCCCAACAATTGCCCCCAAACTTTTTGAATTTTTAAAATGTAGAATATAAAGAGACAAAAAATTTCAAAAAGTTTGCCAAATATGGAAGAAAAGAATGACGGTTTCTTAAATGAGAGAAAGGGACGCGATGGGACGGTTTTAAGTAGTTTCCCAAGGCAAAAAGGTATGAGTCTCAACCACCTTCAATCTCCTTAAATAAAAAGACTCCTGTTCCAACTCTCCCTTTCACCAAATCAAAAACGTAGCTTTAGAGGTTTCTAGAGGAAGGACCAGGGAAGACGGTCGGAGAGGTAAATCAAGTGGAGATTTACGGTGAGTTCCTTGTTTTCCTTTCAATTTCACCTTCGATTTTTTGCTTAAGCTTGTAAAAATGGGGAAGAAAAAGACGATGATTTTAATCGAGAGTGGTGAGGGTTTGCCAGCGGGTTTTTTGACCCAAAACATGTTGAAGAACCCCGACAAAGAAAAGTGTAAAATCCCTGCTACCAACTTAGAAATTATCAAAAAGAATCACGCCATGGCATACGAAACTGAGTTTTTCACACACCCCGACCTAACCCCAGAATGCTATTCTCCCGAATGGGTATGCTTCCCCGAGTACCCTTTTACTATTGGTTTGAAATTCCCTTTCCCAACTTTAATCACCAAGTTTTTCGTTTCCACAAAACTTAACTATGCCCAACTTATGCCCCAAGGTTGGAGAAGTCTTCAAACCCTAGTAAGATTGAATGCGGAAACAGAGTTGGTAATTGGTTTAGAAGAATTTGCTTTTACAACTGAAATTAAGAGTTTTGGTTTAGGGAGATATGGGTTTAGGGTTAGGTCTGGGAGGATGTCTTTCTTGAATGACAACATTGATCCCGGTGATAGAGGATGGAAGAATAAGTTCTTTTTCGCAAAGAAGAATACCCTGGTGTCGGATGAGGGTGCCAACTTCAAATGGAGGTCTCAAGGTAGTAGAGACAATTTTTCTTATTCTAATGATGTTCCTTAATAGTCTACTAACTAATTCCTTGAATCTCTTTTGGCTTAGTTGTGAAACTGGATGTGCTCTTTGCCTATAAGGACAATACAGAGGGGAATGTGAACAGGATTTATGAGTTAGATTTATTAGTGAGGACTTTTAAAGCACTGCCAGTCCAATTTGTTGCAGATCCAGAGGGAGAAGTTAATCCTGAAGAAACCCGAGAAACAAACCTTGAAGAAGCCTCATCTGAGCCTATCCAAATGTCTACAGGTTAACCAAACACCTTAAGTCTTTGCCTATCTCCAACTTGTTCTAGTTCATTTGCTCTGTTCTAATTTTACACCTTTCTTTGCAGCCACTCGTTCTAAGGACACCGTTAGTGCCGCCGGCCTATCGCCGCGGCTAGAGCAAAAGCTTAGCAAGGAAAGACAAGAAACCCCCACCCCCGTGTCTGTTGTGGCTAGCTCCAATGTGACTGCATCCAAGTTGAAGGGGGATGCGAAGAAGAGGAAGTTGGTGGAAGCCGAGGCCACGGACACAAATGGTGACATGGATACAGAGAAGTTAGGAGAGAGGGTTAGAGCTGCTATACCAAGTTTTGTTGAGAAGGTAAAAAATGGAGAAACCTTTTACCAAAGAGTTTGATAAAATATTAATGCTCTCTTTTAAGCCAGAAATTATGATCCCCATTTTGGCCCATATTGATGCACTCAAGATCAAAGCGGCGAGGTGCGCTATGAAGCCGCAGAGTCGAAGAAGGAGGCCACAAAGAGTGCAAAGGAAGTAGAAAAATTGAAGAATGAAGCGAACAAGCATCGGTGAAGTGGAAAATTTGAAGAAGGATTTTGAACGTTTGGGAAAAGAAGTGGAAGCCGTCCGCGCCGAGAACAAGGCCCACATGAAAGAGCTTGAAGTTGCAGAGGGAACTTCACGTTTAATGCTACCAAGACTCGCTAGAGGCCCGAATTCAAATGATGGAGGAATATCGTAATGGACAAGCCGCAACTTGGAACTTGGAGGAGGAAAGAAGAGTTTTAAAGGACCATCTCGGGGAACCAATGGATGCGTAAGAAGTGAACTCCGCGGCCCTTGAAGCCTTGATTGATGATACTGACAAAGCCCTGAGTACCATAGTGGTAGCTCAAAATGATCAAGGGGAGAATACAACACCGGCGGCAGCAGGCCAAGTTTAAAAACAGTTTAAAACTTTGTTGGGTATTTTGGATGAACAAAAAACAATTTTTTGCTTTTTTTTGTCGTACTCTCTGTTGGTACGCACAACAAATGGGGGGAGTGTCCCCAAAACAAGGTTTTTATTTTGTAATGGCTCATAAGAGCCGAGACAGTCTATTTGGGAGTACTAGGTTGGTTTAGTACTCCACGCTTTTCTTAGGTTTTTAAGGGATTTGGTTGGCTTACCCAACTTGTCCCCTAGCTGCAAAAATCTTTTGAAAACGCTTCAAGGTTTTTATGAAAGTGTTTCAAGCCTTTAGGAAATACTTGTTTGTTTTTTAGGTAACATGTTGATGCTATAAGACTTAGGTAACATGATAATGTTACAACCAGTAGTTCACAACTTGAATAAGTGTGAAAACGTGCACCCTGTGCCGGTAAGGTGTCAAAACCTTAATTCGTAAGAAAAGATGAATATCTTTTAACCATATGTACCTTTGATCAGAGGTAAATCGTTTGAAGAGATAGAACAAGTATCAGCCGTCCTGGCGTGTCAACAAGTTCCATCCCTCTCCAGCTAAAGTTTCAACATGTATCAGCCGTACTGGCGTGTCAACATGTTGAACTTTTCTTCCTCAGGCTCAAACATGTATCAGCCGTACTGGCGTGTCAACATGTTTGTCCTGTTCCAGCTTAGGTCCCAACAAGTATCTGCCGTACTGGCGTGTCAACATGTTGAGCCTACTCTGTTTGCTCAAGTTGCACCTCGCAAAACAGATTTATGTTAGGGTTGGGCGTTAGCGTAGCTAACGCCCCTCCGATGCTTAAGTTAGTAAGGATTCTCAAAAAATTAACAACTAGAAATACACGAATGAACTTGACAATTTAAAATAAATCGTACCTGAGGAGTCTAGTTGCAAATAACTGGACTTACATGAAATAAAGTTTTAAGTGGATGGCGTTCCAACTTCTAGGGATTCTGTCTCCACTTGGGGTTGACAACCAATACGCACCTTTGCCAGCTTCAAAGATCGATGAGATATGGTCCTTCCCACTGGGGCTAACTTACCTGCATTCAATTCTCTTATATTTTGAAATACTTTTCTCAAAACTAAATCACCAACCTGGAACCTTCTGACTCTAATATTTTTGTTGTAGGATCTTGCAATTCGTTGTTGATAAGCTGCCATCCTTATCTTGGCTAAATCCCTGATCTCATCAATTGTATCTAAATCTTGAGTTAGCAAGAGATTATTTTCATCTTGAGTTAATAAGCCATACCTTGCTGTTTGGATTGTTACTTCACCTGGAATTACAGCTTCCGCCCCATATACCAATGAATATGGAGTTCTACCTCGTGGCTCCTTTTGTGGTAGTCCTATCTCGCCCGCAGTACAAGTGGTAACTCTTCAGCCCATTTTCCCTTCTTTTGATCTAGACGCTTCTTCAAGTTGTTGATGATCAACTTGTTGCTTGATTCAGCTTGACCATTGGCTTGAGGGTGGACAGGTGTAGACATGATCAACTTGATGCCCCAGCGAGTGCAAAAATCCCTGGTCTTTTTACTTATAAATTGTGACCCGTTGTCACATATAATCTCTGATGGCACACCAAACCTGCTAATTATATTTTTCTTCAGAAATGAGATTACCTCCTTATCTCTCACCTGTACATAAGCTTCTGCTTCGATCCACTTTGAGAAATAATCGGTTAATGCCAACATGAACACTTTTCCTCCAGGAGCCTTAGGCAACTTGCCTACAATGTCCATGCCCCACTGCATGAAAGGCCAAGATGGGACTATAGAATGTAGAGGCTCAGCAGGTTGATGCAAGATGTTGTTGTGTCTTTGGCAGGCGTCACATTTTTGTACATAACTCATAGCATCTTGACGCATGGTTGGCCAATAGTATCCTGTCTTGAGGGCCTTCGACGCCAGTGCTTTCCCACCAGAATGGTTTCCACAAATTCCTTCGTGGATTTCTTTGAGCACTAGTTCAACTTGCTCGTTATCGACACATCTCAAATAATGTCCTGCAAAAGACTTCTTGAATAGCACATTATCTATCAAAACAAAGTTGAAGTACGAATCTTAAAAGATCTAACATTCTTAACATCCAGTGGAATAGTTCCAAGTTGAAGGAACTCAATCACAGGTTGGGTCCAAGAAGGTTTAGCATCTTGTGCCCCAGTAGGTTGAGTAACAACTTGAGTTTCTTCAACTTGGTCTATTACCGGGTACTTAACATAAATGATAGGGATATTAGTATGCAACATTGATTTGCAAGTTGAACCCAAGTTGGCCAAGGCGTCTGCTTCTGTGTTCTCCTCTCTAGGGACCTGTTCCAAAGATAATGATAGGAATTTCGAGGCTAAAGCCTTAACATGTTGGAGATACAGAGTCATCTTGGAATGCTTCGCCATATAACTGCCACTAAAAATGGTTAGCCAAAGAATTGAGAATCAACAAATACATTTATATGTGTAACATTTAAACTTAAAGCTGTAGTTAAGCCCATGATTAAAGCTTCATACTCAGCTTCATTATTAGTTGCACTGAATTCACAAGATACAGCTTGAGGTATGATATCACCTTGAGGGGATTTTAGAACTATTCCCAAGCCAATTCCTTTGGAATTTGAAGCTCCATCTGTAAACAGTGTCCAAAATCTGGGAATAGTTTTACCTTCAAGTTGTTGTACTTCCAGTTCCACCTCGGGTTGCAATCTGGGACTAAATTCGGCTACGAAATCGGCTAGGGCCTGAGATTTGATGGCTGTTCTCGGCTCATACGAAATATCATAAGTGCTCAACTTGACCGACCACTTGGCCAATCTGCCCGACATCTCCGGAGTTCTCAACACATTCCTTACAGGATAATTAGTTCTAACAGTTATAGAATGTGTTTCGAAATAATGACGCAATTTTGTAGCAGTAGTAGTTAAGGCTAATATTAGTTTTTCAAGATGAGAGTACCTTGTTTCAGCGTCCAATAGAGACTTACTTACATAGTATACAGGATGCTGTTCACCTTGGATTTCCTTCACCAATACTGCACTAACAGCATTTTCAGATACAGCCAAGTATAGATAAAGGTGCTCACCATGCTCTGGTTTGGCAAGTAGGGGTGACGTCACCAAGTATTCTTTAAGTTGCTTAAAAGCTGCCTCATGTTGGTCAGTCCATTGAAAGAGTTTGTTCTTTCTTAGCACCTCATAGAATAACCTGCACTTATCAGATGATTTAGATATGAACCTATTCAAAGCAGCTACTCTACCTGTTAACCTTTGGACGTCTTTGATGTTCTTGGGAGATTCCAGGTTGAGAATAGCCTTGATCTGCTCGGATCCGGCTTCAATCCCTCTTTTGGTCACCATATATCCCAAGAATTTACTCGCCCTAACACCAAAGTTGCACTTTGCCGGATTGAGCTTCATGTTGAAAGCTTTCAAGATGTTGAACGCCTCAGCGAGATGCTCAACATGGTCCTCCATATGCTTGGATTTTACTACCATGTCATCTATGTAAACCTCCATCGTCTTGCCAAGTTGATCTTTGAACATCTTGTTCACTGACCAAATTTGATAGGTTGCCCCCGCATTTTTAAGACCAAATGGCATAGAAATGTAACAATATATACCTTCCTGGAGTCATGAACGTCGTATCTTCTTGGTCTGAAGGCTCCATTTGAATTTGTTGATACCCTGAAGACGCATCCATGAATGTCAAGATGTCGTGGCCAGCTGTCTCATCAACTAGAGAATCGATATGAGGAAGAGGGAATGGGTCTTTCTGGATGTGCTTTGTTCAAGTCTCGTAAAGTCTACGCACACTCGCCACTTGCCATTTCTTTTCTCTACCACCACAACATTAGCTAACCACCTTGGGTACCGAACTTCCCGATCATCTTGGACTTCAAAAGCCTCTCAACTTCATCTTTTATGATCTGGTTCCTCTCCTGAGCAAACTTCCTTCTTTTCTGATGAACAGGACGAATGGTGGGATCTATGTTCAACTTGTGAGTAATGATGTCCTTACTTATCCCCGTCATGTCCTCGTGTTTCCATGCGAAACAACATTTCTGGCTTTTTAAGAATTCAATCAGTTCCTCCTCAACTTCGGATGGGAGGTCTGTCCCAACTTGCACTTGGGCCTCAGGATTCGATGCATCAACAGGAACGCTCTTTGTCTCATGCTCCACTGCTTCAAGAACATCCTGGGCCTTCTTCTTTAATTGCTATGCTTGCCGAGGGGCTGAACTTGCTTTCATGTTGACCTTGTATCATTCTTTGGAGACTTGTTGGTTTCCCTTCAACTTGGCCACACCCCAAGGTGTTGGAAACTTGACGCACTGGTGATAAGTTGACGGCACGGCCTTCATGTTGTGTATCCAAGGTCTCCCCAAAATGACATTGTACGAGGAAGAGCACTCGATCACGCAGAATCTTTCCATAGCATTCATACCCTCCAAATAGATGGGCAACTTAATCTCCCCGACTATTTGCTTTATCTCCCCACTGAACCCTACCAGCACGGATGAATTCTTCACAACTTCAGACAAAGGAATACCCATATCTTCAAGAGCATGAGTGAAAATTATGTTGACTGAGCTCCCGCCATCAATAAGGATTCTCTTGACCACACAGCTATGGCAATCCGCACTTGAACAACTAGACCATCATGATGAGGATCCAACGTGTTGTCCTTATCTTCATCTTCAAAGGAAATAACATGACCATCTCGAAGTCCCGACATCTTGAAGGCAATTCGAGTGATCCTCCTTGGAACTTTTGGCATGACGCTTGTCGCAGAGTAAGTTGTTCCACAAATATGAGATCCACCTCGAAATGACATTTACTACCTTGGTAGCCTGGAGGCGGTGCAACTTTCTCGGGTGCAGGACTGCTCCCTGAATCAGCTCTTTAGACTCGCTTCGACCCTCTTCTTGCCCAACAAATCCTTAAGAAGACCCTTGGACAATAAGTGAGCAATTTCCTTCCTCAAGGCAAAACAATTCTCAGTAGTATGCCCAAAATCCTCATGAAATGCGCACCACTTGGACTTGTCCTTCTAAGTTGTAGACTGGTCGTTCTTCTTGGGCCACCTTGCTTTATCTCCAAGATTTCCCATGGCGCACAAGATTCCTTCAATATCCACAGAAAAGCAGTATTCAGAAATTTTTGGATAATCATTATCATCTTCCTCTTGATTATCATCTATAACATGAATTCTAGAAGATTCAGATTTAACAAGGGGTTTGCCCCTGTTGGACTTATAGTGATGGGAATCCGATTTTCTGTCAGAAGGCTCAAATAGAGGAGTAGGAGTCCTCCCAGTTGACTTCCCCATCGCCAAGCTATCTTCCTCCAATCTCGATGAAAGGCAAGGCCCGGTTCCCGATTTATTCAAGTTGTTTCGCAGGGGTCATCACCAACTCGTTGTAGAACAACGAGCTCTTCTTCAAGCCTATGCGGAATGCTTCTGTAGCGGTGGACACATCCAAGTTGGGTATAGTCACTGCCTCTTTGTTAAACCTGTGCAAATACTCTTTAAGATTTTTGTTAGGCTGTTGCACAATTCTATAGAGATCACTAGTCAACTTGTCAAATGCCCTATTGCACGAAAATTGGTTAATGAACATATTAACAAGTTGAGCATAAGATGAAATAGAGTTTAGAGGGAGCCCTGTTAGCCATTTTAAGGCTGGTCCTGACAAAGTAGAGCCAAAGCCCCTGCAAAAACATGCTTCTTTAAACATAGGGGGGATACTTATGATATCCATTGATTCCTGATACAGCAACACATGCTCTGCGGGGTCGGTGCTTCCATCATACTTCTTCATGTGAGGGACTGAGAATTTCTTTGGGATCTCCACACTAGCTATTGCTGGAACAAAACGAGATTCATTGTAGCAAGTTGGAGAAACTTGGTGGTACGGCATGTTGACTCCGGGTATGCTTCGAAGCAAATTCTTGATAGTCTGCATTTCCTTAACAAGTTGACTCTCTGCGAAAAGAGGATTGTTATTAAACTGAGATGCAGAAGTATCAAAAGCATTAAAGAAATTCCCTGCTTGCCCCATTGGGGGTGTAGCATAGGTGTAGCAAGATGATAGCACAGGTTGGCTAGTTGGTCGGCCGAATCCTGGTTGTTCGATTGGAATGGACGCCACGATCGTGCTCTCTGCTGGCAAGGTATTAGTCATAGGAATATCCCCAACATAGCTTGGTCCTGTACCTGCACCAAACAAAGATCTAGGAAGTAAAGGTGAAAATGGAGCAGATACTTGAGCTTCAACTTGCTTCCCTTTACGCAGGCTATCAATGGCGCTGAATATTATGGCGTTCGTATGCTCCTGGCCATCCAAACGATCGCCTATTTTCCTCAACATGTCCGCCATGTTGGACAATATCTCCAAATTGACAGCTTCTGCACTCGGAGGAGGATTGCCTCGGGCATTGGAAACAGGAAGCGGACGGATCCTCTCAGCTTGACTGCCGGACGACGGATTAGCCATTTCTACTTGAATAATCAAAGTTTCCCACAGACGGCGCCAAATTGTTTTGGTCAAATTTCAACAAGTATATTTCGAAGGAATGAAAAATGACTAAAGTGATAAGAATCTAGGTACAATGATTATCAAGTTGAATGGGGACGGACACAAGATGTTTGTTGACTAGGGAAAGCCCTTGAACAACTTGTTCGCCGGCATAAAACCCCGGAAGGATTTGGTACCTGCCTTGACCGTAAGTTTACTATGTGTTCTTGATGATTACAGTGCTAAGAGCGTATTCAAAGGGAGCTTAGGCTAGAGTGAACGTGTGTGAAAATACAGTGTGTGTTTCCCTTTTATACCTCAAATAAAACTAATTTAACAAAAAGAAAAGATGGTCCTCAAAATTCGGAATTAAGGCTGATCTTGTGGAGATATATCCGTATTTGTTTGTTGAGGAGAAGATAGTGATTCGTTGCTGAGGAAACGTGGTTGAATCAGTCTTCGCCTCCTTTGACACATTCCCTAAAAAATAGGACCAACGTAACAAAGAGCTCAACCTGCAAATAACCAAGATGTAAAATAGGACAACTCAAGTTGTTAGTACCAAGTTGTGGTATGCAAATTGTAAACATGTTGACTGAAAATGTAGGGCCCAACACTTATCATATTCATCATCTGCATCTCCATTATTTTCTCCATGTGCATTATCATCATTTTATCTCTGCATGAAAGTCACTCACTTGTTTTCTCACTCTCATTTATGGGATCTTCTGGGAGTATTGTTTGACTATCCTCCCAGGTCTTAGTCTTAGCCAATGATAACTAGCATATTCCTTGTAACCCAAACATCCCCTTACATGATACATGAAATCCAAACCAATTTTATTAGGATCACACCTGGTCACAAGTTGAAGATGACCATTCAAGTACTCTGTAATGGGATGATACCGAAACACACCACCATGGTGAACCCTCATTGTAAACCAAATAGGATCTGAACAAAAATAACTAAAATTAACTCGCATATAAAACTTAAATAACACTTTATAAAGAACATTCTCTTTAAATATATAAAACTAGTAAAAGCCCGTATCCGAGGACACCTTTTTTTTTTTTTTAATTAAGCCCGTGTCCGAGGACACTTAGTGAGGGCAAAATGGGAAATTCGGCACTTGGTACTGTTCATTGTACTGTAGCACCCCGTTCCCATTTATACTATAGATTCTCATTAATATACGACAATCTAATTTCTCAGTGAAAAATAAGATTTTTTTTTCCAAAATATAACTTTTTAACGAAAATAACATTGTAAAAATTTTAAGTACCAAAATAGCATTTTTCAACCAATTCCGGAATTGGTAATTCCGGAATAATGTATTCCGGAATTACCAATTCGGAATTGGTTTTTTTTTTTCAAAACTGAATTTAACAAAATAATATTTCTGTTAATAGAGAGCGATCGCGCCTATAGTAGGGAGCGATCGCTCCTAATGTATTCCAGCGTTACCAATTTCGAATTTCCTTTTTTTTACAGAACTGATTTTAGCAAATTAATATTTTCTGAAAAAAATAGAGAGCGATCGCGCGTTTTATGGGGGCGATCGCGCCTAATGTAATCCGGTATTGGTAATTCCGGATGCCTTTTTTGTTCTTTTTTTTTATTACTGATACTGAATTAAGTAAATTATTTTTTTGAAAAATTCAAATCCGGAAATGCTAATTCCGGATTTGCTTTACAAAACACTTATCCCCCAGTAACTCTGTAAACAACCCACGCAAAAACCAACGTCAGTGAAGAAGAAGAAGAAGAAAAAAAGAAGGAAGAAGAAGAGGAGAGGAGGTGAATTTTTTCCAAAAAAGTCTGAAAATTGAAGAAGTTGATTAAGAAGTTCAAGGAGAAGAGAAGGGAGGTGGTGGATTTTTATAAAAAAAAAAGCTGAAAAATTCAAAGAAGTGAGCATAAGAAGATCAAAAAAAAGAAGGTACATTTTAATCCCTCTTAATTTTTGTTTGAAATTTAAAATTAGTATTTATTTGATTTTTTTGTAAATGTAGTGATATTGTTAAATTAGGTTTTTGATATTTTTATTTATTTTTCAATTTTAAGGAATAAATATGGCTGGAGTTCCACTTGTTTTCATGTGTTATTGGGGAGGAGATGATGAACACACGTTTGAAGGTGAACATTTTGAAAGGGGACCAAAATGTGCACTTAGGGCTAAAACTCGGTGGAGTTATTGATTAAAAAGTTAGCTAAGAAAATTGGGGTTGCTTCTAAATGAAGATCGTGACGATGGCTATGATGTTTGCAGTAGTCCTACTGAAGATAGCGAGAATGAGGGTAAAGTTGGGGTGAGGGAAGATTTGGGGTTACATTTGGTTGCTTACGAAGAACCACAACATCATGTGCATGAGAGATTCGAGTATCAATTTTATCATGATATTGGAGAAGGATCAGAGATATATGATGATAACCAATATAACTTTGCTGAATGGAATGTAGAACATGATGAAATTGCCAAAGGTATTCGCTTTTCAAAGAAGACAGAGGTGCAGTATAAAATGAAGTTGTTTCATATTAAGAAAAATTTGCGCTTCAATGTAAAACGAAGCACAACCTGAAAGTGGACTATTGAGTGTTTGGCGAAAGATTTTCCGTGCAATTTTTATGTGAATGTGAGTTTGAAGAATGTCGGGTATTGGAAAGTTACCAAATACAAGGGTCCTCATTCTTGCTTGGGAACAGAAATTAGCCAAGATCATCAAAACCTAGATGCTAAGTTCATAGGGCAAGAAGTTTTGGAACTGGTTAAGGCCGATCCCGAGTTGAAGATTGCACTAGTGAAGGCGGAGATAAAAAAAGCCCATGAGAAGGAAGTTTCATATAGAAAGGCATGGTGTGGCAAACAAAAAGCTATTGCAGAGGCATATGGAGATTGGGAAGAATCTTACATAAGATTGCCACGTTTGTTAGCAGCCATCCAAAAGTGGAACCCTGGAACCATTGTGGAGCATTCTGATCCTCCTCCTCCCGGTGCTTTAGGTATGTTTGATAGTGTGTTATGGGCATTTGGCACTTGTGTGGAAGCATTCTCTCATTGTCGTCCTGTTATTTCTGTTGATGGCACATTCCTGCATGGAAGATATAGAGGGGTTATTCTTATTGCCATGGGTGTTAACGCAAATGATAGTCTACTTCCTCTCACATTCGCTATTGTTGAAAAAGAGGACTACCAAAACTGGTGTTGGTTTTTGCATCTTCTTTGCAAACATATTGTTAAGGGTCGTGAAGTTTGCTTGATATCTGATCAGCATAATGGCATCCTTTCCACGGATGGAGACAATGCCAACTGGCCACGAAATGTTATCCACAGATGGTGCATGTTGCACTTGCGAGCTAATTTTCTTAAAGCTCACAAGGGCGTTGTATTGAAAGATCTTTTTTGGCGTGCTGTTAGCACCACCCAAGATAGAAAGCTTAAATGCTATCTGAGGCAAATTCATATCATCAACCCTGAGGCAACTAAATGGTTTGAGTACTTGGATGCTAGAAAGTGGACAATGGCTCACGATGGTGGATATAGGTACGGCATTAAGACTACTAATTTGTCTGAAGTTTTTAATGGCGCTATGAAAGGAGCCCGGGGGATGCCTATTTCAGCAGTTGTTGAGACCTCATTCTATAGGTCTGTGGCATACTTTCAAGATAGACTCACTAAAGCAATTAGTGCTTTAGGGGGAGATCCTAATGGCATCCCACCACCAAATGTCACGCTACAATTCAGTGAGAGAATCGATTGAAGATACTGATACAACTTGACTAAGGCTGGGTATCATCATGTCACAAGGTTTAATACTACGTCTGTGGGTGTTTATAGTGTGACGACCAGGGTACGTGGTGACAAAGGTGGACACATTCAAGTTGTGAGATTGGGTGATCGAACATGCACTTGTGGCAAATGGATGCAATATCATTACCCTTATTCGCATGTTCTTGCGTGTTTCAAAATGAAAAGTGTCGATGGTATGAGTTATATTCATCCTTTTTGCAACCTTGGTTCGTACTACAAGACGTGGAGTTGCTCTTTTCATCCAATCCACGACGAGGCCTATTAGAATGTAGACAATATTGTCCCACGTTTTTACCCTAACCCGGACCATCGACGTGACCAGAAGCAAGGGAGACCCAAGTCAAGGCGACTTAGAAACTCTATGGATTGGCAAGTTGCAAAAAAAAAAGAATCGTTGTGGGATTTGCAAGGTAGAAGGTCACACGCGAAGGAGGTGTCCAACTCTTAGGCAGTAAGAGTTTATTGTTATTTGTATTTTTAGTTCTTAATTTAAGTACTTGAACTTTTAAGTACTTTTGTTTTATTCGAACTTGTAATATATTGAACTTGTAATAAATTCAACTTTTGGTGGAATATGTCATCAAATATAGTTGTAGTTGTGGAACTTGAAATGACCAAATGGGCCAAAACGAGTGTTGTTTTGGTATTTTAGTAGAATTAGAGGAGTTGATTTGGGCAATGTCAATGTCAGTATTTCATACAAATGGGGCGACCGCTCTGTTTCATGCGCGCGATCACGCGAAGTTACTGGAATAAAGGGGCGACCGCCCCATAAAGAGGGGCGATCGCACCCTTAGAGCGATCGCACCTGTAAATGGGGCGACCGCACCTCATAGAAAAAGAAGGTGTACGTTTTTTTTTTGTCATACGTTGTTGACTAAGTTGAAGTTTGGATGAGATTAATTGTTTTGGGTTAAAGTATTTTTCCTTCGTCTCGCATTATAAATGTATCATCTTGTAGCAAATAATTTATAAAAAACTGAAATAACATTAAAACAAATAGTTCGAATTAGTGATCACATCCCGATCACATAGGATAGAAAATATAAGTTCAACAACTATTACATTAATCAAACAAAATATTTAGTAACCACTTCCAGTTGACATGATAAACCCCTTCATGGAAAATCAGATATGATGAAATTCTTATGGAATACCTGCAACGCAAATAAACTAATGTCATTTGTTGAACAATCACTCATTCATAGTAGGATCCTAACAATTTTACCTTGAATACATTGGGGAGTGTGATGTTGAGATAATATGATTTACGTGAGGGGAAGAAAATAACAACCTAAAAATTACAAAACAACATGATTAGATGACAATATTAATACTAGGTTCCAGCTGTTGCATTTTTAATACATCATACCTGATGAAGTATCATAACAGAACCAACAGATATGTCATTCGCGAACTCACTCTCAGTAAGCACCTTACGATGAATTGAAGCACCTATTGTTCCCGTAGGATCCTATCAATTTTACCTTAATTAGTAAGATAAGACACATACTAATCATGCTAGAAAACATACAAAACTCATATGCTCGAATGCATTATTGGGAAGCTGATCGAAAAGAGGGAAGTGATCTAGAACCCATCTCATAGACACCATTCCACCATTTTTGATGTCTGCGGGAGATATTGTAACCCCAAATAAATCCTCAACAATCTCAACCCATTACCCCTTTCTCCTACTAGTTTCTGAACTAGTCACAGCCAATCCGTCTACAGGAAGACCATACAACATACCAATATCCTCTACGGTGATGGTCATCTCCCCTACAGGTAAGTGAAAGGTGTGGGCCTCTGGACACCATCTCTCAATCAAAGCCTCAATCAAGTGCCAATCATATTGTAAATGACCTAATAAATACACTCCATAAAATCCAGCATTTATAAGCTTAGTTTCTATCCTCCAATCAACTCTAGCTGGAAGTTCTGTACCACGCCTAGGTCTTAAATTGGTTAACTGTTGTCCATTCCAAATATAATTAGATCTATGTGTCTCCTGAGAAGTCAATACATGTGGATCGATTGTCCCAGGAACAATAAAGGGTTGTTGTTCATGTTGATTCATCTGAAACACAAAAATTTAATAGTAATTAAATTTAAATGGGACTTAAGGTTTTGCTACATTTAAGCTCAAATTTTAAATTTAACACTTAAAAATTAATAATTAAGTAGAAAAATTGCAACAAGTTTGTCAAAGTAATTTCAACAAGCACTTGATTTTAAACCTAACTTAAGAAAATCCTAACTAGGCAAAAATTGAATTACAATTGTTTAATGCATTGACAATCAACAATTAGGTACATAAATCATAATAGTTTTAACAACAAATTATATAAAAATGCACAAATAAATTCTTAGAAAAATTTATAAAGCTAAAATTAAGAACTCAAAACAAATAAAAAGAAGAAATAAAACTAACCTTTCAAACTCTTTCTCTTAAAAACTTTCCTCTTATTCTTCAACAAATTTTCCCTTCAAACTCTTTCTCCTTCTCCTTCTCCTTCTCCTTCTCCTCCTCCTTCTCCGAAGTTTTTCTCCTTCTTTCTTTCTTTCTTTCTCTTTCTTTCTTTCTCTCACTCAGGCACTGAAACTCCCTCTCCTTCCTTGAATCTTTGAATCTGAAAAAAATGTAACAACTTTTCCTCTCTCTCTTCAACATTTGAATCCAGAAATGGTAATTTCGGATTCCAATTTAAATAAATCCGAAATTTGCATTTCCGAATTTGAAAATACGCCTTTAGGCGCGATCGCCCTATCTTATGGCGGGATCGCTCTCTATTTTTTTCAGAAAATATTAATTTGCTAAAATCAGTTCTGTAAAAAAAAGGGGATTCGGAATTGGTAACGCCGGAATACATTAGGAGCGATCGCTCTCTATTAACAGAAATATTATATTGTTAAATTCAGTTTTGAAAAAAAAAAAAAAACCAATTCCGGAATTGGTAATTCCGGAATACATTATAACGGAATTACCAATTCCAGAATTGGTTGAAAAATACTATTTTGGTACTTAAAATTTTTACAATGTTATTTTCGTAAATAAATTTTTAAAAAGTAATATTTTGGAAAAAAAAATCGAAAAATAATATGTATCGGTAGTTGCTATATTTCTTCACGCTCAAATCATAGCCGGTGAATATGAACTGGCGCAATATGTGGGAATTAGTAGGGTACGATTAGATTATGGTTATTAAAATATATGTGTGCCCCTAAATTTTAGACATGTGACATGCACATGTTGAATCTCATTAGATTTTTAATGGTCTGTTAGGGTTGGGACCTTAATTGAGCCAAAATATTAGTTGTAGACTTTATGTGGGACGTTATATAGTTTAGGACCCTAAGTGGGATTGCAATTATAGTTTAGGGCACCAAAATGTATTTTGGCCAATCCTATAAAAAGGAAAGTGTTGGGTTTTTCGGTCTCTCCTAAGTTGAGAAAAGCCCACGTTTCTTTTTCTTATGTTTCTAAATAACAAAAAGCCCAAAAATATTATTTCCTTTTTTCCTAGTCTATTAGGGTTTTAATATATGGAATTAGTGTGTGTATTTTGGCTGGAACGGCAGAGAAATGCAGCCGCAAGAAAAGAGAAAAACAGCAGTTTTCGAGTTTTCGTTCTTCTCTGCGCAGCAGTCTGCAGTTCGTGATTCCAGGTTCGTTAGCCATCCGATCGGACTGATTTTTCTTCCAGAATTCTTGTAAGAGATAGAGCTTCGATCCCAACCATTCCGATCGAGTTTTCAGGTCTCCAGTCATGTGATTCTGATTCAAAGTTGCTGCAGAGTTTCTGAATAGTTGCTGGGCTATTTTTGGTATTTTGCTTTAGATCGAGATTGTTGTTCTCAATGTTTGTTGGTTGTGCTATATCTCTTGTACCGAACCTTTATTACGTAGTAGTGGATTTATTCTGGACAAGGTCCCGTGGTTTTTACTTCTCGATTTGAGAAGGTTTTCCACGTTAAAATTCTTGGTGTCGTTTTTCGTTGGTTGGTGATTGTCTATCCATATTGCTTTGGTTATTATTTCTGCGATATTAGTATTTTCTACTCCTAACAGGTTCACATAAGTAGAGAAAGTTTATTCCGCATTGTTACTTTCTCATCAAAGTGGTATCAGAGCCCTTGGTTTTGTGGTTTATTGACTTGTGTTGAACGATGGAGGTTAATACTAGTAGAATGATTAAATTGAATGGTTCAAATTATCAGTTGTGGAAATCAAAGATGGAGGATCTTCTTTATGTGAAGGGTTTTCACCAACTGTGAGTACCCCGATCCGAACTCAAGATTTGGATTCAATTTAATTAAATTTGGGCTTACACAAATTGCTAAAAAGCAATTAGGGTCCAAAAATCCCAGCAGCCCACCAATTCATTGGGCACATGACCACTTGGCCCATTATGGCCAAAAGATGTACGCTGTCGGACGACATGGACATTAAGGCGGTTCAACTGCCTATGTCGTGCGACATAAGAAGCCCACCAATCCATTGGGCCTGCCAGTCACTTGGCCCATTATGGCCAAAATGTGTACGCTATCGTCCGACAAGGGCCACTAAGGCGGTTTAACTGCCTATGTCGGACGACATAAGAAGCCCCATCAGGATGCCTATAAATAGAAGGCATGGCTGGTCATTTGAGAAAGGAGGAAGGAAGGGAACAAAAAGTGAGGGCCAAGTTCTGAGAGCAATATCAGGAAAATAGGGGAAACTCTTGCCAAATATAGTCTCTCCCTCTCTCCTCACACACACACACTCACCTCCCTCCTCACACACACACACACTTCAAGGTCAAGACTCCAAGAAGCTTCCTTTGGTGGTGATTGAAGGGGTAGACACCATACTATTGGTGATCCTACTTCGTGGACTACAATAGGTAGACCCTAAACCTCTATCTCCCTTTAAATAAAGTCTTTTAATATACCTTTCATGCATACTTGCTCTCTTACCATGTAGAAATTGGGATTTTGCATGACAAAGGTGGTGGAGGAGTGAATCTTCAATATTCACTTCTCCCCACCTCAGATCTAGATATTTGGTGGTACACACACCAATAAAGTTTCAATCTTTGCCTAGCTACATTGGGTTAGGAAGTGATGGCTACTTCAAAGTGGCCATAAAACATGTGATTTATCACATTTGGTCACTAAAGCCATGTGATCTTCCCATAATACCCATATTATAGTTTTATATTACTTGCTTTATAATCAATAAAGATGCTTGGTTTGCTTGGGGAACAAAGGAGGAACCAAACAGATCAAGGGCACCGAAGCAGCTCCCCATGTCGTGCGACATAGGTCTCCATGGAGATCCTGTGTCATACGACATGGGACTCCCGAAGGCCGCAAAGCCATTCTTGGACTTCGGAACCGCTAGGTCCATCCCTTTGGGACTCAAAGCCTACCTAAGCATCTTCTGGTTCATAAGCCACTATTTGGGTGCCTAAACTCAGTTTGGGCATAACCCACTTGACGGAAGAGGATCACCACGTGACATAGAAGACTTCAAAAGACGCTATGTCATGTGACATCCGTGTCGACAAAACCTATCGTGACCTTGTCCACTCCCATCAACCCCAAACTGGGTTCTAGACCACTAAATAGTGTTCTAAATGAGCAAAATAACGTCTTTTCATTTCTCGAGTAGCTTTACCTCTGTAAGGGACAATCTGTCTCAAAACCTCTGCCTTGTGATAAAAGATATCACGTGTAAAAAGGGTGTGGCCCCCTATCATGGCTCGCAAGTTGTATTCAGTTCCATACCATTAATGAAATCTAAGGCTTGCACACTTTACTTGTTTACACACATCGCACACACACTTTAAATGTCCATATTTGTCCAAATGTTATTGAAAGTCCCGAAAGGGGCGTGTTGGGTGAACTCTCTAGTTCTTCCCAACGCGTAACCAGACTCCCGGACTCAAAATCTCTCAAAATTAGGTTTTTCAATGTTTTCCTCTAAAAACGGCGTGGCGACTTTAAAAGAAATATCATCTTGTTTTCGGGTGAGCGTTCATTCACCAACCTGTTTTTTGTTCAGAAAAAACAGAGGGTAAAAGTGATGATGATTGGGCTTTGTTGCACCGACAAGTTTGTGGGTATATCAGACAGTGGATAGATGATAATGTGTCAAACCATGTCAGTACAGATATACATGCCCGTACTTTGTGGACTAAGCTTGAACAGTTGTATGCCCGGAAGACTGGAAATAGTAAATTGTTTTTTTATGAAACAATTGATTGGTTTGAGGTACAAAGATGGGACTGCGATGAAAGATCACTTGAACACCTTTCAGGGATTTATGAATCAGCTATCAGAGATGGGTATAAAGTTTGATGAAGAGATAAAAGGTTTATGGCTTCTTGGTACGTTACGAGATTCATGGGAGACTTTTAGAACTTCTTTGTCAAACTCTGCACCTGATGGTATTATTTCTATGGAAATCGCTAAAGGTGGTGTTCTAAATGAAGAGTTGCGAAGGAAATCGCAGGGTTCCCGTTCACAGGCAGATGCCTTAGTTGTTGAAGACCCGGGAAGAAATAGACACGGAGGTCAGAACAACAACAGAGGCAGGAGCAGAGATCAGTCGAAAAACAGAAGCAAGTCAAGGGGTAGATATGCAGATAAAGAGTGTGATCACTATGGTAAG
Organism: Adenophora triphylla var. japonica; assembly: GCA_022495995.1. NCBI lineage: Eukaryota > Viridiplantae > Streptophyta > Magnoliopsida > Asterales > Campanulaceae > Adenophora > Adenophora triphylla. Next base: position 258,641 of record JAFEMH010002037.1, read on the forward strand.
AAAGGGCATATTAAGAGGTTTTGCTTTCAGTTGAAAGGGAGAATAGGAAGCTCAAAGACAGAGATGGTAAGAAAGATGATAACAATGATGGAGATCGAGTTGCTGCAGCCACTGAAGATTTTCTTCTTGTCTATGATGATGACAGTATTAATTTCATAGGCAGTGAGGTAAGTTGGGTAATAGACGGTGGTGCTTCTATTCATGCCACCTCTCATTTAGATTTCTTTACATACTACACACTCGGTGAGTATGGGTCTGTTAAGATGGGAAACGGTAATTTGGCAAAAATTATTGGGATTGGTAATGTTTGCCTTGAAACGAAAGTTGGCATGAAACTAGTTCTCAGGGATGTGAGGCATGTTCCGGATCTTCGTCTGAATTTGTTATCTGCAGGTAGACTCGATGATGATGGTTTTTGCAATACTTTCGGTTGTGGGCAATGGAAGCTTACCAGAGGTCCTATGGTTGTGGCAAAAGGTAAGAAGCACTCTACCTTATATTCCATGCAGGCAAAAGTATGCAAAGACAATATTAATGTTGCAGGGTCAGAGATTGCTATTGAGCTTTGGCATAAGCGACTTAACCATATTAGTGAAAAGGGAATGGAAAAATTGGCTAAAAAGAATCTTCTTTCTAGGGTGAAAGCAGTTAAAGAGATGTTCTCATTGCTTAGTAGGTAAACAGAACATAGTTTCTTTTAAGAGTCGCCCTCCTTCTAGAAAGCGTAATTTACTTGATCTTGTATACTCTGATGTGTGTGGTCCGATGAAAACTAGAACACTTGGTGGTTCTCTTTATTTTGTGACTTTCATTGATGATCACTCTAGAAAGTTGTGGGTTTATACCTTAAGTACTAAAGATCAAGTGTTTGATGTGTTTAAAGAATTTCATGCTTCTGTTGAGAGAGAAACAGGGAGAAAGCTTAAATGTTTCCGCACAGATAATGGGGGTGAGTATTTAGGTCCGTTCCATAGATACTGCAAGCAGCAGGGTATTCGACATCAAAAGACACCTCAGAAGACAACGCATTTGAATGGTATTGCAGAAAGAATGAACAGGACACTAGTGGAAAGGGTCAGGTGTTTACATTCTCATGCAGGGCTCCCAAGAACTTTTTGGGGTAAGGCTTTGAGTACAGTTGTTCATGTACTGAATAAGTCACCTTGTGTTTCGCTGAATTTTGAAGTACCAGAAAAGGTTTGGACAGGTAAAGATGTATCGCGTATGATCATTTGCGTGTTTTTGGGTGTAAGGCATTTGTGCATATACCTAAGGATGAACGGTCCAAACTTGATATGAAGACACGTCAGTGTATTTTTGTGGGCTATGGTTTTAATGATTTTGGCTACAAGCTTTATGATCCATTTGCAAAGAAGATTATTAGAAGTAGAGATGTAGTTTTTATGGAAGATCAGACTATAGCAGACATTGGATAAAGCAGATGTGTCACATGACAGCGGGAATTTAATTGATTGGGATCCGGTTCCTTTGGAAGCAGTACCAGAGCGAGTTGAGAATGATTTTCAGGATCATATACATGATACAGATGAAGCTGAGACTCCTATGCAGATTGATGATCAGCAGCAGCCACAACAGGAAGAGCAGCAGCAGCCAGAGCAGCAGCCAATTGAAGTCCCACATGCAGCTGAAGTTATTCCTCCTAGAAGGTCCAATAGAGATCGACAGCCTTCTAGCTGGTACCCTGCTACTGATTATGTGTTATTGACTGATGGGAGAGAACCTGAGTGTTATCAGGAGGCTATAGCACATGGGGACAAAGATAAATGGGAGAATGCCATGCAAGAAGAGATGAAATCTTTGCAGGACAATCATACTTTTGAGATAGTGAAGCTACCTAAGGGTAAGAGAGCACTCAGGAACAAATGGGTATACAGGTTGAAGACTGAAGAAAATAGTTCGCATCCAAGGTACAAGGCAAGATTGGTTGTGAAGGGTTTGAGTCAGAAACATGGTATAGATTCTGGAGAGATTTTTTCACATGTTGTGAAGATGTCATCTATTCGAGTTGTTCTTGGTTTAGCTACTAGCATGGACTTGGAGATTGAGCAGTTGGATGTTAAGACCACTTTTCTACATGGAGATTTAGAGGAAGAAATTTTCATGGAGCAGCCAGAGGGTTTTGAGGTAAAGGGAAAAGAAAACCTAGTCTGAAAGTTGAAGAAAAGCTTATATGGGTTGAAACAGGCTCCAAGACAATGGTACAAGAAGTTCGAATCATTCATGGGGACGCACAAATATACCAGGACAGCTTTTGACCCCCTTGTGTTTTTGTCAAGAAATTTCCTGATAATGATTTTATAATTTTACTCTTATATGTTGATGACATGTTGCTTGTTGGTCAGGATATCAAGAAAATTGACAAGTTGAAAAAGGAGCTTAATAAGTCTTTTGCCATGAAGGATTTGGGTCCAGCAAAACAAATCCTTGGCATGAGAATTAGCCGAGATAGAAAGGAAAAGAAGCTGTGGTTATCTCAAGAGAGGTATATTGAGAAAGTGCTTGAAAGGTTCAAGATGGATAAGGCCAAGCCCGTTGGTACTCCGCTTACTAGTCACTTCAAGTTCAATTAAGAACAGTGTCCCTCAAGTGATGAACAGAAACGGGAAATGGAATGGGTTCAGTATGCTTCAGCAGTTGGTAGTTTGATGTATGCAATGGTATGTACAAAGCCAGATTTAGCTCATGCAGTTGGTATTGTTAGCCGATATCTCACTAATCCAGGTAGAGAATATTGGGCAGCAGTAAAGTGGATTTTCAGGTATCTTAGAGGCACTTCCAAGTTGTGTATTTGTTTTGGAGATGGCAAGCCAATTTTAGAAGCTTTCACAGATTCAGATATGGCTCGTGATTCAGATACAAGGAAGTCTATATTGGGGTACTTGGTCACATTTTCAGGGGGAGCAGTGGCATGGCAGTCAAGGTTGCAGAAGTGTATTTCACTATCTACCACGGAAGCAGAGTTTATTGCAACAACGGAAGCTTCGAAAGAGATATTGTGGATGAAGCGGTTTACTCAAGAAATTGGGTGTATGTAAGAGAGGTATGTGGTATTTTGTGATAGTCAAAGTGCTATTCACCTTGCTAAAAATTCTAGCTTTCATTCAAATTCGAAGCATATTGATGTTCGATATCACTGGATTCGTGATAGTTTGGAATCGAAGTTGCTACACCTTGAAAAGGTTCACACGGACTGGAATGGGTCAGACATGATGACAAAGAGTTTGCCAAAGAAGAAATATGATACTTGATGCGAGATCGTAGGTATGATTGAGTTCTCAACATAGTCGAGAGGGGGAGTTTGTTGGGTTTTTCGGTCTCTCCTAAGTTGAGAAAAGCCCACGTTTCTTTTTCTTATGTTTTTAAATAACAAAAATCCCAAAAATATTATTTCCTTTTAGGGTTTTAATATATGGAATAAGTGTGTGTTTTTTTGGCTGGAACGGCAGAGAAAAGCAGCCGCAAGAAAAGAGAAAAACAGCAGTTTTCGAGTTTTCGTTCTTCTCTGCGCAGCAGTCTTCAGTTCGTGATTCCGGGTTTGTTAGCCTTCCGATCGGACTGATTTTTCTTCCAGAATTCTTGTAAGAGACAGAGCTTCGATCCCAACCATTCCGATCGAGTTTTCAGTCACCAGTCAGGTGATATTCTGATTCAAAGTTGCTGCAGAGTTTCTGAATAGTTGTTGGGCTGTTTTTGGTATTTTGCTTTAGATCGAGATTGTTGTTCTCGATCTTTGTTGGTTGTGCTATCTCTCTTGTACCGAACCTTAATTACGTAGTAGTGGATTTATTCTGGACAAGGTCCCGTGCTTTTTATTTCTCGACTTGAGAAGGTTTTCGATCCACGTTAAAATTCTTGGTGTCGTTTTTCGTTGATTGGTGATTGTCTATCCATATTGCTTTGGTTATTATTTTTGCGATATTAGTATTTTCTGCTCCTAACATGTTCACATAAATAGAGAAAGTTTATTTCGCATTGTTACTTTCTCATCAGAAATATGACAAGCAAAACTATCACTCTCATTCAATATAATGAAACATTTACGATTGTCTTTGACGAAAAGAGTATCGTTTTGCTTGTCTATAAAGATATATAAAGATATATGATTCTCCCTTTGCCCCGTAATTTACATTGAAATTGATTTGTTAATGTTTGAAAAAATGAGTTCTACATATATTAATACATTGTAACAATTGTAAAATTACAATTATGTGAAAAAATGGGTAAAAACATTTTTTTCTAAGAGATTGGGAAAAAACAAGTTTTAAAAATGAATAATGACATTTTTGTAATCAAAATTTGATTTAAAATTCGTGATGATTTTTTTTGTACATAATTAAAACTTATTGAGTCTCGTTAACATTACTACTGACACTTAACACATACACTGATACACTTTAATACTACCATTACTATTTTTTTTTATCACAATACACTTTGACTCATTAACACTATCACTTGCATTGTTTAACACGACAATCAGTATTGTTTAACATTACCAATGACACTTTTTTACACACACCGGTACTCTTTAACACATAAAATATCACTTATTGTCAAATTTTAAAAGTGTATGTTGGAATGCTTATAATTACCGATTTAAATGTTTATTAATACTAATATGAATGACAACACTGACATTGGCAAATTACGATCAAGACATGCGTTTTTTTTTTTAACCCTTTCCTTAAGCAATAGAAAAAGGTCTTTAACAAGACTTACGTACAATTATGTGTTTATATTTGAAAATATACTCCCTGTATCCTCCACAAGTTATACTTATTTGAGTAGTAGGTCTACTGAGAAACGCGTTTCTTCATAATTATGGAGAAATGCGTTTCTCCATAATTATGGAGAAACGCGTTTTTAATAGCCAGAAGCTATACGTTTGATAACCAGAAGAAAATTTCTGGATATCAGTCTCAAAGGGTTCTGGATATCCAGAAGCTTTGGAACGGATATCCAGAAGCCTTTGGGCGGATATCCAGAAAAAATAGATTTGAGCCAAATCCAAGGCCAAGACCAGAAATTGCTTATTGAAGGTTTCTGGATATCCAGAAACCTTCAAATGTATATCCAGAAACCATCAAATGAAATTTTTTCCGTTCAGTCCCTTTCAGGATCAGTCGTGGTCTTCCCAACTTTACCGATGGGATGGATGAATCCCTCGCGTCATCCAAATGTGTAAAAGATCCTAGTCGCACTTAAAAGCCGAGTACTCTACCGTTGAGTTAGCAACCCAAATAGAATAAAAGAGTATGTAGAGACAATCAGAATCAAAAGAAATGATTAGACGAGGTAATCAAATCATAAAAACAAATTTTCGAATCGATTAGGAACAGAAAACGGAATAAGTCAGATGAAACATTTTGAAGGTTTCTGGATATCACTTTCATAAGCTTCTGGATATCCTTTCAAAGGGTTCTGGATATCCAGAACCTTTGAGACTGATATCCAGAAGTAACCATGGGACAAGGTCATGACCAATACAAAAAGTTTCTGGATATCCTTTCAAAAGGTTCTGAATACCCGTAACCCGTTTCTCCATAACTTATGGAGAAACGTTTCTCCCTAGATTTTACGTACTTATTTTGGCACGTAATATGAAAAGTAAGGTTGCAATGAGAAGATATGGTAAAAAATAATAAATAAATAATTATTTTGAGTATGCAAGTAAAATTCATTAAATAAATAAAAATAAAAATTTTTATTTTGAGAAACTGCAATTTTTAATGGGATAACCTTTTCATAAAAAAAAAGTGTAAGATGAACATATGGATATGGAGAGAGTAATACACCCTCCAACCCAATATAATGTTATTAGTTTATCTTTACATGAATATTAAGAAAAAATAAATGTCGTGGGCATGAAAAAAGTAGAAGATAGAAAGTTGGTAAAAAAATAATGAGTGAGTTATTATTGTGAGTGTAACAATTGAGTCCCATTTTCAGTTTTAGGAATAAAGCAAACTAAAAAACTTAAACTTGGACAAACTAAAAAGAAAAGTTAAAAACCTTAAAACTGGATTGAGGGAGTATTTAATTTTGAAACCAACAAAAAAAAAAGATAACAGTACTTTTTACAGTAAATGATAAGAATAATTATCAACCTATACAACGTACTGCATCCTCTATTACACAAAATATAACATACTATCTAATGACAACATAATGTTACGTACTTTCGTGATTTTTTTTACAAATAATACAATGAAGATGGATGACGTTAAATTTGGCTAACAAAATGATAACGTGAAAACATACGAAGAAAAAATGTTAAGGGATCAAACAAACCCATTAAATAAAATAACACAAGTTAAATATTTAACTTAGTTGCAGAAAAACACCCCATTATGGTTCATTTGCTTCATCATCCACCCACCTTCATCACATCCAACAACAACCATTTATGCTCCCTCTCCCGCAACCCCCTTCCCACGGCCTCTGTCTCGCTACTTCTTTTCTTCATCTTCTTTATGCTATAATTTCGATTTCTTAGTCATTTCCCCAAATCCCTATTCTTAAACCCAACCTTGATTGAAATTCTCAATTTGAAACAACATTTTCCCACTTTCGACGTCTAAAGGAGTTAAAGTCGAGTTTGGTGCATATTTGGAAAGGAGAACCCTATTTGGTGCATATTTGCAACTTCCATGCATGGCCGTCCAAGCACTCTAGATCGATGCCAAAATCTAGTCTTTGTTTCAATTGATTAAAGGTTTGAATGTCTTAAATTTGTTTTGTGTTGGGCAGAGGAGCTCGATGTTGATTACATTTATTTTGTTGTTATGTGGGTTTCGTTGGTGTAATGTTGCTGATAGGGATGAGAACATGTCGAGGTCAGGGCGGATCCCTATGATCTGATTTCGACTAGAATCTTACATCTACAGACTCGAACCCGATTCAACCTGAACAGTTAAGAATCCGCAACATATTCGATCTGACCCGACTTATACTACAAATCTATTTTTTTCAGCCCAAATTTAGTTGAGCCAAATTTATTTTAAGCACAATGTTACCATTTAGGAAAATATTAAATATTTCACTTATATTTTATATTAACCTGGTATATGGTTTAAGATCGTGTCGGGGTTCAGTCAAATCAACTGTATAGACCGAATCCAAATCAAACCCAATCGAGTTTTAAAAATTGCAAACCAAACACTACCTTTTTTCTGGATCAAATCGTCTTCCGTTAGAGTTGGATTAGTCATATTGCCACCCTAGTTGCTGATGATGGGTGGTCTTGATTTCAGTGACGATAACGGTGATGTTTCAGTGGCGACAGTGATGGTGGTTTCACCGAAAGTGGTTGGGAGTTTTAAAGTTTGAGTGGTGGTGGGTGGTGATGCTGTTAATGGTGGGGTGAGTGGTGATGGTGTTAATGGTGGAGGTGGTGGTGGTGGGGGCAGAGACGGGTTGAAGGCAATGCTAAGATGGAGAAGAAGGGTTGAAATGGGTGATTATTTTATTTAACAGGGTTAGTTTTCTTTTTAACGGGTGTTAGTGTATTTAACGAATTTTAGTTTTCTTTTCATGCAGCGTACTTATGTTAGGATGTAAAATAGTATATTCCCTCCGTTCCAGCGGAATTGAGACTTTTAGTCAAATTTAATGTAACTTTGACCACTAATTTATATAAAAAATAATGATCCTAATAAAAATCTAGAAATTGTTATTGAAAGTATTATCAATCGTGATACAATAATAATTTTTAAATTTTTATTAAAATCATTATTTTTTATATAAATGATTTGGTCAAATTTTTTTCAATTTGACTAAAAGTCTCAATTCCGCTGGGTAGGAGGGAGTCTATAGTATAAATGGCAACTCCTCCGTGAACAGTACAATGAACAGTTTCATAAGTCAAATTTCCCATTTTGCCCTCACTAAGTTGTCCCTTTCCCATTTTGCACTTAAAAAATAATTTTTTTAAATTTTTTTTTTTTAAATTAAAAAAATAATTTTTTTTTTAATTTAAAAAAAAAAACACGTGTTCTTGAACACGGGCTTTTATTTTACTAGTACTGTATAAGTTGATCATTCGGTCGGATTTTTGGTGTAAAAATTGAGAATGAAAAAAAAAAAAGAGAAATAAAATAGGCGCGTGGAATCACGGCCCCCGAGCCGTCAACCAATAGTTGTTTAACAAATAACAACCGAATAAAAACTCTCTAAACCCTAATGATTTATATACTCTCTCTCGCGGTCCAACTTGCCTGCTCCATGTCTTCGCTGTGTTCTTCTCCTGCTGTCCCTCCTCTCTTGCCGTGTAAACCCTAGTACTAAATTCCAGAATAATCCATAATCATCTCATTTCGTTGGATTTTTTTTTTCTTTTTCTTCTAATTTTTTATCTGGATTATTATCAATCGAACTTCCAGTAACATGGATCTTCACAGTCTAGCTGTAGTTCTTCAAGCTGCTCTTAGCCCCAATCTTGATCAACGAAAAGCAGCTGAAGAAAGCCTCAATCAGGTATGTTTTTCTTTGATGTTCCAGTTTGCCAATTTCTATTTTTTTTATTGAATTCAATGATGAAAGTTGATTAATTATTGATTATTTGTACTCGATTTGACTTGTTGTTGAATTATTTATTCAGTAGAATGTAAACTATTTGATTTAGGAATTTTAAGTTGCTCGGATTATTGAATTAATCAATGGTTTGCTGGTGTGATGACTTGTTGTTTCAGTTTCAGTATACGCCTCAGCATTTGGTGAGGCTGTTGCAGATCGTTGTAGATGGAAACTGTGATATGGGTGTACGCCAGGTTGCCAGTATTCATTTTAAGAATTTTATTGCTAAGAATTGGAGCCCTTATGATCCCGGTTGGTAGATTCTGTTTTTCTTTTTGGATATTGAGGCGTAATTATTTTTAAGGTTTGCTTGAAATTATTTTGCCTCATTCTGAGGCTTGATATATTCGATCTTTTTGTATGTAGATGAGCAGTCAAAAATATTACCCAGTGATAAGGAATTGGTTAGACAGAACATTCTTGTTTTCATTGCCCAAATTCCACAACTGTTGAGGTGAAAATAAGAAGCTTTAGCTATATGCAATTTAGGATTTGTTGTCACTGGTAATGTGTATATGATATTGTTTGTGCCTGTTTACAGGGTTCAGTTGGGTGAGTGCCTGAAGACAATTATTCACGCAGATTATCCTGAGCAATGGCCTACTCTTTTGCACTGGGTCAAGCATAATTTGCAAGATCAGCAAGTTTACGGAGCTCTATATGTGCTGAGAATTCTCTCTAGAAAATATGAGTAAGTCAGTAGTTTGTGGTGTTGTTTTTTCTGGAACCATAATTGCAATTTTGCTCCTTACTGATTTGTTTTTTGCTCTCATGAAATTGGCATTGGTTACATTTGTACTGGACCTTGATAATAGTTCCTTACAACTTTTAAGTTTAAACTTACGCCTTCAAAGTTTTTAATAAACACTGTAGCAGCAAGTTGGTTTTTATTGAACTGTAATTGCTAATCCCATCTCTTCGGCAGTCTATTGTATTCATAATATATGTATGTGTCTTATTTGATTCAGACATTTACGTTGTTTGTACTATACAAGCTCACATGATGCAAATATGTAATGTGCTTCAACAAACATGATTCTCAGAAATAAACTCGTGCTTCAGGTAATTGTATGAGATTCTTAAAGTTGGATTATCCTAGCAAACATGTGAAACTATGATTAGGAACTTATAGCTGGAATTGTGCTGAGATTTAGTAACTGCTCTTTGATTGTTGAGAATTTTGATCCTGTGCAAATTCACCTATGTGGTTCACCCTGATCTGCCTCTACCATTCCAAACTTATATGCATATATGTTGGTCAATCAATGTCCTCTTTCAGTCCTGTGTAAATTTCCCCTCACGATTCACCTAGATGTGCTCTGCTCTTATTCCAAATTTATATGCATATTTGCTGGTCAACTAATATTCTCATATTATTTTATACCTAGGTTCAAGTCAGACGACGAGAGGTCACCAGTTAATCTAGTTGTTGAGGAGACTTTTCCCCATCTGCTAAATATATTCAACAGGCTTGTTCAGATAGAAAACCCGCCTATAGAAATCGCAGACTTGATAAAGCTCATCTGCAAAATCTTCTGGTCTTCTATATATGTAAGTTCTTGCCCTGAGAGTTTCATGTTGTGCGCCGTTTTGCTAATGTCAGCACTTGGAGTCATACTTGTTTTAGCATGATTGCACTGACTACGCAACAATGAGGAGCTCTTTTGTAGCCTGCTTATTAGTTACAGTTGCTTATCTCCCAGAATGAAAAACTCTCAATGAAAAATGCTCACTATTGCACTAGGGTATTTTCTGCTTCAGCTCTTGATAGGACTTAATGTTAATTCTTTTTGCCCATTTCGTCTCAAATTAAAATGTCCATTGCATATTTATTAAAGGCGAAAGGAGGACCAGAGAGGTACCTAGAAAGCGCAAAAGGCAAGGCAGTTGATAGGCGGCCGAAAGGTGAGCAAGGCTAAAATAGAACAAAAGATTAGTAAACTATATATTTATATACGAGACATATATTAAACAAAGCTTAAACACGCTACGAGCAATAATTTTGCATTAAACAAAGGGCAAAATTCCACATTTAATTGCAACGTAACACAATTTATGCCCCAAAGGTGAGAATTCTAAGATATAAGGCACATTTTTAAACCGTGGTGTTCAAATCAGCAAAGTGGTAATTTAAAAAGTGAAGATGAACTTAAACTTCAGAAGGGAAAAAACATCAAGTCAATAAAAAGCACGGCTAAAGCCTAAAAATTCTCAGCCCCAACCCCAATAAAGGCAAGCAAGGCGGAAAATGAGTGTTCTAATTATTTTCTTGGGGAATTTATATGTGTGTGTGTACGCACACACACATATATATATATACATATACATATATATATGTACATACATATATACATATACATATATATATATACATACATATATACATATATATATACATATATACATACATATATATATACATATATACATACATATATATATATATATATATATATACATACATATATATATATATATACATATATACATACATATATATATATATACATATATACATACATATATATATATATATATATATATATATATATATATATATATATATATATATATTTGATTGTAATAAATTTCAAAGCATGTTATAGATGAGAATTATATAAGAAATTAATTTTACATAATAGCAGCATGCCAACACCACTATTGAATTTTCAAGTTACACTTAGAATTTAAAAACAAATAGTAAAAGTAAATAAACTTAAAATTTAATATAAACATTAAGAAAGAATTAAGAAATATATATTATAAATATAAATTCTAAAACTTAAAGTTGAAGAAAAATTAAAATAAAGGTATTAACAAAGGGCAACACAACTTAAAACTGAAATTGAGATAGAGAAAAAGAAAGGAGGGAAACTTGTTAAAAAAGCAATCATAGTAACAAAGTCGAATAAGAGGGGCGCATGCAGAGAGTTGGCGGATTAGGGTTTCTTAGCAATATAGGGTTTCTAGCGACTTGGGAAATCTAGCGACTTACGGGTACTTGCACAGACTGAGAGTTAGCAGCTTTTATTGTTTCATGTTTCTTTTCTAGTTTAATTACTACTTCACTTAAAAAAATGTCTAAAAATCCAAATCGGCATAGTTTTGCGCCTAGTACGCCTTTCGTCAAACGCCACCTTGGCCAAAGGCACACAAGCGCCCGCCACAATAGAAAAAGGCAGCTGACCCCTAAAGGTGCCAAAAAGGCGAGGCGGACAGATGCCTTTCACAACTATGGTTCTTTGTAAGTTCTTGCAAAGTTTTAGGAAGTTGACCTTTTATGTTATTTAGTAACACATTTGAACGAGTGCTTTGGTGTTCACCCTGCATAATTTTGTTGCACAATAGGGATTGGGCACCTCTCCGTTACACTTTTAATCCAGTTTCACCCAATACACATTTATATTTAGAAACATGCAAAAATTTGAAATCAATGGCAACGATTCACTTAATACCTTATTTATTTTAACCATAATTAATGAGTAATTATTCTCAAAACATTCACCAATGAAGTAAACAGTTAATCTCAACCATCAATTTCAAAGTTTGACACATGTCTTAAATCTAAATTATGTTGGGTGAAATTGCATGGGATGTGTAATGAAGCACACTCCGAACAATAGGATGATCGATAACAAAGGTGAATTTAGTAACTTCATTGAGATACGAAATCTATGAGAGGACATTTTTTTTCTTTTAAAAACAAACACGCATATTCAGACAGTGAGAAATATATACAAATTCTAATGTGGCAAAATTTGGAAAAATTTCAGCTGGAGATTCCAAAGCAATTGTTCGATCCAAATGTGTTTAATTCCTGGATGGTCCTTTTCTTGAATGTATTGGAGAGGCCTGTTCCTTTAGAAGGCCAACCTGCTGATCCAGAGCTCCGGAAATCATGGGGTTGGTGGAAGGTGAAGAAGTGGACGGTCCACATATTAAACCGCCTGTACACTCGGTGAGTTTGCAAGTTTGGGTTTGTCTAATGTAAATAAATTGATAATGTAAATAAATTGAAAATTTATGTTATGTTTCCTTCATATAACTATGGGTTACCCTTCTGTCATATAGATTTGGAGATTTAAAACTTCAAAACCCTGAGAATAGAGCTTTTGCCCAACTGTTCCAGAAAAATTACGCAGGCAAAATTTTGGAATGCCATTTGAACTTGTTAAATGTTGTCCGAGTTGGTGGCTATTTGCCTGACAGAGTTATCAACCTTATATTGCAATATCTGAGCAACAGGTATGTTTCATATTGTTTCAGTTCGTTCGCCCGTAATGTCACTGATTATTTATTTTTCCTTAAGAGAAGTGTATCTTATAAGTTTTATCATGGTAGCTCGTTCCTATTTCATTCCCCATTCTTGATGTGCTCTTAACATTCTTCATTTCATTTTCAAATGATAAATGCTATTCTTACGAGTTTTGTCTTGATATTTTTTATTTAGTGTTTTAACTCCTTTGTCCTTATTAATAATCAAAATGACCTAGCTCTTTTATTTGGTTATTTTCCTAAATTATGGTCACCTGTTCAGTTGTAATATCTAGTATTTCATCTACTTTTTTCATGTTTCTTTGTACAAAAGCTTAGTTGGCTATAAACTTGATTTGCTCTTAAATTATCATATGCTGTTACCGTTTGGATCATACTCTTTGTAGTATTGTTTTATGTTTTTTATTTTGTTTTCATTATTCTTCAAATTGTACATTACTTTCTGAATTTTCTTTTACATTTTGTTTTACATCAACATTAGTGACAAGTTTCTGTATAATCCCTCTGTCCATGTGCAGCATTTCAAAAACTAATATGTACAATCTGCTGCAATCAAGACTTGACGTTGTTCTATTTGAGATAATATTTCCACTTATGTGCTTCAATGACAATGATCAAAAGCTTTGGGATGAAGATCCACATGAATATGTGAGAAAGGGTTATGGTAAGTAAAGCTCATACTTCTATTATCAGTACCATTTCTTGTTCATGTCTGGAGTTGCTAACAATTCTTTTTTGCCTGCAGATATTATAGAAGATTTATATAGTCCAAGGACAGCGGCAATGGATTTTGTAAGTGAGTTGGTAAGGAAACGTGGAAAGGAAAACCTTCAGAAGTTTATACTATACATTGTTGAGATTTTTAAAAGGTACACCGATTACTTTTTATGTCTGTTATAATGTCTATGCCAAGCTTTTGTTAATATTGACAGTGTTTAGTTGTGCTCTTTGTTTTACGTGTTGATGGAAATTAGATACGAGGAGTTAGCTGTGGAGTATAAGCCTTATAGACAGAAGGATGGTGCACTTCTTGCTATTGGAGCACTCTGTGATAAACTGAAGCAAACTGAACCCTATAAGTCTGAGCTTGAGCGCATGCTAGTCCAGCATGTTTTCCCAGAGTTCAGCAGTCCTGTCGGCCATCTTAGAGCCAAGGTTAGTTCCTTATATCTTCTTTTGTTTGTCCAACTCCATTACAAGTATTATTTCTCTTGGAAGTTGTTGTAAATGATAAAACCTTGCATTAGTTGTTATCATTCTTTCACCGTATGGCCTTTATGTGTGGCCTTTTGCAGACACAATTCTAGTTCCATTTGCAATTGTTTGTGCTACCCCCCTATTCAGATGAGAAGAAAATAATCTAGAAAAGCTGCTTTTGCTTGTGTATTATATGGTGTCATGTAGAGATAGATTTCAAAACAACATGCCAGTGTTTCTGGGTGAGATTTATATAGTATGTTGATTAATCTTGACACATACTCATAACATCTAATAGATATCTCTTCACTCTTTGAAGAAGCCTATCACAGCTGAAATGGTAGTAGGCCTACACTCTCTCTCCCTAGCCTTTCAGCTGGCTTTTCCAATCGTATCTGTACTGAATCATATCGGGTTTGCCTTTTGATTTATTGAAGGCTGCTAATTTCTACTCGTTTTGTCCACTAGGCTATAATATATTAAATGAATTATGAACCAAGAATAAGTACTGAACTTGGCTATTCTCTCCTTTCTTTGAGGAATTCAAGGTTTAATATGAACCGAACTGTATGTATACCATATATGATCCTCTACTCATGGGAAATATTTGGCTTGATGTTGTAGTTCTTTTTCTAATCTTTACAAATTGACTCTCATTCTGGGTCTTCTTTAGGTTTCTTTCCTTCTTTTGGACTAATTCATTTTTTTGAATTTGTTATTGGGAATGTTAGGCTGCATGGGTTGCAGGACAATATGCCCATATTCATTTTTCAGACCCGAATAATTTTCGTAAAGCATTACACAGCGTTGTTAATGGGATGCGAGACCCTGAGCTTCCTGTTCGTGTTGATTCTGTTTTTGCACTGCGTTCTTTTATCGAAGCTTGCAAAGGTGAATACCTTTGTGCTTGATCTCCTTCTCATTTAATGTTTTTTCTTCCCACACGTTTGAAGATTACTGAGGACTCAATTATTTTTTCTATCAGATTTAAGTGAAATCAGGCCAATTCTTCCACAACTTCTTGATGGTATGTATATTACAAGACCTTTCAAATTCTTTCATTTGTTTGTGGTGCTCCTTTTATTAGTTTTCTTTATCTTCTTATTTTTTTCCAGAGTTTTTCAAGCTAATGAATGAAGTTGAAAATGAGGATCTTGTGTTTACCCTCGAGACTATTGTGGACAAGTTTGGAGAGGAGATGGAACCCTATGCCCGTGGGTTATGCCAGAATCTGGTACTATTTTATATATAATTATGAATGCATATATTTCATTTTCGATAATTTATTTTTGTGTTAATCTACCTTTCCTTGTTTGTTTTAGGCTGCTGCATTTTGGAAGTGCATGAACAGTGCTGAAGCCGATGATGAAGCTGATGATCCTGGTGCTTTGGCAGCAGTGGGTTGTTTGCGTGCCATTAGCACTATTCTTGAATCAGTAAGCAGGCTTCCTCACCTATTTGTCGAAGTTGAGCCTACTCTACTTCCAATAATGCGTAGGATGCTGACTACCGATGGGCAAGGTACCTCCGCTACTTTTGAGTTTGGTTGGACTGGAATATCACTTGCTGAAAGATTTTATCATCTTCCTTGTCAAGTATTTGAATGTATTATATCATCCTGTCACACTCAATTGTCAGTCCTCAATATCATCACAAGACTATTCTTTATGGAAAAAAAATCACAGAAGAGCTGGTTTCCCCTTCTCATCTATTTTACCCCCTCCCTTCACTTCAATTCCCTAAAACTCTTGTTTGGTCTATGAAAAAGTCAATTCATACATGGGTCGTGGTTAGTATATTTTTTGGGTGGGAATTTGGTTTATATTGTTGAGTGAACTGGATGTAAAAATAATTATTGCCCCATTAGTATGGTCTATAGTGTTCTTCAAAATCTTTTTGTTGACTTGATGATGGTCTTAAGAATTCCTGGGAAATAGGCTGCTGTTGTTGAAATATTTATTAAAACCTATGCTAGTTGTTCAACACTTCAGTTAATATAGAATATATCAAATTTATGAGAATTTTGAAAGTGTCTGTTGACTGTTGTTATATGACCTACCCATATGGACTGTTTTATTTATGGTTGATCTAGTTCTTCTCATTAGTGTTTCTTTGCAAGTTGTGACAGGAGCTCAAATTGTATTCAACACTTCAGTTAATATAGAATATATCAAATTTATGAGAATTTTGAAAGTGTCTGTTGTTATATGACCTACCCAATCTTTTTTAATAAGTAAAAGCACAAGTCATTTTGGGTTTCTAAAGCTGTCAATAAAATCATTTGTAACGTTTCATTTTTCAATTTACCTTCTCTTTTCCCTAGAATTGTTTAGTTACATCAAAGCCGCATATGCATACATCTTATCCAAAATGGAGATTATCCTTTGCATCAGCATATGCATACATCTTATCCAAAATGGAGATTATCGAGGTTTTCTTTTGAACCCTTGATATATGTGCTATTTTTCTTGTTCCCAAGCTCATGCATTTCTGAGCCTGAACTGAAAGGATACATTAATATCAAAATTGTGTGAGGGTTATGCATAACTCTAGTCTTTATATATATTAGGTTAATCATAAAGTCAAAGGATTATGTCACTTCCTCCGTGCAAAGAAATAGTCAGTCACGTTTGGCTTGTCAAACTTTTTATGGATTGTGCTTTACTTGTTTTTACCATCGTAAAAGCGCATTGGTATTGTTTCCTTTTTTAAGAAAGGCGATTCTTTTTGGGATGGAGGGAGTAGATGGAAAGAATCTTTCATCGGTTATCTTCTTTAAAAAAATATCTTTCATTGTTTTTCGGAACTAATTCTAACTGAAATTGCTTATTTAAAATAGATATCCTTAACACACACACATGCATATATACACATATGTAGTGTGCTTGTGT
This sequence comes from Adenophora triphylla var. japonica, assembly GCA_022495995.1. Taxonomy (NCBI): domain Eukaryota; kingdom Viridiplantae; phylum Streptophyta; class Magnoliopsida; order Asterales; family Campanulaceae; genus Adenophora; species Adenophora triphylla. The sequence goes on from JAFEMH010002037.1 coordinate 275,599, forward strand.
TTATTCTTTTTTTTTCTTTTTAATTGTTTTCCTGGATATACAAGCATCTTCTATAATCGGTATGTGTGTTCTTGCAGAGGTCTTTGAGGAGGTTTTAGAAATTGTGTCTTACATGACATTTTTTTCACCAACAATTTCCATGGATATGTGGAGTCTTTGGCCACTGATGATGGAAGCACTGGCTGATTGGGCTATTGATTTCTTCCCAAGTAAGTTACTTTAATCTGCTGTTATACAAGTTTGCTTCTTCCTGAAGTCTGCATGGATTTTTTCTTTTTTGTATTGCTTTCTTGAAATTTCTCTTTAGATATTATGAAAAAAGCCAAAGCACTTGTGGCTTGTCTGGGACCTGGAAACTTTATATGAATGTATTTTACTGATATTTTCTTACTTGCTCGTTTTCTAGCTCCAGCTTTCCTGTTCAACATATTTTCGTGTACTTAGCAGTAATTCTATTCTAGGCACTTGGTTATCATACCAATATAGAAGAGTTTCTATCAACCAGTTAGTTTTATCTGCATTTATTGTTTCTTCTAAGACTAAGATGATGACCTCTGTTTATTTCGACTTTGACTGGTTTCCTTCTATCTAGAAGCAACAATTACACTACCTGGTTTCACTGTAGTCCATCCTTAGTGATATAATATCACCGCCTAGTTTCCACAATTCATTGTGTTTGTTGATGTTTTATCTGCTTGAAAGGCAATTCATGGAAGAATGAATCAGGAAAAAACCACCGGAGCCTTTCACTTTATTTAATGAATGTTATTGGCCTTTTTCTTTGTTTCGGAGCCGTTTTGGCGGTGTCTCCATTTTGCTTAAAAAATTAGAATGTTTCCGTCTTGATCTGTAGATATAGCTCTTTTTCATTCTATTGGTTGCTCTGTTGGCGCCCCTCGCCAGTCTCTACATTCTTAAATGGACACAAATACCTTGTACCATATCAGTTGCAGGCAAGAAGGCAGTTTAGTGCACACGACTCCATCCAGCGTCACTAGGTTTCGTTCTTCAAATGTATTTTTTCCTTGTTTTCCATTTACTGGTGGATTGGCACCCCCAAATTATTAGGAGGCAGGAGTACCTTTTAGCTTCTGTCAATTATGAGAAAGGTGGTCTAATGCTAGAGGATATTTCCCTAGAATACACAGTGGTTAAGATGGAATCTAAGAGGCTATTCTTGGCTTCTTAATTATGTGAAGTGTAAAATGCAAATAATTAAGTAGATATTCTGGTTCCATTGGACAGAGCCGTAAGTCTTGGGCGTTACTCGAGTTTCATGGCGGTGTATTCTTTCTGTGATTTTGGATGTATGCTGAATTCTGTGAAACTGTACAGGTCTTGTTTAAGCCACCTTTCTGTTTAGTTCGATAGCAACTTTATAGTATCAAGCACAAGGCTTTGAGGAATATGAATATTTTATATGAAAGGTTGGGCAGTACTTGAATGAAATTTCTGCTGATACATGATATGCATGCATATATCATTTGTCTCCTTATGCATTACAAATTAGAAAATCATTAAAGCAGCTCCTAAGAACTTATTCTGTCTGTTTCTTGTGTTTTCATTATTATGTAGATATTCTGGTTCCATTGGACAACTATATATCCAGGAGTACAGTTCATTTTCTGACATGCAAGGAACCTGACTACCAGCAAAGTCTTTGGAATATGATTTCAAATGTGAGTTCAAGGACACTTGTTAAATTTTGTCTTCGATTAGTTGATGCAACAAACCCGAAAGAACATTGGACTCTTTATTGAAATCGGGTTCAAACTAAATTTAGTGCCACTAATATTTTCTTCTTGGTGCAGATAATGGGGGATAAGAATATGGAGGACAATGATATTGAGCCTGCACCTAAGCTGATTGAAGTGGTGCTCCAAAACTGCAGAGGACAGGTGGATCACTGGGTTGAGCCATACATTAGAATCACGGTTGACCGGTTACGCAGGACGGAGGGACCGCGCTTGAAATGCCTTTTGTTACAAGTGGTAAGTAACAAAATCAGTTGGCTTTTCCTTACGTGGAGTCATTCGAAGTGTGAATGTTGCATATTTATGGAATACAAAATTAGCTGACATTCCCTTGTGGAATAATGTTCGTAATATTTTTGCAGATTTCTAATTCGCTTTACTACAATGCGCCCTTGACCCTCAACATTTTGCAAAAGCTTGGTTTGGCAACAGAAGTCTTTAATCTATGGTTTCAGATGCTGCAACAAACCAAAAAGAGCGGTGCTCGGGTCAACTTTAAGAGGTAATTAACTACTTCAGCAGGGTAGGCTTACTTTCAGTAGTGTTAAATTTCTTAGTCCATCCTAAATAAGTTTCCCCTATTGACTTTATACCTGTTTTAGCAAGTACTCCCTCCGTCCCTAAATGTTTGTCCCATTTGACTTTTCAAACATTTTAATTTAGTGATTTTGAAGCTTTAATTTTGGTTATTTTTACGAACGCTTTGAAAATTATTGATAATATACACCGCCGTTATGTAATACTCCGTCCCTAAATATTACAAGTTTTGAAAATTTAGTGATTTTGAAGCTTTAATTTTGGAAATGGGACTAACTTTTTGGGACAAAGGAAAAGGGGAAATGAGATAAACATTTAGGGACGGAGGGAGTATTTGACTTTAAATGCTCTTGTAACACCCTCAAAATCTCAGTTAATGGGGTCATATCAGCGGGCCCTTTGTTTTTCCATCTTGCAATCGAAAAAGGTATTTGGGACCTTTTTTTAGAAACCTTTTCAGAAACGGAAAGGAGACGGTTATTTTGGGATGCCTCAATGTGGTTTAGTGGACATATTTTGGGATGGAAGAGTACCTTTTAGTACAACAGTTGCAAACCTGCTCTGCTTTTTCTGGCATTGGTTCTCTATGCTCATACTAGATATGGTCTTAAATCTCACAAATTGCCATGTGTTTTCCAGGGAACATGACAAGAAAGTTTGCTGCTTGGGTTTGACATCATTGCTTCTGCTTCCTGTGAATCAGTTCCCTGCGGAAGCCTTAGAGCGTGTTTTCAAGGCCACTCTGGATCTTCTTGTAGCATACAAGGAGCAAGTAGCAGGTTGCTCCTGAACTTTTTTCCATTACTACTATTTGTCATCTGCCCTTACTTTGTAATGTACTCCCTCCATCCCATAATGATGTTCCTATTTGACTGTTCAAACATTTTAGTGGTATATTTTCCTTTCCATCATTATCCTTAATGAAAGTAAGAATTATGCTTGTGGCAAATGACTATTCAAACATTTTAGTGTTATAATTTAGGAAGTTCACATATTTTAACCACTCAAATTTGGAAACGAGACTTTCTTTTGGGACAAACAAAAGTAGAAAATGGGAACATCTTTAAGGGACGGAGGAAGCATACAGTATACTGTATTAGGACTGTATCACTGAATGATTGAATCTGAAGCTACTATTTTATCTTGCTTTTCTCATCCTTGTATGGTGTTTTCATTGTTTGTCAACGAGATAGAAGCTGAGAAGGAAGAAGAGGCTGAGGAGGATGACGACGACATGGATGGTTTGCAAACTGACGACGAGGATGATGATGGGTTAATGGGAGATGATGAAGAGGATGGAGATGAAGCTGCTGACACCACGAGGCTTCAGAAATTGGCTGCACAGGTTAGTAATCATCCAACAAAAGATGATTAAAAGTTGAGGAGAGTGAGATTAGCATGCATCTTTTAGAAGGTTTTGTTCAGAGTTTCTGATTATGCCATTGGATGCAAATGTAGACCAAGTTATAGATTTTCAAGCTTGAAATTGATCCTTTTTAATTCCTTAAGTTCGTCACTTGAATGGTTCAGAATTGATTAAATAGATTTTTTGCTTATGTTGTAGTAGTTATTTAATCATCTTAACCTGATTAGTCTGCAACATGGAAATGCAGGCGAAGGCTTTCCGCCCAAATGACGACGACGATGATGATGATTCAGATGATGACTTCAGTGATGATGAAGAGCTTCAATCGCCTATTGATGACGTGGACCCCTTTGTTCTTTTTGTGGATACAGTCAAAGGTAGTGTAAATACCAGCATATGTTAATCATTTTGGTTATTGGTGAAGGGAAAATTTGTGGATATTGTCAGAAGTGTAAAAACCTGACATGAAGATGTTTCTTTCTATTGAATGTAGCTTTGCAAGCAACAGATCCAATGAGATTCCAGAGCCTCACACAGACACTGGATTTACATTATCAGGCACTTGCAAATGGTGTGGCAATGCATGCTGAACAGAGGAAAGTAGCTATTGAGAAGGACAAGTTTGAGAAAGCAGCTGCTGCCTGATTTCCTGGACGGGAATTACTGCTCAAAATTTTCTTTTCTTTACCAATTCTTTGGTTATTCTATTGATTCATCATTTAGAATGAAGAAAAGCTTCAGCAAACGACGAGTTCATTTAAGGTCTGGATGATGTTTTGAATTGGTCAGTGAGTGCTGAAGAGTTTTGTGGTTTGCAAAAAGTCATGTCCTTTATCCCAAAGACGGGGGCAAAAATGTCAAGGCGACTCAAAGCGGGGTCCCGAATGTTGCTTTGTGGGTTTTGTTGGACGAGTCAGTTGTCTTGGCAAGTGTTTTCTTACCTGGTCTGTCTGGAGTGTCAGTGTAATTTGTAGTCAAATTTTTATACAGGGGGTCGGTCGAAAGTCCCATTTGAGAAATTTTTTAATTTTAATTTTAATTTTGGTGAGAGGTTACGGTTGGTTGCGCCTGTGTTATATAGCCAAGACAAGAGGGTTTTTGGAAGTGGCTTATTGCTACCGAATGTAAAACATCTCATTCTTTACATATGGATTGCTCTCACCTGTTCAAGTGTTTGATTATTTGGTGCATTTTATGAATTTAGATTGTTGTTGGACCTGGAAATGTTGTCAATGCAGTTGAACTAACTAGTGGTGCAGGTGTACCCAAACCAAAGCAATCAAAAACCTATGAATTTATAAGTTTGGGGCATATGCAATTTGACAATATTAATTGTAAAAATTATGGTCATTTTAAGATTAAAATTTTGTTTTGTACTAAATAAATGATCCCCTTCCGTCCGTCAATGAGAATGAGAGGACATAAATATTGCTTTCGACAAACTACAGTTTGACCAAGTCAAGTCAAATCATATTGACCAAACCAAAAGGAACAATATCAAACCTTTTCCATTTGGAACATTAGAAACCAGCAATTGTGGTGTGGCTTTTCTTTTGCAACTTAAACTGCCTCCATAATTCACATTTTTCATTTCCATTTGCTGACATGTCCAAAAGAAACAAGCGTAAATTAAGTTGAGCCCAGAATACTCAACCCAAAAAACAATCGTCCTAAATTTTCTTATAATCAAAACATACAAAATTTGAAAAAAAAAAAAAAAAGAGCACAGGGACAAGAAAAACAGGAAATGAGGCTATGGAAAAGGGCTTCCGGAGCAATTAAGGACCAAAACAGCCTAATTCTAGCAAGTTTTTCCCGTCGAACCGAGCTCCGGAACCCCGATATAGAGGCTGCCGTGATTAAGGCCACGAGCCACGATGCCTCCCGCATCGATTACCGCAATGCCCAACGTGTGTTTGCATGGGCACGGGTCTCCTCTATCCATTTCCGGCCTATCCTTTGGGCCATCTCCGCTCGCATGAACAAGACTCGCAACTGGGTAGTTGCGCTCAAAGGCTTGTTGCTTCTACACGGTGTTTTCTGTAGTAAAGTCCCTGGTGCTCAATGGATCGGACGACTACCGTTCGATCTTTCTTCATTCAAAGACAAACATTCCCATCCAGGAAAAACGTGGGGTTATAATGCCTTTGTTCGTGCTTATTATTCGTTTCTTGATCAAAAGTCCGCTTTTACATGGTACCATATGAACGAAGCCCGAGAAAGGAAAAAATTAGCGGATAGCAGAGATGATGAGGGTAAAAAAGGAAAGGAAAATTTAACGTTGCGACAAGATCTTATTCGGATACAAGGTTTGCAAGAGATGTTGGACATGTTACTGCAGATAAGACCGGAACAAGATGGGATGGAGGGAGCTCTTATTCTTGAAGTTATGGATTGCATTATGGTTGAAATCTTTGACGTTTACGGACGAATATGTACGGGGATTGCAGGGGTTCTTTTGAATATATACTCATCTTGGATCGGGAAAGTTGAAGCTTCAATGGCACTCGGGGTCTTGCAGAAAGCAAATGTACAAGGGGAAGAACTTGGTTTGTATTTCGAGTTTTGTAGGGATATTGGAGTGAGCAATGCAGTTGATTGTCCTAAACTTGTTCGTTTCTCCGATGAAAATATTCGAGAGCTTGAGCAAATCCTTAATGGTGTTTCTGAGATCAAAGCGCCCATTGAGGAGAAAACGCCGTTAATAAAGAAGAAAGAAAGCAAGACGGACAAGGGTCGTGATCATAAACACGAACGTAAAGATTCGACAAGCAGTTTACAAACAGTGATTACGGATCAATGGGAAGTTTTCGAGGAGGAGCCGAAGAATAGAGCGATGGTGGTGGTGGAGGAGGGGCATAATGGAAGAGGGAACCCTTTTGTGGAGTGTTTGGCAACTTCAAATGAATTGCCAGATTTGATTAGCTTCATATAGTTGAAACTTCTTGGATTGGAGGTTCTTCATGAACATGGGGTTCTGATGGAATTAATCAAGGGAAGATTATCTAAGTTCATGTTCTATCTTTCATACTCCCTCCATCCTGAATTTTTTGTTTTCGTTAATACGAAGGTACTTTAACCAATAAATTTAAATTAATTTATTTACTCTAATGAAAATTTTAAATTTGTTATTGATATATCATTATAAATAATATCATTTTTTTGACATTCTTTAGGATAATTAAATTAACATAAAATTATTTCTCAAAGTACCTTTATATTGACAACAACAAAAAAGTTGAATGGTCATTTCGGGACGGAGGGAGTATTTTGTTTGAATCATTGAAATTGTTACGTCCAGATCTTAGGGAGTGAAGTTAATTAAGAAGAATGTGAGTAAATTATATAGCAATAGAGAGAGTATTTTTTTTATTCTTTTAATTTAAATATACTTGAACAGATCATCTTATTGATCTAAGTCCAAGTAGTATGGTTCCATGTTGTTCATCTTATTTGAAGAATTTCAATATGATAGGTTTTATATTTAAATCTCAAGTTTGTTTGTGCATGGTTTTTTGGTATTATAATGTTTTTCAGGCCACGGCCACGGCCACAGAAGAACATCACCACACGCTCTAACCCTCCTCCAAATCCACCATGCCTTCAACAATATCAAATGCACAACTCATGAGCAGAATATACACAATTAAATAAACCAATAGAATACTCCATTTGTCTCCAATAATTTGTCTCATTTGGACTTTTACGATCAACTCGATCAACTCAATTGAACTTTAACCACCATAGGTTCATGAAAATCTAGATCTCTTTGCGATTCTGAAAATTATTATTGATAGTATTCCTAATGGTGAAACAATATCAATTTTTAGAATTGAATAAAAATATCTAGATTTTCATAAAATTATGGTCAAACTTAGATGCAGTTCAGGTTGTGAAATCGGCGGTTCAACGGTTTAGGCGTGATCGCTCGCTTTTGGCCGCGCGGTTGCCCCTTTCTTATGCGCCCAAAGGGCGCGATCGCTCGCCTTGGCCCCGCGGTCGCTCGGCCTTTGGCCCTATTTTCTTGGTCACGACCTTGTTTGTCTCGGCCACTCTTGTCATTGGCCGGCCAGCTTCTATTCTTGGCCCAACATCTGTCGGCCACTCTTGATTTCCATTGTATTGCAATTTAGTCCCTGAATTTTATATTATCAGTTTACTCCCCAATTTTTCATAATTTCAATTTGGTCCCTATATTTATTTTTTATTTTCTTTTAATTTTTTATTGACTAGGAAATAATATTTTAGACTTTTTTTTATTAGTGATTTTTTTTTACAAAAAATTATATAAAAAAAGATAGAAAAAAACTAAACAAATGAAAGTATATAGAAGAAAAGAGGGACGGACTACCCTATTTTATTTTAAAATTTTTATTGACTAGAAAATAATATTTTAGACTTTGTTAATTAGTGATTTTTTTTACAAAGAGGTATATAAAAAAAAAGGTAGAAAATAACTAAACAAATGAAAGTATATAGAAGAAAAGTCAAAAGAGGGACGACTACCATATATTTAATTTTTATTTTTTTTTAAAATTTTTTATTGACTAGAAAATAATATTTTAGACTTTGTTAATTAGTGATTTTTTTACAAAAAGGTATATAAAAAAAAGAGAGAAAAAAACTAAACAAATGAAAGTATATAAATATAGAAGAAAAGTCAAAAGAGGAACGGACTACCCTATTTTATTTTTTATTTTATTTTAAATTTTTTATTGACTAGAAAATAATATTTTAGACTTTGTTAATTAGTGATTTTTTTTACAAAAAGGCATATAAAAAAGATAGAAAAAAAACTAAACAAATGAAAGTATATAGAAGAAAAATCAAAAGAGGGACAGACTACCCTATATTTATTTTTTATGTTTTTAAATTTTTTTTATTGACTAGGAAATAATATTTTAGACTTAGTTAATTAGTGATTTTTTTTAGAAAAAGTTATATAAAAAAGATAGGATTTTGGGTATATGATATGGGTTTTAGGGTAAATGATATAGGGTTTAGAGGTTTAGAGTGAGGTATATTTATTTTTTTTTCCTTTAATTTTTTATTGACTAGTGTTGGTCCCAAAGATGGCAACAAGGGTGAAAATACAGCTAGAGGGGGGGGGGTGAATAGCTGTTTCAAATTTTTCGCCCTCGATTTAAAACTAAACCTCTATGCTTACAAAACATCTTGCAGTGTGTAAGAAACTGCAAGTAGAGTTGTAAAACGCACAGCGAAATATTTGAAGATACAAGCGGTTTTGAGGGGCGGTTTTAGTGCAATTTTCTGAGCAGTTGTAAAACTGAAAGTGAGGTTTGACAATGTTAACTCCAAACACAATTTCACAATAATGGATATCTAAATAAAGATCAAACAGAGAGAAATGTAGATAATCAGTAAGCACAAGAAATATAAATGCAGAAAGTAAGAACACAATATTTGGAGTGGTTCAATCGATAAACGATCTACGTCCACTACCAAGATGGTTAGTCTTGGATTTCTAAGAGGGATTTTATATTGAGTATGAGAGATTACAAAGTACAGTAAGTAATACTCAGATCTAAAATCTTTTCTATGAAGAACAAATCCTAAGACTATAACCAGTGTATCTCAAATGATTAATCTATGTGATTAAACAAGTGAGGTGTGTGTGTGAGAACAAGATCAAGGCTCTTTAAATCTTTGAGATGTAGAGCACAATGGTTCTTGATGTGTTAAGGCTTGATTTCTGGGCTGGGATAAATTTCTTGAAGTATGAAGATGAAGATTCAAAGGACTTATGAATTTCTGGGCAGAGCTTCAGCTTCTTATGAACTCACAGCAAATCAATTTCTCAAGCAATCTTCAAATGGAGAAGATTGGGGGTATTTATACCCAAGCATCTCAAATATAGCCGTTGGACACAACTGTTGTAAGTACAGTCCTTGATGCTTTCCCATTGGTCCACAGCAACCACTTTTGTCCTTTGGAACTGTTGTTGCAGGAAAAGCTGATCAGGCTACAACTGCAAGCAATAAGGTTTGGACATCTGTCACCTTTTCAAGATCCTTGCAGATCTTGTCTGAAAAGTAGTCACGTGATAAGATATGGTGGTTGACATTTGATATTGATGACGTGGATTCCAACGGTCAATGAGGTTCACTTCAAGTCTCAATCATTGGGGCGGTTCTGATGTGGAGCGGTTTGACATGCAAGCGGTTCACACCAGAAGAGGATTTCCATATGTGCGGTTTGCACATTGGAGCTCAAGCGGTTTCAAACTAAGGATTACACAAGGCAGTTTGCTGGAAGCGGTTCTGCCAAGCGGTTTGGTGAGGCGGTTCTGAAACATTTGAACTGCAATCCTCAGATCCAATGAGTCTTGTGCCAGTCTTCAAGCCTAAATTTAACCTATTCTATAAAATAGACTTAGCTAAAAAATTAAAGTCTAAGCTTCATTACATAGGGTCCTAAAGTCCTTAAAATAGACTGGAGGTTATGGTATCAATCAAATCTAACACAAAATAGGAGGGTTAAAATATGCATATCCAATAATCTCCCCCTATTTGATTGATGCCATTACCTACTACAGCAAAAGCAAACATTGTACTTGGTAAAAACATGTCCATAAGAATTAACATGGTAAGTCATGTCCCAAATCAATGCACACACTTAGCTTAAGCTATAGATTTCTATACAGTCTGAAAGATAAAAACTTACAATATGGAAAGTATAGAAATGCATTCAGTGCACTTGAAAATATGAGTTTTAGTATAAAGTGCAGTTTAAACTGAATGTTTAAACATCAATTCAAAAGAGTGATTTTTTAAGTTGAAAATTATTTGAATGAGGTTTAAGACCACAAGTGGTTCATTGTTCTACAAACAAGCAGTTTGATATGAACAAGGTTTTGGAACCATGATGCAATTTTCATTAATTCCCAAAGTGTTTACAGATGCAGGAATGAAAGAAAATTACAAGGTTACAAAAACAAAAATAAAGTAAGTTGGACAAAAGGAAATGCAAGGAAAGTGCGGTCCAACTTACAAGCGGTTCAAACAAAATAATAAGGAGAAGCGGTTTACTGCTGGGGAGGCTTGTTGACTTCATGTTCTGCTCCACTGGGCCCAGCTCTAGATTGGTCAGGGGCAAACACTTTCCTCAATCTTCTGAATTCTTCTGCGGTTCTGATCAGGGTAGATTCTAGCTTCTTCAAAGCATTAACATAATGAGCAGAGGTAGAATTGGTGGTACCAACCGCTTTGGTATTTTCCACAAGATTTTCCTTAATCACATCAAGCTTTACATTGATGGAGGAATAGATAGAGTTGAAAATGGTGTGGATTTCTTCTTGAACTAAAGCGGTTTGGGCTTGGATTGCTTCCTTCATTGGGTCAAGATCAATGGTAACTTTCAGAGAGGATTTCAGGTTATGCATTTCAGCTTCAACTTTGGAGTTGAATCCAGTCTTCAAGTTGTCTAGGGCGTTCAGTAAATTCTTCTTGAATTTCCTTCAACTTGGCCATGGAAGCATCTCCAACACAGTCCAGATTTACCTTGGAGTCTACCTTGAATACATCAAATTGTTCCAAGACTTCTTCACGCAGAGAATCCAAAGCGGTTTGGACAATTTGAGCCTGCTGCGGTCTGGAGTCAAGGAAACTAAGAAATTTCTTGCCCAGCTCCCCAAGATCCTTTTCCAAGGAGTTGCATATCTTTTCTCTAAGGTCATCCAAAATTTTGTCCAAGTCAGCAATAGATGCCTTGTCTTCTAAGGCTTTGACCATTCCTTCTTCAACCGCAGATTTGATGAGTGAGGCGGTTTGATCATTTTGAGCGGTTGAGGAGGATGGAGCGGTTGGAATTGCTTTAGATCTCTCCCCCTTAATGGCATCAAGCAAAGAGGACTTAAGAGTAGCCATCTCAAGGGAGTGAGCATCCACCTTGGCTTGGAGGGAGCGGTTGGATTCAAGGAGGGAGGCATTGGATGCAGTAAGGGAAATGATATGGCCTTGGTTGATTACAAGTTGGCCTTGGATGAGGTTTAAGGTTTGGAGAATTTGGGAGTATTCAGTGGGAGGAGCGGTTGAGGTTGAAGCGATTGTGAAGGTAGGAGGCAGTTGGAATTGGTTGGTTTCAGGTGCGGTTTGGGTTTGAGGAGGGATGTTTGGAGGAGGGGATTTTTGTCTGATGGGTGAGTTGTGCGGAGTTGGTGATTTTGAAGGGGAGTTTGATTTGGAGCGGTTAGGTGTAGGTGAATGGGAGCAGTTTTGGTTAGGGGAATTGGCAGGTGTAGGATCATCCCTGATGGATTTGGATGTGGCATGTCCAGCAGAGGGCTTGGATTGCCATTGCTGATAGGCAGATTGAGTAGGGGTTTGGTTAGAATGTTGGGAGTTTATGGAATAGGAATGTTGGGGTGAGTTATTTTGGGATTGAGAAGATAAGGGTGAAAGGGATTTTCTGGGGGAAAGAGAGTTTTGAGGAGATAGTGGAGGAGAATTTTGAGGAGTTGGAGGAAGGGAATTTCTGGGAGGTGAAGGAGAAGGTGAGGGTTGGATAGGTTGGATTTTTCTGGGGGTTTTCTTTCTGGCCATCATCTTCCTTCTCTTAGGTTTCTCCCCCTGAATTGGTGCGGTTTTGATAGGGGAAGGAGTTATGGATTTGGATTTGGAAGGAGATTTGGAAAGTGATTTGATGGGGGATTGGACTGGGGATTGAGAAGGTGATTGGTCAGGGGTTGTATGAGAGGGAGGATGCGGTTGGGTTTCAGGTTTCGGTTTGGGCTGTGAAGCGGTTTCATCCATAGGAGTTTTGCCCTTGGCATTTTTCCTTTCCTCTTGCTCCTTGGCCAATCTGTCAATTCGATCCTGAAGAACCTTCATCTGTTCTTCAACAGAAAATCCAGCCATCTCATCCCTAGCCTTTTTGGCTCTAGCCACCAAGTTAGGAATACTTGGATCTTCTTCTTCTTCATCCTCTTCATCCATCAAGTTCATTGGTTCAGACTGCTTCTTAGCCTTGCTAGTCCCAGCTCCATCAGATGCACGCGGTTGTGATGCAGGAGTGGTCTTGGTCTTTTTGGGAAGCGGTTCTGCTCTAGCTTGAGGCTTTCTGGGCCGCTTAGCTCCTTTAGATTTTGGAGCGGTTGTAGGGTCCCTCAACTCATAGGGTTCCTTCTTAGGGTAAGTATCTGCATCATACAAGGACTTGTATAATGCATCCCCATTAGCATACCTGAAGGAGTGGCATGCAAGCAGTCCCAGTGAATCATCAGAACAGTCCACCATCAACTCTGGATTCTTGTTGACAATCTCATCCATATGCTCAAAATCCATCAACAGAGCGGTTAGAATCCTGCAAAATGGTCTCCACCTCTGATCTTCTCCCTTAACCTTAGACTGATAAGTCTCAATATTGTCTTTTATTTCCATGTAGAGGATTTTTGGCCAGTGCAACTTGACCTCCATAAAGATAGCAGAACAATACATCCATTGTTGGGATGTAAAGTTATTGTGATTCCCTGTCTTTCCACAAACCGTTCTCCCAACCAGATGACCAATGTGGCTCATCAGCTCACCAAAATTCTTTCTGGGTATCTTCTTGTATCTCCTAGTCATGATATCTATCTTGGCGGTTGCTAAAGCTGCATTGTCTTGGATTACTTGATCAACTTCTAAAGGAGATCCACCAACAACAAACTTGAAAAGACTTCTGATATCGATGTAGTCAATGGACAGCTTTAGGCCTTCAATCACTGCAGTAAGGCAGGCAACTCTTTTTCCTTCTTCAAGAATCCTGCTACTACGCTTTGCAGTGGCATAAAACTTATCTACGAAAGATGGTACAATAAAATCTTGCTTCTTGGTGAAGAGGGGTAGGATCCCTGAAACTCTCAGCTTTCTCAGTAATTCCCTTCCAAGAGCATCTGTCTTGAGCTCAACCTCATTTACTTCCCATCCTGGTAGGAAGGTAGATGGATCCTACAAAGTAAAACATGAAGTGTTAGATCCATTTATATTCATAGTTCACAAGCGGTTTGAGCACCAAGCGGTCAAGCAATGGTGCGGTTTGAAAATTTCAAACCCCAAGTGAACTATGAATACACAAAAATAATGAGGATTTGAGAATAAAATTACTTAGTATGTGGCATTGTAATCCAAATTTATCCCACACTGCAAGCGGTGCTTAGAGAGGAAGTTCTTGGTTTCCAGCCTATATACTTAGTAAAATCTCAAGAAACAGGCAAACTGCATGCGGTTTTAAAAGAGATTAAGAAAGCGGTTTAGCATGCGGTTTAGTCCTAGGAAGGAGCATACGGTTTGAAGGTAAACAACAAGGCATGCGGTTTTGAAATGCAAAGCGGTTGAGAATGCAAGCGGTTTCAAAACAAGAGAATCCAAAAATTATGAAAAAGTTGAAAATTTTTCTAAGTGTTGAAAAACACTATGCAGATTCAAGGCATCCAAAACATGTGATTTTTCAAGAAAAACACATGAGTTTCATGAAGAACACGAAGAACAGTCATGAACACCAAGAACAAAGATTATCAAAAACTTAACCAAAATCAACAAATAGCATGTCAAAATGATCACATTGGGAAGGGGATTAATAATATATCATTAAAAATTCAACCTTTTCCCAGAATCATCCATAAACATCAAAAATACGAAGTGGGTTTCGAAAAGTATGAACTGAAAAACATAAAATCAGTGCTCTAAACATGGATTGATCATAAAATAAGGAACATATATAGAATCCATGTGTTAATGCGAACAAAACCCAACAATTATCAATCAAAATGGTTAAGAAACAAGATCAAAATCATCAAAAATTATGAACAGGGCATACGAAGGGTTTTTTAAGTTCAACCATGGCAGATTCTGAAGAAAATTTGGAACTGGCAGTTGGATGCAGGCGGTTTGACAGCTTGCGGTTTTGGTACAGGCGGTTTCAACAGAGGCGGTCTGAATCCTCAATAGGAATTTCAACCTAAACTCAACAAACAAGTTAGCCAATAAAGAGTATGGAATTTATTTAAGTTCAAGCATACCCATTTCTCCTCTGAGGAATGAAAACCTCTTGGAGTCAAGAGCCTTGGTGAGGATGTCAGCAATCTGGTTGTCTGTCCCCACGTACTCTAAATGGATATTCCTCTTCTCCACATGGTCTTTGAGAAAATGATACTTGATATCAATATACTTGGTCTTGGAATGCATGACAGGGTTGTTGGAGACTGAAATTGTTGAAGTGTTGTCACACATGATAGGGCAATTTCCTTCATGGATTCCATAGTCCACCAACTGCTGCTTCATCCAAAGGATTTGACAGCAACAACTATCAGCAGCAATGTACTCAGCCTCTGTGGTTGACACTGAAACTGAAGATTGCTTCTTGCTGGCCCAAGCAACTAGTCTATTCCCGAGGAAATGACAAGTACCACTAGTGCTTTTCCTGTCAATAGTACAGGCTGCATAATCTGCATCTGAATAACCTACAAGATCAAAGTTCGAATCTTTGGAATACCAAAGTCCAAGGTTAGTGGTTCCAGATAAATAGCGGATTATACGCTTGACTGCAATTAGATGTGCTTCTCTAGGATCTGCTTGATAGCGAGCACATACACAGACAATAAACATGATATCGGGCCTACTAGCAGTTAAGTAAAGTAATGAGCCGATCATACCTCGATACAAAGTTTGATCAACCTTCTTACCTTTGATATCTTTATCTAGCTTATTGCCGGTGGCCATTGGAGTATCATATGCTTTAGCATTTTCTAATCCAAACTTCTTTATCAACTCCTTGGTATATTTGGCTTGGCTGAGAAAAATACCTTCTTCGCATTGCTTGATTTGAAGCCCGAGGAAGAATGTTAATTCTCCCATCATGCTCATCTCAAACTTGCTTTTCATTAGCTTTTTGAAACGCTTACAAAGCAACTCATTAGTAGAACCAAAAATGATATCATTGACATATATTTGAACAAGTAAAGTATGCTCATTATATTTGGCAATAAAAAGAGTTGTATCGATTTTATCGCGTTTAAATCATTTTTCTAGTAAAAACTTAGAAAGAGTCTCATACCATGCCCTTGGAGCTTGCTTAAGTCCATACAAAGCTTTCTGGAGTTTGTAGACATGATTGGAAAATTTGGAGTCTACAAATCCAGGCGATTGGACAACATACACGGTCTCTTGCAGTTCACCGTTGAGGAAAGCACTCTTCACGTCCATTTGATATAACTTGAAACGCTTGAAAGAGGCGTAGGCTAAGAAGATTCTGATAGCTTCCAATCTTGCAACTGGAGCAAAGGTTTCATCATAATCGATTCCTTCTTCTTGCCTATATCCTTGTGCAACCAACCTTGCTTTATTCCTAGTGATGCTTCCATTCTCGTCCATCTTATTCCTAAATACCCACTTAGTTCCTATCACTCCTTGATCCTGAGGTCTAGGCACCAATGTCCAGACCTTGCATCTTTCAAACTGGTTGAGTTCTTCTTGCATAGCAACGACCCAACTGGAATCTTGGAGTGCTTCATCAATCTTCTTGGGTTCAATTTGAGATAATAAGGAAGTATGCTCATCATAGTTCGATCTCCTTGTTTGAACACCGAAAAACAGATCACCAATCACATTAGAGAGAGGGTGACTGCTGACTTCTCGAACCTCCGGGGGTAAGTCTGGTTGGACTGAGGTTTGCTGAAGATCTTCAATTGGAACATCGTTAGATCCTTCAGCGAAGTCATGGAATGTAAGTTGACGAAGAGGTTCTATAAGCTGGATAGGGGAATTTTCAACTTCTTCTTCCCTTGGAGTTGCATCTGCAGTAGGAACTTCAGGTGCGGTTTCAAAAGTGCGGTTTGAGGGGATTTCAGTTGAGGGTGCTGGATTTTACGGTTGAGGTTCAGGTGCGGTTTGAGATGGTTCACCTGTTTTATTATGCTCAACAAAATCATCAGCAACATTTGGAGCCAAATGTGGCTCAAGGAGAGAATGCTCATCGAAAGTAACATGGACAGACTCAACTATTTTTAAACTAGTTTTATTGAAAACACGAAAAGCTTTCGAATGTTTAGCATACCCAACAAAAATACCTTCGTCGGCCTTGGCTCCGAATTTACCTCTATTTTCTCTTCCGTTGTAGAGGATAAAGCATTTGCAGCCAAAGATCTTGAAGAATGCAATGTTGGGGGTTCTTCCTCGCCAAAGCTCATAGGGAGTCTTGTTATAGGTTTTGTTGATGAGGGAGCGGTTCTGAGTGAAGCATGCTGTATTGATTGCTTCAGCCCAGAAATACTGAGGCAGCTTCGCTTCAGATATCATTGTCTTTCCAGCCTCAATCAACGTCCTGTTCTTCCTTTCTACAACCCCATTTTGTTGTGGAACACCAGCAGTTGAGAAATTGTGATCAATTTCATGGTCATCATAATACTGAGCAACACCATTGTTCTTAAATTCTATTCCATTATCTGATCGAACACTAACGATGTCGTCTTCTTTTTGAGTTTGGAGCCATCTAAAAAGTGCGGTGAGGATCTCATAACAATCATCTTTGGAAATCATCATCTCAACCCACGTATATCTTGAATAATCATCCACCACCACTAAAGTATATCTACTTCCTCCAATTCTAGCAGTGGTTACGGGTCCAAACAAATCTATGTGAAGCAGTTGTAAGCATCTTGAAGTTGATGGAGCGGTCTTCTTTGGTGAAAGAGGCAGCTGGGCGCTTACCAGTAGCATGTACTGCATTTCTCTAGATGGTGGTCAGCCACTTTGAGTAAACCACGAACGAGGTTTTCCCTACCAATCTTTGCAAGATACTTGAAGTTCAAGTGGCTCAACCTCTTGTGCCATAGCCAACTATTTTTCGCTCACATTTTTAGCTACAAAACAGAGATTAGTAATACTACATGCAGAGTTTAGATCAAGGTTCTAAAAATCGCTAGGCGGCTCCTAGGCGGCGAGGCCGGTCCTATCGCCTAGAGCGCCTAGGCGGGGCCGCGAATTTACACACATTTTTATATATATATTCCATAGTTTCTGTCCATACATAATACATAGTGACAAATTCAAATATATATTCCATAGGCGGGGCCGAGAATTTTGACACAAGGTTATAGAGCATATGAAAATTATAAATGTATTCCATCATCCACAACATAAACTAAGGTTAAGTCAAATTCAACCATGTGTTATTTGTTTTCATTTTCAATCCTTATAAAACGACGTCATTTAAGGGTAAAAAAAAAATTAAAAAAATTAAAAAAAAATTAAAAAAAAATTAAAAAAATTAAAAAAAAATTAAAAAAATATTACTTAGACCGCCTAGGCCCGCCTAAATCCGCCTAGGCCCGCCTAAATCCACCCAGACCGCCTGGTCCACCTAGACCGCCTAGAACGCCTAGGACCGCCTAGGACCGCCTAGACCGCCTAACGCCTAATTGACCGCCTAGAGAAAAGTCGCGGCGCCTGGGCCCCGCCTAGCGCCTAGGCCCCGCCTAGGCGGCCGCCTAGCCCGATTTTTAGAACACTGGTTTAGATCAATAATGTAAATATTACTCTTACGAATTCCTGTGAGTAGGGTGACTCCGGAAATGCTATCTTTGATAACGCAGTTTGATGACGTGAAGTTGCAAAGCATTCCTTTGTCGCAGAATTGAGAAATTGAAAGGAGGTTGTGCTTGAGTCCTTCAACAAGAGAAACCTTCTCAATGGTTAGGTTTCCTCTCCTTATAACACCATATCCAATGGTTTTGCCTTTGTTGTTGTCACCAAAGGTTACAGACGGACCACTTGCTTCAATGACATCTTCAAGTAAAGATCTATCTCCAGTCATATGTCTTGAGAAGCCACTGTCAAGATACCATTCATTATCCTTGGAGTGACCAGCCATTAAGCAGAGGACCTGAAATGTAAACATTAAGAACGAGGTCCCCCTTTATTCCTTGGGTCCTGAAGTTAGCAACCCTTCACGACCCACACCTGTTTGACAGAAGGAGGTTTACTCTTCCTGGCATTGGATGTGAACCGCAAAAGGCATTCTGCAGCCTTGTGACCTAAACCATCACACACAGAGCATTTATAAAAGCTATAAGCATCATGAGGTTTTACTAACTCCTTACTCTTCTTAGGAGTTGCATGCGGTTTGGGAGGAGCGGTTGCAGCCTTGACAAAGGGAACTGGCTTTGATTTGACCACGTATTTTCTAGGAACGCTATTCCTGCTTTTGAAGCCAGGAGGAGCGGTCAAAGAAGAGGCGCGGTCAGACTTGCAGTTGCCAGCATCTCTAGTTCCACCAGAAGCGGTTTTAGGGATGCGACCAACTCCATATGCCATTTTCTCTGAAGCTACACTCTCAGAATCCTTTGGCTTCATCTGAGAGTTCTTCCCATATTGCTTCCCCATTGGGTAGACATAATTAATTTGTTGTCCTTTACCCTTAGAGTTTGCATGCTTCCTCTTAGGAATTTCTTTAGTTAGTTTCAAAATTTCCTCATCCTTTTCACTGCAGGATGCACACTTCTCCTCTTCAGCAGATCCAAATTCTAGACCTTCCTTAATTCCAGAGGAAATTTGGGAATCTATGATTTGATCCGCGGTGACTTTTGACTTTGTCCACCCATCAATGATCTTTTGGAGATCGAGTTTCTGGGCAACTAGGTCATCATTACGGAGTTGAAGTGCAGCAACCTTAGTTTCAAGGATGTGGTTTTGATCAGCAAGAGGAGTCATTTTTCTGATTTGGTCCTTAAGATTTGAAATTTCGGACCTTATCACTGTTTTCTCCGTCTTGTACAGATTAAGTTCATCATGAGCTAAGCTTAAGGCTTTCTTAAGATTAGAGAATTGATGAATCACCATTTCAGCTTCCTTAAACATCCTTTCGTGTTCCGAGGGAGAAACTTCTTCCACCACCCTTTTCAAAACTTTCTTATTTGGAATTGCTTTTGAAGGTGGAGCATTTTTAGAAGAGAAAATGGGACGTGAATACGAACAATTTCCTATCTTAATGCTAAGAGTAAGTTTGACATTATCATCCAACTTAAAATTTGGAAGTTTTGCAGAAACCTCTTCTTCCTCCATATCTTGCAACTCGACTGACTCAGAATCTGATTCATCGGAAGCATCTGTAACTAAGCAGAGATTAACCTCTTTGGTTTCTTCGTCACTTCCATCATCAGAATCCGTTTCAATCCAAGTTGCTAATTCCTTGGAATTCTCTTCCTCCTCAGCAACCATTCCCTTGCGATGAGAAAATTTCGCAGGAGAGATTTTCTTTTTCATGTATTCGTATTTGGGCTGTGGACACTCAGATGCAAAATGACCAGGTTTCCTACAGTTGTAGCAAACTAGATCACTCTTTTTCTTTGTATCTCCAGCCTTAGAAAACGTTGCAGGAGGTTTGCCTTTTGAAAAAGTTTTTGTAAAAGGTTTTGAGGATTTTCTAAACTTTTGAAATCTTTTCACAAACATGGCAAAATCATCATCATCCATCTCGATGAGTGATGAGGTTGATATGGAATGATCTGCGGTTTGATTGGATGTAGATGGTTTCTCCTCTTGTTCCACTACGGACATAGAAAGTGATTTGGTTTTCCCTTCAATCTCTTCAATATGATTTAATTTAAGTTCATAGACTCTAAGATTGGCGTACAAGTTACTTAACGATCAAGTACCCAAAACTTTGGAGTCCTCTAGAGAGGTAGCCTTATTAACCCATCTAGAACCTAAAGCAGATAGGAAAGTCATATTGATTTCCTTATCGGTTAAAGTTTTGCCAAGAGATCTACAAGCATTAACTACCTCAACATAACGGTCGTAGGTCTGACGCAAGGTTTCGTTGGATTTTCTGTTGAAGTTGTTGTAAGATCTTTCAACAGCATATAATTTGCTTTCCTTGCATTCGTCATCACCTTCGAGGTAGTTCTCTATGGCATCCCACATCTGCTTTGCGGTTTTGAGGTACATTACTTTCTGAAGAGTTGAAACTGGAAGGGTTCCTGAAATGATGTGCCTTGCCTTGCTGTCCAAGGCAGCTAATCTCTTCTCTTCATCCGACCACTTATCTTTAGGCTTTTTGACCTCTGGAGTTTCTGTATTGGTGGTTGCATCAGTGTTGGCCTTCATGGGAACAAACGGGCCATTGATTACGCACTCCACCAGCATCTCATCAATTGTTTCCAAATGAATGAGCATTCTGCACTTCCAGATGTCGAAGTGGTCTTCGTCCAAGATTGAAATGTGTGAATAGTTAACAGTAGTCATTGTCTTTGTGTTTGCCATATTGAATCGACACACAAGCTGTTAAGCTTGAAAAACAGTGGTTTTAAAAATGTGTTTGCTCTGATACCACTTGTTGGTTCCAAAGATGGCAACAAGGGTGAAAATACAGCTAGAGGGGGGGGTGAATAGCTGTTTCAAATTTTTCGCCCTCGATTTAAAACTAAACCTCTATGCTTACAAAACCTCTTGCAGTGTGTAAGAAACTGCAAGTAGAGTTTGTAAAATGCACAGCGGAATATTTGAAGATACAAGCGGTTTTGAGGGGCGGTTTTGATAAGCGGTTTTAGTGCAATTTTCTGAGCAGTTGTAAAACTGAAAGTGAGGTTTGACAATGTTAACTCCAAACACAATTTCACAATAATGGATATCTAAATAAAGATCAAACAGAGAGAAATGTAGATAATCAGTAAGCACAAGACATATAAATGCAGAAAGTAAGAACATAATATTTGGAGTGGTTCAATCGATAAACGATCTACGTCCACTACCAAGATGGTTAGTCTTGGATTTCTAAGAGGGATTTTATATTGAGTATGAGAGATTACAAAGTACAGTAAGTAATACTCAGATCTAAAATCTTTTCTATGAAGAACAAATCCTAAGACTTTAACCAGTGTATCTCAAATGATTAATTTATGTGATTAAACAAGTGAGGTGTGTGTGTGAGAACAAGATCAAGGCTCTTTAAATCTTTGAGATGTAGAGCACAATGATTCTTGATGTGTTAAGGCTTGATTTCTGGGTTAGGATAAATTTCTTGAAGTATGAAGATGAAGATTCAAAGGACTTATGAATTTCTGGGCAGAGCTTCAGCTTCTTATGAACTCACAGCAAATCAATTTCTCAAGCAATCTTCAAATGGTGAAGATTGGGGGTATTTATACCCAAGCATCTCAAATATATCCGTTGGACACAGCTGTTGTAAGTACAGTCCTTGATGCTTTCCCATTGGTCCACAGCAACCACTTTTGTCCTTTGGAACTGTTGTTGCAGGAAAAGCTGATCAGGCTACAGCTGCAAGCAATGAGGTTTGGACACCTGTCACCTTTTCAAGATCCTTGCAGATCTTGTCTGAAAAGTAGTCACGTAACAAGATATGGTGGTTGACATTTGATATTGCTGACATGGATTCCAACGGTCAATGAGGTTCACTTCAAGTCTCAATCATTGGGGCGGTTCTAATGTGGAGCGGTTTGACATGCAAGCGGTTCACACCAGAAGAGGATTTTCATATGTGCGGTTTGAACATTGGAGCTCAAGCGGTTTCAGACTAAGGATTACACAAGGCAGTTTGCTGGAAGCGGTTCTGCCAAGCGGTTTGGTGAGGCGGTTCTGAAACATTTGAACTGCAATCCTCAGATCCAATGAGTCTTGTGCCAGTCTTCATGTGAGGACCCCAACCCGGAACCTAACCCGTGTCCCGAGCTAGAGCGTCCCCAAAAGGACTCAAATCACCTAAACTTTTAAAACTTTGATTTAACTTACAACTTAAACATACTGAACATAACCATTTCAAAATAACTTCATTCCTCTCTACATGGGAGGAAGTGTTGAATAACTTTAAAAGTAATAACCTGTTTTAATTACAAAAGACTTTGGTTATAGCGTAGAAACCAAGTTTTATACACATAAACTCCATAAAGGAATTATACGAAATACATCTTCTACGCCAACCTATACGTACCCCGACAAATCCCAAAATACCACGTCCAAACTCCTTTCCATCCTCACTTGGCCGAACCGCCTGTCTCAGGATCTAAAAAACATTAAAGGGAGAGGGGTGAGAATAAATCTCAGCAAGCTATTATGAATGCAGCAATATGCCAGGTAAGATGCAACACATAACAAGGTACATCTCACATATTGGTAAAACAGTAAACACCTTCCGTTACCTTTGTTTACCTTTCCCATCTGAATCATAAGTCGTATCACTGTGGGCATAATACTCCACTATTTCTGTGAATGCATATCCACCAGAACAAATATCATATAACCGAGACAGTTATGATTATAACTCATCTCCTGTGAACTGCTTAGGCATATTCACATCTTATAAGACCCGTTTTCCAGGGAACCATATAAGATAGTAGCAACTCTGTAAGGCTTTTGGCTCAATACAGATGCTATAACCCCAGTCTGTGGCCACAGAGGGGGAGAGGTCACAGGTATGATGAACCTTCAATCATTTATAGAACAAATCAATAATTGATTGAATTCCATTATGCCCCCCAATCACATAAAATATAAACACGTTCAAGCACATAATAGATACTTGAAATAACATCCACTAAAGGGATAAGCAATGTAGCCACATGGTAAAATATACTCATGTTCAACCAATATCATAGTGTAACATTTATGTAATACACTAAGCATAACACCAACAATGAATATTTATTCAAGTATGGTAACAGTATAATCAATAAATCCACAAATGGGATAACAATACAGCCATACGATAATCATATCCACACTTGGGATAACCAAGTAACCATATAATGAACATATCCACACTTGGGATAACAAGTTAACAACATAGCATATAAGTCCACACTTGGATAATAATGAAACAATGTGACAAATACACATTCCCAAACTAGCACGATAGTGTAACATACAGCTTCTACACTATCCAAACCAATCACCAAGTATATGGGGCAAGTAAGGCCACTATGTATCATAAACCATTCCTACATAGTCATTATACAACCTCGAATAAACTTAATAAAGGTTCAAGATCTATTTCCCAAGTTTGAACTACTTTGGTGAAGTTACTAATCAAGCTTATCACCCATTTTCTGGACAATATTTAAACTACTTCCACAAATCCATTTTGACCAAATAAGACGTCATTGTGTAGCCAAAGTATTCTACTTTAATCTAGGTTAAAGAGATTTCGTTTTGGTTCTAGTTTGATTTGATTTGAACAGCTCTAAAGTTGGTGCAGTGTACCCAGGCCAGGACACGACTCGTGCTACAGGGCACGACTCGTGCCCATTTGACCTTCCTCTGAATCAGTCATCCCAAACCAGGCACGACTTCCCTTTTACCCTGGTCACGACTCATGACTTCCACATGGCACGACTCGTGCCTGAGGGCACGACTCGTACCAATTTCCTTAAGTTACTCAGAACGGCTTGGCCTCCTAGAAACGACTCGTGGTCACGAGTTGGTCATGGGCACGACTCGTGCCCCAGGGTATGACTCGTGCCACGGCCCAGAAACTGGTAGCAGCAGCAATGTTAATTAGAAATTCCCAAAACCAACATTTATACTAAGATCCTTCTACTTGGTGAACCTAAAAGGAAATTCTAACTTTGTTAACTTCATTCTAACTCATTTAACTCCAAAGTATCATGTCCTAAGCCTAGATCATTTCCTCTTGGTTTTCCACCCAATTTACTACCATTTTCAAGATTTCCATTTAATCCATCCCAACCCATTTACTTCTACACTTTACCACTTTCATGATCAACAACATTTTCCATGACACTAACCCATTCCTCAAATCTAAGAAAGTTTCCCCAAAGCATCAAATAGCCATTAGAACAACAATAACAACATTTAATAGTTCATGAACATTTAAAGAAGGGAAGGGTCATAATAACTCACCTTAGCAAATACAAGATGGAATGAAGATTTTCTTGGCTTGATCGACTCTCCTAGATGCACCAATCATAAAAGTACTCTTGGATTGAAAAATGGAAGAGAAATGAGTTTGCTAGCAACTTGGAAGGAATGCTTCCATGGAAGAGCTTCTATGGTTCTTGCTAGGAGGAAGTAAGAAGGAAAATGAGGAGGTGAAAGTGAGGGAGGTGAAGGAAGTATGGGAGGTATGGGAAGGTTTGACTATTGGGAAAGAAGGATGAGGGAATTAGGGGGAAGCATGGTCCCCCCCCATGCCCCAATAATGAAAGGCTTTCACCAAATTAAAATAAAGCCCCCAAATGTTTAAATAAAGAACTTCAACCTTTTACTTCTTTCCTCTACACAAGTAACCTAGCTACTCACATTTTATTTATTTTCAATTACCATATCCCAACAAAATAATTTAACTTATTTCCATATTTAACCTAAGGATTTTAAAACTATCCTTCCACCATCTCATCCTAACATAAGAATTTAAATACGTAATATAAACACATAGAGTTAATATTAATATTAAAAGCATAACATATTATACTAAAATCTAAAATTTGTGCCTAGGGTTAGGGTCGTTACACTCACTCCCCCTTAAAGAAAATTCGTCCCGAATTTTAAACTTGCTTACCTTACTGATCAATTTAAGAAGGTGACCTCCCCATGAAGGTCAAATCCGCTTAATCATTATTAGTTGAAGAACTCCATACACATGAGAAATCATAAAGATAATTTCCCCCATACAATGTCCCATACGTTACCAATTCAATACTGAACTGAAATCTACTAATATACGCAAACTCACTAAGGTTAAATAAACTTCTCAAGTTGAAAGGATATCCATTACACAACACACAACTTATTCCCAAGAATCTGGATAGTCTTCTTTGTCTGCACATCTGCTTGAGGATGAAACGCATCACTGCAACTCGACTTGGAACTCAAAACCTTGCATCCAGCTTCCCAAAAGCACAATGAATCCTCGATCCCGATCTGGTAAAATGTTGATTGGTGCTCCACGAAATCGATCAATCTCCCGCAATGCACAATGTTTTAATTTCTCCCTCGAACCCTTCGTTGATATAAGTAGAAAGTAAACCGACTTGATCTATATATCCACTATTACTCCAACACACCCATCTTCATCGACGTTGAAGGTAGTCCAGATACAAAATTCCATCGCAATGCTTTCCTATTCGAATCTTCTAATTCTTCCTCAAATCTTGATACCTCTTCGAACTTTCCTGATGAATCGCAATTCTAGATCTATGGTCTTCCTCTAAAACTGGTCCTCTAATCTCTTGCAGAAATGATACACACATTCTAGTTGAGGTTAAATTTTCATCTTGACTCAATACAACATCCTGGGTCTTCCCACATGAAACTAACCGATAATCCTCTTAAATTCTGAATCATAGTTGAACTTCCTCTAAGGTCTCCATACTATAGGGGTAACTTGAATATTCGCAAAAATATCTAACCTTGCAACTCTAAGAATATACTTGTTGACACATAAGCCTTTCGACTAATCGCATTTGCCATCACAATAACTTTCCCGGATAACAAGATATAACACACTTTAAGTCTTTCTAATAATTTCCACCCTTGACTCTGCTTATTATTAAATTCCTTCCGAGCCAACAAATACTTTAAACTTTTAGGATCGGTAACACATCTCAGATTTAGTTGCACATAATTAAAATTTCCACTTGTAAAACGCAAAATAATCTTAGTCACTTCCAAGTTGAAAGTAAGAAAATTCTGCTCTGCCTGGTTCACTTCCTCTAACATAAGTTATCACAAATTAACCTTCTCTTGATATGCAATTAAAAACGCCAAGTTCTCACATCCATTTGTCAGAAAAGGATCGGATCTGCAGTCAACCTATTCTTCTTCTCTACCCATATGATTCACCCTTATTGGCATCTTACATCATGGATACCTCTTCCAGGTTAACTATATCAATAATAATACAATTCTCAAGAATCTACTGATACTCCCTTGGTAGCACCCCTTTCAACCTTGAAACTACAGACTCATTATGGTAATTTTCCCAAGCCAACTCACAATGGTTAAACTTCACACACAATTTTTCTCTTGAAGAATAGATAACACAACTCACAATTGATTTTCATAATATTCTCAACTTCAAATAAGCAAGGATGTCACCACTAATAATTTCCACAAGCCATCAAGATAAGGATAAAACTCTGCTCATTATAACCACAACAAAATCAAGACCATTCTATAAGGTGCTTTTGACATAGGCATTAAACCTGACACTAAATCAATACGTAATTCCACTTTCCAACCTGGAGTCATATAATACTTTGCTGAAAGCACATTTACCATTTTCCTAATTAGCACATAACATTTTTCGAAGACTTCTTACCTAAGTCTACCACATACCAATTAAGCTTCACACTTTTTAACCAAAATTTTTCAATCTTTAAGGCATATATAACAAGGATACCACATAAAGGCTTATCTGCATCTAATACCATATAGACCAATTAGGCATAGAAAAGAAGACTCATTTCATACGATAGTCTATTAATGCACAACCACTACTTAACCAATCTAGGCCAAGTATACATCAAAATCACAATTTGGTAATCATACCAAATCAACTGGTAATACCTGCTCAGTTATGACCACATCACGCTAGTGGTAAACCAAAGAAGATTCGAGGTACTCTCTCGTAAGAGCAGAAACCTCTAACACATAAAACACATCTTAAGCAATGTATGCCACATGAAAGCAAAATGCAATGTCAAACATGCATGAAATAAACCGGGATCTATAAAAGTATGACCCCTACTTCTGAGACAGGTATTATACCTCTAAAGACCGCTGAGGGACCTATCCATCCAAGACTCAAAACAAGGATTCAAATTTAAACATTCCCTTTTGGATTCCCTTCAGTATCCCTTTTCATTCCACCTCTTTGCCCCCTTTTTCCGACACCCGAAGCTAACCTCCGATGAAATACAGGACAATTTTTCTTGTAGTGCCCCATTTCTCCACAATTCAAGCATTTCCCTTGCTTACTCCAACACTTGTCTTCAGAATGACCCATCTTCTTGCAATAACCACATACAATCCTTACCTGATTTGAAGTCGGACGAGTTGTTGTAGTCGCCGCTTCTTCTCCTCTTGCTAATCCCGATGCTGATCCTCTCTGTTGCCTTCTACTATATCCAGAACCTTGGCCTTGAAATCTCTGTTTACTTCCACTTCCACCCTCAGATCTACCTCGGTGCTCGTCAATGTCATTCTCTATTCGATAGGCTTTATTCACTGCTGTCTGGAAATCTGTGAAGTCGTGAGTCAATAATTGTTTCCTAAACTCTAGCCTTAATCCCTTCACAAATCGATATACCCTTCTCTCTTCTTCCGACACCAAATGTGGACAATAGCGAGCTAGCTCCGTAAACCTTGCTGAGTACTGCGCCACGGTCATTGATCCTTGCTCTAATCTCAAAAACTCAACTTCCTTCTTATCTCTTGTAATCATTGGAATAAAATGATCTCGGAACTTGCGTGTGAAGTTCTCCCAAGTCTGCGGTGTAAGGTCCCGATCCCAGCCGTCCTTCACTACTTGCCACCAATGCCCTGCAGGTCCTTCTAACTTGAAGACTGCGCATCTCACCTTTTCTGCATCTGAGCTCTCCATTGCCAAGAAAATTTTATTCATAGCTTCAAGCCATCTCTCCGCCGTCACCAGATCTGGGTCTCCACTAAATCTTGGAGGTATCATCTTGACGAACTTTTCCAAACCATGCCCATGTCTGTCTTCTTGATGATGCCGTACTTGCCCTTGTGTTGCCATACTTTGCAAAAATACTCGAAACATGTTCATCATCTCAACATTCGGATTTCCATCACCCCCGGCATTACCAACATTGCCCGGAACCTGATGCTGATCATCCTCATTTCCAGCCATTGAATAAACTCCTGCATTAAACACTCGGCGTAAATTATCACACACTCTCACTCAGCTAGACTCTACCCGAGAACTCTAACCGAGCTCTGATACCAACTATGAGGACCCCAACCCGGAACCTAACCCGTGTCCCGAGCTAGAGCGTCCCCAAAAGGACTCAAATCACCTAAACTTTTTAAACTTTGATTTAACTTACAACTTAAACATACTGAACATAACCATTTCAAAATAACTTCATTCCTCTCTACATGGGAGGAAGAGTTGAAAAACTTTAAAAGTAATAACCTGTTTTAATTACAAAAGACTTTGGTTATAACGTAGAAACCAAGTTTTATACATATAAACTCCATATAGGAATTATACGAAATACATCTTCTACGCCAACCTATACGTACCCCGACAAATCCCAAAATACCACGTCCAAACTCCTTTCCGTCCTCACTTGGCCGGACCGCCTGTCTCAGGATCTAAAAAACATTAAAGGGAGAGGGGTGAGAATAAATCTCAGCAAGCTATTATGAATGCAGCAATATGCCAGGTAAGATGCAACACATAACAAGGTACATCTCACATATTGGTAAAACAGTAAACACCTTCCGTTACCTTTGTTTACCTTTCCCGTCTGAATCATAAGTTGTATCACTGTGGGCATAATACTCCACTATTTCTGTGAATGCATATCCACCAGAACAAATATCATATAACTGAGACAGTTATGATTATAACTCATCTCCTGTGAACTGCTTAGGCATATTCACATCTTATAAGACCCGTTTTCCAGGGAACCATATAAGATAGTAGCAACTCTGTAAGGCTTTTGGCTCAATACAGATGCTATAACCCCAGTCTGTGGCCACAGAGGGGGAGAGGTCATAGGTATGATGAACCTTCAATCATTTATAGAACAAATCAATAATTGATTGAATTCCATTATACCCCCCAATCACATAAAATATAAACACGTTCAAGCACATAATAGATACTTGAAATAAAATCCACTAAAGGGATAAGCAATGTAGCCACATGGTAAAATATACTCATGTTCAACCAATATCATAGTGTAACATTTATGTAATACACTAAGCATAACACCAACAATGAATATTTATTCAAGTATGGTAACAGTATAATCAATAAATCCACAAATGGGATAACAATACAGCCATACGATAATCATATCCACACTTGGGATAACCAAGTAACCATATAATGAACATATCCACACTTGGGATAACAAGTTAACAACATAGCATATAAGTCCACACTTGGATAATAATGAAACAATGTGACAAATACACATTCCCAAACTAGCACGATAGTGTAACATACAACTTCTACACTATCCAAACCAATCACCAAGTATATGGGGCAAGTAAGGCCACTATGTATCATAAACCATTCCTACATAGTCATTATACAACCTCGAATAAACTTAATAAAGGTTCAAGATCTATTTCCCAAGTTTGAACTACTTTGGTGAAGTTACTAATCAAGCTTATCACCCATTTTCTGGACAATATTTAAACTACTTCCACAAATCCATTTTGACCAAATAAGACGTCATTGCGTAGACAAAGTATTCTACTTTAATCTAGGTTAAAGAGATTTCATTTTGGTTCTTGTTTGATTTGGTTTGAACAGCTCTAAAGTTGGTGCAGTGTACCCAGGCCAGGGCACGACTCGTGCTACAGGGCACGACTCGTGCTACAGGGCACGACTCGTGCCCATTTGACCTTCCTTTGAATCAATCGTCCCAAACCAGGCACGACTTCCCTTTTACCCTGGTCACGACTCGTGACTTCCACATGGCACGACTCGTACCAATTTCCTTAAGTTACTCAGAACGACTTGGCCTCCTAGAAACGACTCGTGGTCACGAGTTGGTCATGGGCACGACTCGTGCCCCAGGGCACGAATCGTGCCACGGCCCAGAAACTGGTAGCAGCAGCAATGTTAATTAGAAATTCCCAAAACCAACATTTATACTAAGATCCTTCTACTTGGTGAACCTAAAAGGAAATTCTAACTTTGTTAACTTCATTCTAACTCATTTAACTCCAAAGTATCATGTCCTAAGCCTAGATCATTTCCTCTTGGTTTTCCACCCAATTTACTACCATTTTCAAGATTTCCATTTAATCCATCCCAACCCATTTACTTCTACACTTTACCACTTTCATGAACAACAACATTTTCCATGACACTAACCCATTCCTCAAATCTAAGAAAGTTTCCCCAAAGCATCAAATAGCCATTAGAACAACAATAACAACATTTAATAGTTCATGAACATTTAAAGAAGGGAAGGTCATAATAACTCACCTTAGCAAATACAAGATGGAATGAAGATTTTCTTGGCTTGATCAACTCTCCTAGATGCACCAATCATAAAAGTACTCTTGGATTGAAAAATGGAAGAGAAATGAGTTTGCTAGCAACTTGGAAGGAATGCTTCCATGGAAGAGCTTCTATGGTTCTTGCTAGGAGGAAGTAAGAAGGAAAATGAGGAGGTGAAAGTGAGGGAGGTGAAGGAAGTATGGGAGGTATGAGAAGGTTTGACTATTGGGAAAGAAGGATGAGGGAATTAGGGGGAAGCATGGTCCCCCCCATGCCCCTAATAATGAAAGGCTTTCACCAATTTAAAATAAAGCCCCCAAATGTTTAAATAAAGAACTTCAACCTTTTACTTCTTTCCTCTACACTACACAAGTAACCTAGCTACTCACATTTTATTTATTTTCAATTACCATATCCCAACAAAATAATTTAACTTATTTCCATATTTAACCTAAGGATTTTAAAACTATCCTTCCACCATCTCATCCTAACATAAGAATTTAAATACGTAATATAAACACATAGAGTTAACATTAATATTAAAAGCATAACATATTCCTACTATTGTCAATTTCTTGCAAAATGATGGAAAAATAAAGAGATATTTTATTTTTTTACGAAATCAAAATCATTTGCATGGTACATAACTTTTTAAGGGGACATTTTGGTCTTCTCATATACAAGTTAATTTCATGACTAATTTTTGTTAGACAAAACCCTTATTTTAGTCTTGTTGTTAACCCCATAAAACATCCCCTTAATTAACTACTCCCTCCGTCCCACTTCACTTGGCACTAATTTCCATTTTGGGTCGTCCCACTTCACTTGGCACTGTCCAAAATGGAAAAGAATATTCACTATTCCCTCCACTCATTCTCTCTCCTACTTCACTTTTACACTCACAATATTCTCTCTCTTAACTATTCCTCCCACTCATTCTCTCTCCTATTTAATTCTTCATACTCACAACATTTAACTTTTTCTCTTTCTTACATCACTTTTCCTTAATTTCTACACCCAAAAAGTTGGTGCCAAGTGAACCGGGACGGAGGGAGTACTTACTAATTCTCTTTAAAAATTCCCCTTTCTTTTACCCTACCATCACCCTCACTAGTCGACCCCATCATCACTTACCACAACCGCCACAATCACCAACATCAACCCCGTTCACACACATACCACACACAGAGTGAGTGAGAGAGAGAGAGAGAGAGAGAGAGAGAGAGAATGGTGGTGGGGAAGGCAAGTGGTGGCGGGCGGAGGACAAGGAAGTAGGTGGTGGGAGCAAGATTGAAAACCCCCATTGTTGTTGTTGAGGAAGGAGGAGCTGCTCTATATTCAAATCGATTAGTCGAGTTCAATTCAAATCGACCAGAAAGTTTCGTCCTTGTGTGTGGCTTTCGTAGATTTTATTGTGCGGGCCAAATGTTTTTTTTCTTTATGATTTTTTAAAACAAAGAGAGAAATGAGGCTAGAGAGATAGTTGTGACCATGACTTTTATTTCAAAATTATGGTATTGGATATTTGAAGGGCCACTTTCCCTGGGGCATTTCAGCCTAAGCATAACGTCAAAAAAGAACTAGACATTTTCAAATTCCACAAAATCCTTCAACATTTCAATAACCTCTATACCTTCCAAAGCAGAATAGCCCGCATTTTTCTCTCATTTTTGCCCAAATTTCAGTCACTTATAGTTGAGGTATGAGACTAGTTCGCCTCTTATAGTTGAACTATAAGAATCATTTTTCACTTTTTTCACATTTTCTTTTAAATCCAAAAAATTGTCTAATTTTTTTTTTTTATTAAGATTGACTCTTATAATTTAATTATTAGAGTTAACTATAAGATTCATTCTTTACAGTTTTTTCAAAAAAATAAAAAACACTCAATTATTTTATTAAAATTGACTCTCACTCATTTTATGTCTCATAGTTTAACTATAAGACCCATTTTTCTATGACAAGTCAATTTTTATACGACTACAAGCTACCACTGCGATGTTGCCGAAACCGGAAGTCAACATTCTGGAATTTTCCAGCCAAATTTGCGCGAAATGATATACGAGAAGGGGCAAGGAGCGGGAAGAGGTGGTGGTTCCGCGAGTAAGAGAGAGAGAGAGACACGATAGTGGCCGAGGAAAATCCAACAAGATGGTGTTGACGAACGCAAAAGAGAAGGGGGCTAGGGATTTGTGTTTGATGCATTGAGGATAGATCTAGACAGATCTATCCCCAATGCATGATTAAAACTGCAAAGAGTAAAACATGAAAAACAAAATTCTAAACAAATGTAGAATCGTATGTATCATATACTATAAGCTCAAGGAAACCGGAAAATGTAAAATTACATGATACACAAAATTTGAAGTTGCTAAGTCATGAATATGAGGTTAAGTTGTCCATTTTATTCATAAATGTGATCATCTCAGTTTCTTCATTAGACCTACAAATACAAAAAAAAAAAAAAGGTTATTAAATGTGAAGGATTGAGGAAAGAAGAGTGCCGGGCGCCTCTTTAAAGGCGGTTGCTCTCATCAATCGCTCACATTTAATAACCACTAGTGTAGTACCCGTGCGTTAAACGCACGGATAAAAAGTTGTGACAACAAATTTATATAAATAAGGAAAGTGCAAAATATAATTTTTTTTTACAATGAATATAATTTTTTCCCAAAAAACAATTACTTAAATTGAAGTGGCTGAATAAAATTAAAGAAAAAATATCATTTTATGTGATTCAGAGGGATAATTAGTAACATTATTGTAGTATAAGTAGTGTCTCTTTTTTTTTTTTTTTTTTTTAAATAAAGAAAATATAAAAAAGTTGGTTTAAATAATTCGATAAATCAATAGCTATTGCTATTTCTCCTTAGAATATGCTTAGCAAATTAACTGTCATTTTAAACTTCTGCCCATCTTAGAAATTAAGAATTTATCATGAAGAAATATTCAAAATTGATTGTTTGTAGGTGAAAACAGTTTTATGAATGTGATATTGGGAAGGAGGATAAAAAAGGTGCAAGAGTGTGAAATTGGGTGAAGGTGATCTTTAAAAAGAGAGAAATGAGTAATTAAGAAAATTTGAGGAAGCATTAATCATTAATTAAATTATTGGCTACTTGAAGGAAGCAATTAAAGATCTTCTACATTACTTTGAAATTGGTGCACTTGAAATAGCTAAATTCTAGAATCATCTTTGTTTTGGAGGGAAAATGAGTGCTCTTATGCACTTCCCTCTTTATATAATTATAGATAGATGTTTTTTTATTTTTTTTTAGGTCTAATGGAAACGCTAAGATGATTACTATAAGCACGAAAAAGACATCTTAACCTCATCCTCATGACTTGTCAACTTCAGATCTCTCATATAAACTCAAGCGCTAATGGGAAGCATAGGTCTAAAATATGATTTCAAAGGCCCTGTTTGGATATGTAGTTTTTTTCAGACCCACTTTCTCATCTAATCATTTTATAAAACCAAAACATAAACCATGAAAACAGTAACAAAAAGTGCAAATCCAAACAGGGTCAAAGTTGCACTAATACACAAAATGACAAACCTCAATTCTCTAAATTGGGCATTATGGACATGCTTATAGACTAACAAATAATACATCCAAAAAATGGAAAGTTATCAAAGCAGACACGTTATTGTAACGGCCAAATCTATAGCATAAATGAGGGAAGTGGGATGAATAGCGCCCCCACTTTTAATTAAAAAATTACCACGTGTCCTCGGACACGGATTTTTACTAGTACTATTTGCATACTCAAGATTTCCTTGCCACAATACAGGATGAGTGCACATACCGGGAGTTGGGCAAATAGAGGCGTGCAGGCTCACAAACTCAACTCTGCAGGACGGTAATCCTAGAAATGAAGGCATTTGGAATTAAAAGATTTCCATACAGGAACCAAAAAAAGTTTTCTACCAACTGCTAGGAATTCATGATACAACTTCTAATAAGCCATTATGTGGCTGGATTTGTGGAAGCAGGAACAACTTTGATAAACAACCTACTTATTTAACTGGCAATTCAGTCCTGTCCAAGACCAGAGGCAAACGATCACCATAGCATTTATAAAGGTAGCTTTGCATATATTCAATATGTTAAGAGGGATCTTAAGTGAATATTTTTCAACAACATTATAGGTAAATGATCAACCAGGGTAAGTTCAATAAGCAACATCCAAAATTAAACGTGAAATAAGGTAAAATTGAATTGGCTACAATCTCATTAAAGCCGATGCATTATCTTGCGCAAATTACATAAAGATTTTTTCAGCACAAACACAAGGGGGAAAAACTGCAAAGAACAAATACTGATTAAAGTTAATTGATACTAATGGAAGGCACCTCTGATTCGACAAGAAAAAAATGGATGGAAGAAAGTGCATTGTCTTAAAGTCATCAAATGAACTAAAAAAACCCATCCACAATCCTACTCCAAGTTGGCCGGAAAATAGCCTTTTTTTTAACGGAAATGTAAATAAATTAAACAACGTTAAATCATGACTGTGAAAATTCATGGACTTGGATTTACCAAGTCAACCTCTGCAAGGGCCACAGACATATATACAAGTTAAAAGACCAGATGCCACGGTGGTCCAGTTAATGATAACTCATATGGTAAAACTACCTGATTGTGACAAATTTATTGGTACCATGTTTCGCCCAATGAGTCCTCAGGTCAATTGCATTGGCAAAGTTGTAACCTTCCGCAGCAAGCTTCTCCAAGACCTTTTTGAACGCACCCTGACTCATCTTTCGCCCCGCAATTCTTGCGCCACGCCTTTTGGTGCTCATGGGCAGAGGATACATTGATATGGTAGTGGTACAACAAGCTGATTGCCAACCGCCACAGCCCCACCGGTAACACTGCTGGGGGTTACCTGTGCAAGAACAAACCGGTGAAGGCATACCAGAAATGTCCATATCAATCCCATTTATTACCATATCCATATTCTTCTTTGCTGGTTTGGAACAGTGAACAAATGAATTTCCATTATCCTTTGGTATAGAAGGGTTTTTTCTTGGCTTCTTTGGGTTTGGGGCTTTTGGGGCAGCACCACCACCAGTCCTTTTCTGTTTGGGACCACCGCCTCCTCCCTTCCTAACAGCTGGATTATCTTCTATAACCATCCCAGCATGATCATGATGATCCACAGGTTTTGATAAATCAAGCGGTTGTAAAATTTGCATGGAATGAGACACAGGAGGTTCATGCAGAACAACAGAGAGATTATGGTTTGCAGGTTGTATCTGTTGAATCTTTTCCCTATGCATCCAACTTTCTCTCATGAAATTCATAGGAGGTGCTTCGGAAACCATGTAATCTCGGGGGTGCTGTTGGTATGCATGCTGGTGCATCAGTAGAGGGTTATCCCGAGCAGATAATGAAGGTTTTACATCTCGTTGTTGATGATCATTTAATAATGGAATAAAATTAAGACCCTTTGAAGGACAATCATAATAAACCCAATTGCGAAACCCATCTTCTTCCATTATATCTGCAAAGAACAATCACAGCAATAACAAGAAAAAACCAATCTTTTAAGCCACCAATCAAATAAATGGAAGAAAATCCGAAAACGATGTACAAAACAGCCTGCATTTTGAAATACCCAATTAAAAACCAGATCCAATCATGTTATCAACGATTCTCAAACATTTTCCCAAAGTACTAACCAAGAAAAACCAATTTATACATCAACAATTGATACACTTTAACAACACAATGATCCAATTCATAAAATCTAACAGATCCATCATGCCCAAAACAAAGAAAAAATGATCCAGATCTAGATCTAGATTATATCATGCAAAAATAAAAATAAAAAACAGATCTGTAGAGATGATGGCAGTATATGGACCACCATCTCCTGTATTATAAAAAGGTTCTAGATTTATAAAGTTATTACAACAAGATTCACACATCTGTACTGAAAATTGAATTCATATCAAATTGACCACAAACAAGGTTCTAGACATAGAAATGAGATCTAAGGTGGGTTCTGAAAAATTAGATCTACACATACAAACATCCAAATATTGGTGAAATGAAAAACACCAATTTCAAAATCAGCTTGATATACAAGGGTGCATAATAACAGTAATAAAGAGATGTTTTTTTTTCAGATTTTGTAGAGAAAGGGAAAAAACAACGATTCATATTATATGAGAGAGACATAGGTCGGGAGAGAGAAAGAGAGAGGGATGAGAGAGGAGAGAGAGAACTTACTTGTGTGGGTAAACAGCTCTTTTAGGGTTTGAACTTCTGGAGAGAGGAGAGAGAAACCAGAGAGAGAGAGAGAGAGAGAGAGGAGAGAGAAATGGAAAGAGAAAGAGAGTGAGACGTCTTAAAAATGAGATGAATATTTTTGATTTTTTACCAAATTTTCTGCATTTAATAATAGCAAACAAATCTAACCGATATTTGCCTTGGATTAATTTACGTTTAGGTAAGTCTAGTTGCTCCCTCAAGATTTAAATTCGTCTAAATGACCATCATTTTGACAATAAATTAACTTTTTATCCCCACTTTAACATAAAAATTGTCTTCTATCTCCCATTAATAAATTAAATTGCTACAAAACAGTAAAATTTTAGAGTATACTCCATCTCGTTACACGATAATTCGCAAAAAAAAACCCTTTTGAGCGTCTCACAATAATCTGTACTTTTTCAAAATGAAAATGAGACTCACTTCTCTCTACTCACAACACTTTTCAAATTTACTATTCTCTCCACTCATTCTCTCTCCTATTTTACTTTTACACTCATAACACATTACCTTTATCACCTTTTACCTTAATTTCCGCACCGGCACAAAAAGTGCGTAAAATTGTGGGACGGAGGGAGTAATTATTTGCATAATGATAACTACTACTCCCTCCGTCCCGCCCGAAAATGCTCAAACCAAACCTCGCACGCAAATTAAGGAAAATGATGTAGGAAAAAGAAAAAGTTTAAATGTTGTGAGTATGAAAAATTAAATAGGAGAGAGAATGAGTGGGAGGAATAGTTAGGAGAGAGAATGTTGTGAGTGTAAAAGTAAAGTAGGAGAGAGAATGAGTGGGTGAAATAGTAATAAAAACTTTTCTTTTTGGGAAAGTGCCTTTTTAAATGGGACGCCCAAAATGAAAATTTGTGATTTTTCGGACGGAACGGAGGGAGTATATGATTAATATTTCCCAAAAATGTTATCGACATCGCTCAAAAAATGAAATGTTATTTGGATTTATACTTTATTGAGCTGGTTATATGATTATTTCTTCAAGAATATTAATAATTTTTTGGCGTTAACTTATAAAAATAATATTTGAGGAATAGCTGATTGGTTATTATTAATTATTTATATAATATACTCATGAATGAGCTTAAATATAATATTTGTATTTAAAATTCTTTATTGATATTATATAATATTTTAAATAATAAAAATAATATTTGAGGAATAGCTGATTGGTTATTATTAATTATTTATATAATATACTCATGAATGAGCTTAAATATAATATTTGTATTTAAAATTCTTTATTGATATTATATACTCCCTCCGTCCCGGCGAAAGAGCCACAAAATTTGTCCGGCACGCAAAATAAGAAATGTGATGTAGGAAAGAGAAAAAGTTTAAATATTGTGAGTATGAAAAATTAAATAGGAGAGAGAATGAGTGGGAGGTGATGTAAGAAAGAGAATGTTGTGAGTGTAAAAGTAAAGTAGGAGAGAGAATGAGTGGAGAGAATAGTGATTTAAGGTTTCCTTTTTGGGAAAGTGGCTTTTTAAATGGGACGCCCAAAAAGGAAATAAATGGCTCTTTCGCTGGGACGGAGGGAGTAATATTTTAAATAATTTAATTTATTAATGAAAAATAAAGACAATCTTTATATGAAAGTGGGGATAAAGTGGTCATTTTATTGTCAAAAAGTGATTATTAAAACGAATTTAAATTTCAAGAAAATTATTAAAACTTATTCAAACTTCAGGATGGACCCTCAAATTAACCCTATATTTGCCTTGCATATTTGCCAGGTCCCTCCCCACATTTGAATGCCCCACCTGTCCCTTTTTTTAGTTCTATCCCATTATTTACTTTATGATTATTTTTCTTTAATTCACATTTCCTCCTTCTTACAATAATTTGCACAAAATTTTTTTTTTTTTTGAACATTCTACATTAATCTGCAAAATTTCTAAATAAACTAAAAATTATTTATTATATTCACAACAATTATACACTTATTTTACTTTCTCTCTCCTACTAAATTATCTACACCCACAACATATACTATTTTTTTTTCATTTTTTTCCTTAATTTTTATGTCCATCCAATTACATATCATTGTCAGATGGATGAAGTATACCCCCATCCCATTTGAAGCTTCACCCGCTACCCAAATGGGTGTCATTTAAAACTTCAGATTTTCTTGAATGTCAAAGTTTTATTATTATAATATTGAGTTCATGGCTTCTAACCTGGAGGTCATGAGTTCGATTCCCCTACCAGTGATTAGAGGGAATGACATTGCCCTCCCTAGCATAGCTAGGCGCCTCTGTGAAGTGCATCAAGGGGGGAGCGGTGAAATGTGTTGATCCCCTTCTTTTTAAATAGGAAGAAGAGAAAAAAAAAAGGCTAGAGGGAGGGTGAATAGCCTAATAAAATTTCTTTTAATTTTTTTTTTTTAAATTAACAAGTAATTTATCAAATGCAAAATCGTTGTTAACCGGTTACGCATCGAAAAATATATTATCGATTTACACACTCAAAACTCAAAACGATTAAATAAAAGTGATTTTCAAAAACAAGTTAAATTATCATGCAAGTTGTATTCCGGTAGGTAAAGCAAAACAAGGCAGCAAGAATTAAAAGACAATAAGAATTCAAAGGCTGTAACAGCTGATAGAGCTCAACCGATTAAAACACAAGAATAATGAGCAAACACACAAATAAAGGGACACAATTATTTGGAGAGGTTCCTCTACCAAGTTTGATCAAAACTTGAATTTGTGAAATGTGAACTATTAATGTTTACTAGTCTATTACAAGTTGCAAGCCTTAACCTATGAGGAAGGTTGAAAGCCGTATAAAGGAAAGTAATCACTAATGGATCATGATACAAGTATGACCAAGTGTATTCAAAAGATGTGTTAACAAGTTGAATTGATTTCTCTTGGGTGTGTAGTGTGGTCAATAAATGTGTTCCAGACATAGTCGTGTTGGGGAACACTTACATGTATTGATTGAGTGTGCATAGTGTCTATCCTAATAAATGGTTTATTGATTATAAGGACAGAATGTCTTGAACTTAAATGCTTGAAGTATTTCAGCACTTGCAGTTCTTGACAATTCTTCTCTCAAAGTCTTTAATACACCAACCCTATTCAATGCTCTAAGAAAGGTATTTATAGTTGTCTTCAAATGAAGTTGTTGTCTTGAAGGGGCTGAGAAGATGACTTGGACTGGAAGCATTAAATGAAAAGATCCTCTCCATTAAATGCTTGAGATATGAAGTACAAGCACGCTTGGATTATCCATAAGGTAAGAGGGTTGTTGTGAGTACTGGTAACCTGACCAACTGATCATTACTTGAAATAGTTACTTGTCAGACAGCAGCATGGTCTTCATCAGCAATTGCTCTATCAACTTTTAGCTAAGTAGATGAGAGCAATATATGCTAAGTCAAACCGATAGGAAGCTTGTTGAATAAGCTTAACTAACTTGCACCATGACTGGTTTAGGTCTTAACCAGCTACAATGATCACAACCGGTTGATCAGTCAACATTTGAGGCATTGACCAGTTGAATGAGGGTCAACGGTAAGGGCAGTTGAAGCTTAACCGATGGATTAGGTTAACTAGTGAGGGCTCTTAATCGGTTGAGAGATCAAATTCCTTGGATGGATAGGTCAAGATCTTCAAGTCTTCAGTCATCAAACTTGAGAAATAGAAAGATAAAACATTGGCACTAGCACTAAAGGGATTCTAAGGGTACATAGAAAATTCTAAGAAGTCTAGTTAAAATTAGGGGTCCTCAATTATGCTTATATGATTGGGATTAAGCAATTCTAAAGCTATACATATATTTGACTAACAATCTCCTCCTAATTGCTTAAGTCCAATCATCCTTAGGTATATGCTATCTTAAATTAGTAAAAGAATGAACAAGAGTTTTATCTTTTATTTGTCATTCCCTAAGTCAAGTAACAACTTGATGTATTATATGGAAAAATTTACAAATTAAAGGTTTAAAGAGAAATGAATAAAAGGATATGAATGATGTAACCTGCAAATGAAAGAGTTAGTAGTAGTAAAATCTTTCAAAAATATAAAGGAATTCAAGTAAACATAAATAAACTTTTAAATGAAAGAGATTGAGGGTAAGAAATTCTCATTGATAGGACAATCGGGTGACAAGCAAAAGACATATACTTCATCGGTTACATTCTATATTGCAGCATCAGGATCATGATCGGTTGAGGAATCTTTATTGGACTTATCATCCTTCTTCTTTGATGGTGTAGCCGATGAATCAACAGCTAAAGCCGGTTCAGACTTTGATTTCTTAGCCGACCCTTCCTTCTCTTTTTGTTCTTTGTTGCTCTTCTTCTTTTCTGATTTCCT
Source organism: Adenophora triphylla var. japonica (assembly GCA_022495995.1). Taxonomy (NCBI): domain Eukaryota; kingdom Viridiplantae; phylum Streptophyta; class Magnoliopsida; order Asterales; family Campanulaceae; genus Adenophora; species Adenophora triphylla. The sequence continues at coordinate 317,057 of JAFEMH010002037.1, forward strand.
TGACCGATCTCTAGCTAGCTTCATCAGAATCTCATTTTGAGCTTTATTTTGAGCTTTAAATTTGATCAGCTCATTTTGTGTTTCTCTGAGTTGAGCTGACAAGTCACAAATTTTCTGTTTTGCTTTCTTCAGTTCTTTTGTAGCTTCAACAAGGTTTGACTAGACTTCTATTGCTTCATCACACACTTGTTTGTTTGTATTGGTAGAATCGGTCAGTTCCTTCATAAGGTCAATGATTATAGCATCCTTCTGATTCAACTTCTCAACAAAGCTTCCTAAGGCTTTGGCAAAACCTATTTCCATTCTTGTCATTCTTTGCCCTTCCTCCTCTTGATTGGATTTAGCAAGGTCATGTACAAGTGCTTCATGTAACTCCACCAAATCATTAACAACGGTTGGTCTACGGAGATCAGCTTCAATTTATCAACTGAAGGCACTGTTACCTGTGGAGCTGAAGTTTCAACCACCAGTGGTAAAGTAGAGCAATCATTCAATCACTTGGTGCAGCGGTTGAGGGAATTGTTGATGTATCTTGACCGGTCAAAAGAGTTGGAGCTTGATCGGTTATAGGCTGTTGACCGGTTAAAGGTTGTTGACCGGTTGGAGGGCATCCATTTCCATAGTCTCTTCTTCCTCATAATCAGTTGAGATAGATACAATTGGGGTTATAAGTCCATTGTTTTGCATACTCATCTCCATGGCACAGTTAATTTCCTTAGCTTCTTTAAAGGCAAGTGCAATCATCTCAGTAGCCTGACTGGCAAAAGGAATTGCTCTCTGCCTTAGCCTAACCAGAGTAGCTAGCCGTAGCATTGTAATCAATTAGAAGGCATATCATATATTACTCTATGGCCGAGCAGTGCCATCGCTCCTCCTGACTGATAGCCTAGAAACTTGTGGCATAAAGCCAACCGTCTTTGTAACTTCAAAACTCCAGGCCATAATCTTTAGTTCAATACCCTTGTCATCCTCCCGTTGACAACAATATATCTGATAAATAAATTGTCGGTTCGAAGAGATGATTTAACCGGTCGAGGAAGTCTTTAAGGAACTTGACAGGCAATCTTTAAAGAGCCTGATCGATCCGTCTGATCAGGAATGAAAGATAATTGCTTTGAGGGAAGTCCAGAAATAACTTCTGCTCTGCTTTCCCATAGATAAACTTGGCATTTTGGGGATGAGAAACACGTTGCTTTATCCTCAAAATATGATTAAAACTTCATGCTAGTCTCACCTGGTCCATTATTATTTGTTTGGTGGGGAGGAGTATCAACCGGCAAGGAGCCAACCTTCATTATTTCCACCACATCAATAAATGTTTGCATTCTGCCATGCCTCCTTTTATGTTGAAGCTCATCGGCTAAGGGTGGAGGCATGGGTATCGGTTGAAGGCGGTTGGTGCTAGAAATTCTCTCATGCACATCAAAAAGGAACATTCCATTAGCCAACCGATGAATAGAGGCCCTTATAGTGTAGAAGTTCCTTATAGACATCAACTCCTTTTGGTCCACAGATAAATCAAAATCAGCTGGAGGATGAGAAGGATCAAAGGGGTCATATTCAAAAGGTTCAGGTGCATGAAACTCAATGTCATCATCCTCTTCAAAGAAATCTGATAAATTAGTATCCTCCTCCTAAAAAATAGGATCAATATCTACAACTAGTCCTTTGCCTTTCAGCTGAGCACTAGCTTGACCGATGAGTAAACTGGCTTGGATTGCTGCTTGAGTGGCATACTCCCTAACTTTTGACCGTTGAAGATCCACTTCACTCTCAAATAATCTTGTAGCCAAAGCAGCTTGCATATCAACATCAAATTTCCCCTCCTCAACTGGTTCAGCAGATGCATCGATAGAGGGCATCTCAACCGATTGTCTAACCGGTGAGGGATCGGTATGCTTTCTCCTCCACCTAGGCTTGTAACCGGTGATGGATCGATTAAGCCTCCTCCCAATCTTTTAACAGGTGCACTCGGTTGAGGAGTCTCAAACTCCATTCTCTTGGCTTCAGCGCTGGAACTAGAACTGGAGCTAGAACTTGAGCTAGCATCATCATCATCAGCAGCAGCACCCTTATCATCAACATCCTCATTATCACCTTCTTTATCATTATACAAGTCTTCAATCTCCTCAACGGTTGTGGAGGTCCACTTATTCTTATTCAAGGGAACTGAGGAGAAGAAGTCAGCAAGGTTTATATTTCCCATGGATTTCAATTCTCTATCTACTTCCAACATGTTTTCCACCAGGTCCATGACATTTCTAATTAGCTGATTCCTTCTTGGACCTAGTGACACTGGCTCCGTGTCAAAATAAGGAAGTAGATTATCAGGATGTTCAGGTCTACCCAAGTGATAAAGGTCAGACTCTTGAATTGTGTTTTGGACATCATATAACATTGCAAAATCAATCCACACATCATGTATCATCATATTCTGACGCAACTGATCCTGTGCTAGATAGATGGCATTCCACAGATTGGGAAGCAGGTTGTAGTATCGATCGTAGAGCTTGAAAAGATCTTACTTGGAGAGAGAGGAGTCAAACTCACTGAGTTGGCAATATTTGCTGAAGTTAATACCCTTCTCCTCATGAGTGTTTTAAATAATCAACATAGTTATAAAAATCTCAAGGTGGAACAGACTCTTTGCACAGCTCATGGAATTCCAGATGTTTTCTGAGAAATGAAGGTAGATGGACAATGGGATGAACCCATTTTGTAGAGGGAAGTGTCTAATTTTGAATAGCCCTTGGATTGTTGTAGAAGATGTGGAAGGTTGGGTTTCTAATAGGTTTGCATCTTATGACCAATGGGTCTGATGAGTGACTGGTTATGGGAGTGTCACCAGTCAGGAAGTCATAGGAAAATAGTCTTTTAGGAATGAAAGGGACAAAATTGTCTATATCTGCTTCAATTTGCTTTTTTCTCTCAGCATTTTCCTTGGCTAATTGGGAGGCTGATTTTTGGAGAGGTTTGGATTTGGGCAAGGAAGTTGAAGTAGTGGGAGTTGAAGTTTTTTAAGGTTGAGGTTAAGCAGCCTGCATTCTGGCTATTTTCTTTGGATTGACCATTGGAGAACTAACCGGTAGAGAGGTAGAAGTGGTTGAAGGAGCAGCCGATTTAGGAGCCTTGACCAGTGGGCAGAAGTGACCGTTGGGGCATCGGTTATCTTCCTTTTAACCGGTAGAGTAGTGACTGGTTGAGAGGACTCAGGCTCAACCATTTTCTTCACCTTTGGTTTGAATGGCTTCTTCTTCTCAACCGGTTGAGTACTGGTTGAGGCTTCTCCGGTTGAGTGATCACCGGTTGAGACATCAGATGCTTCCTTTGAAATTCATCCTCAGTCAGCCTTATCAAGGTTTTTACCCAAGACTGTGGGTATTTTTGCTGACCAGTTCAGGCAGTAAAAATAGCCTTATTCTTCCTCAACACTCTGCTGATCAACATATAATGACAAGGTCTTGCCTTGTTAGCCCTAGCCAATGGTTTCTCATTTCTCAATTTTTTGAAGGCCACCACTATCACATTGTAAATGAATGAGCACCAGTTGAACTCTTTCTACAGCAAGATGGCTGCCATAGCTTCAAACCTAATCATAGTGATACAGTGATGGGAGCCTAACCAACAGATAATACACCTGTAAACAATTTCTGCTAAGCATAATTGAGAGGATCCAAGTCAGTTTTCTTGTTTCCTTCTCTAGTCACAAAAGGATCATCTCCTCTAATCTGAGCCCAAGCGGTCTGCATATTCTCCATAGAAATAGTAGAGGGACCGAGAAGGGAAGGTTTGGGAAGGCTTCACGAATGGAGGCTGGGAGAAGGTGGCGGGGACACCAGCAACGGTGGAGATAATGGAAGGGATTTCACCAGCCTTTATAGCTTCATCAATAGAATCATTTTCAAACAATTCATTAACCAACTCGTAGTAGATATCCTCTGAACCCTTTGGTAGCAAGAATGGAAGAACTCCGGCACCGGTGAGGATGGCTTTGAGAAGCTTGCCTTGCTCTGAGTTGAAGAACGAGGATAAAATGTAACCTTCGTATATGTCTTTCTTGGGAATTGGTTTGGGGGCCATCTGTAAGCATCAATAACACAAACATTATAAGTTAGAATAAATTTTAGGGATATAGATGTGAAGATATTCATAACAAAATTTTTCTAAGTTGTTACCAGATGAAGAAGATTGAAATGTTTGAATAACTCCGTAACCACACTTCGCCGGAAGTTAGAAATTTAGAGAGCAGAGAGAATAAGGAGTTTAGATAGAGAAAGATTAGAGAGATTGAGGATTGGAATGTTTAGAAAGCTGTTCTTGAAGTCCTTTTATAGGAAGGGGAGGTGAGAGAGAAAGGGGAATAGGAAGGTTTTTATGGGTAGAAACAAAATTAGTTCAAATGTTTTAACTGATGCTAAAAAATAGGGGATAATGGAACATGATCCTAACATCAATATAATTATGAAAGCATAAAAATAGGAACATATATGCAATATTTTAAATTTTTATAATGAACAAAAAGATAACCTTTTACTGATAAATATAAATGATACAGAGATTACCTTTTGATCAAAATTTTATTTTGATCTACCGGTTGAAGCAGCCTTACCGGTGAGAGCAGGTTTATTGGTGGCAGCTGCCTGATCGATTGATGTCACCCGAGCGGTTAAGGCTGTTTTGCCTGTTAGGATTTCTAGGGTTGCAACTTGATCATCAATGTGAATACCAGCTTTGCTATCACAATCACCAAGTGGGATGTATGGTCCCAGGTTAGAATCATCTACCTTAGTCCATTTAGCTTTGTTATTATCAACTTTCTTAACGTTAAACTGTTCCTTCACTTTGGGATAGGTAACATGAACAACACCAAAAGTAGGAATAGTACTTTTCTTTAGCAGATCAGATTGACTATCATTAAACTTGTCCATCAAGTTCTCAATTACAGAATTTATAAATGCCTTGTCATTGCTACTGGAGTTAAATCATTAACTAGATTGGTCATTATAAGACATTTGGTCTTGTAGAATTATTTCAACCACAACTTTGGATTTGGATTAAGAATCAATAATCTTGGCGAGAGAATTGTTTCTTGAAACCAAGTCATCAATTTGACCAAGACATATGTTAAGTCTATTTTTGAGATCCTGATTTTCTTTTTTCAACTGATTAGACTCAAGCTTGTTTTCTTTTAAAAATTTTATTTCAGATTTAAGCGAGTCATTTTCAGTAGAAATTCTTTTGAAATCAACAGCCATGACTTTGTGAACATCATTTAACTTTTCAAAGTCAGAAAAAAACTCATTCATCACCTCTTCCATATCAAACTTAGACAGGTTTGTCATAGGGTCAATGGTTGGTTGAAAGGTTGAGGATGATGGTGCAAAGTTATGATCAAAGTTGGGTAAGGGAGGATGTCGGTTGAGATTTAAGATCGGCTAAGGTCATTTGAAATTTAATCAGTCGAGGTTCAAACACAGGTTGGGATTTGAGTGTCATCGGTTGAGCTTGTGTTTGATAGGTCAGATGAGTTGGTTGCATCAAAGGTTTGAGAGTTGGTGGGGTCTTGCTTTGACCATAGAGAGCTCCACCTATACTCTGAATCTTAAAGTTGTAAGGATTCTCAGCTCTTGGTATAGGTTCATCATAATATGATAAATGAGATCTCATGGGTGTGGTAGTGTCATTGTAAGTGCTTGACTGATCTATGAAATTCCGGGAGATGGGTGACTGTAAGGGAGTGGGTCTAGATTCTGTTCAATCAAGAGCAACAAAGCTAACATCAGCTTATTCATCTGAATCAGTATTCTCATTGTCTTCTGAATCAGTCTTAAACTAGACAGGCATAGCCTTTTCGGTTCCTTCTTCAGCTACTAAGCTCTTGGATCTGGGATTCTTCCTAAATGGTATCTTCCTAAGAAATTCATACTTAGGTTGATAGCATTTTGAAGCAACGTGGCCAGGTTTCCTACAGTTGTAACAAACAAAATTCACCTTGGGCATTTTTGCCGTCAGTTGAGGATTGGCTAGATCTTTGGAAGTTTCTAGATCTTTGAAATGAAGAGGATTTGGAGTGGAAGGGTTTATTGCCATGTTGCTGGGATTTCTTAAAGTCTTTGAATTTCTATAGTTTCTGGCAAAGGCAGCAAACTCATCTTCCTTCGAAGGCTTGTTATGAGTGACATTGTTTTGGGATGGTTGAGATTGAGAAGTAAAAGGGTAGTTATTGGCATAAAAATTGTTGAATAAGGAGAGCTGGGGAAGATCTCAGTTTGAGCTGCCAGGGGGATTTTTGAATTGTTTTAGTACTCCGTCAAGTCTGTTGAGGTCTTCCTCATACATAAATAAAGTAGAAACAATATTCTGAATATGAGTCTTATCCAAGTCTCTGCATTATTCAGAATAGCTACCTTAACATGCCATAAGTCTCCAAGAGAATTAAGGAAACTCATGTTAAGATATTTCATGGTATAAATTCTACCTAAAGATGCAAAGGAATTACTTACCTCAAAGAATCGGTCATACGTTTCTCTGAGGGATTCACTTGTGTTCTTCTTGAAAGATTCAAATTTATCTACACTCTTATATAGCCGGTTGTCCTTTGCCACTTGGTCTCATTCGAAGTATCTTAGGATACTTTGCCAAACTTGCTGAGCTGTCTCATAATTTTGTACTTGCTTATACAGCCTATTATCCAAACTAGAGGTTAGAATGTGCATAGCATTTTTATCGAGGGCTACACATATCTTGTCCTCGTCAGTCCATTCTTCACGAGTTTTAGGAAAAATAGTTTCATATACTTCAAACTCTTGTTAGATGATCTATAAGCATGATCCATCAGGGGTGTTTTGGGGCTCTAGGCATTGTATTGACTTTGATGGGAATGATGGGACCATCTTTAACTACAGTTATCAATCTATCATCGATTGAATTCATATACCGCATAATCCTGTTTTTCCATACTGAAAATTCATTTTCCTTTAACATGGGTATCATTGCCATGTGCCACGACTGCATGAGTTTTTCGCTATTGGAATCGTAAATTCAAGCTTTGAAGCTTGGAAAATATTTTTCAAAAATTGTAAGCTCTGATGTCAACTGTTAGGCCCAACTGGTAGGAAAACAGGCTAGAGGGAGGGTGAATAGCCTGATAAAATTTCTTTTAAAAACTCTTTGAAAATTACCAAGTAATTTATCAAATATAAAACCGTTGTTAACCAGTTAAGTAGCGGATAATATATTACTGGTTTACATACTCAAAACAGTTAAATAAAAGTGAGTTTCAAAAACAAGTTAAATTATCATGCAAGTTGTATTCCAATAGGTAAAGCAAAACAATTCAGTAAGAATTCAAATGATGTAACCGGTGATTTGGAGAGGTTCACAATGTTAATGAACCGCTACGTCCTCTACCAAGTTTAGTCAAAATTTGGATTTGTAAAATGTGCACTATTAATGTTCACTAGTATATTACAAGTTGCAAGCCTTAACCTATAAGCAAGGTTGAAGGCTGCCTAAATAAAAGTGATCACTAATGCATCGTGATACAAGTATGACTAAGTGTATTCAAGAGATGTGTTCACAAGTTGAACTAATTTCTCTTGGGTGTGTAGTGTGGTCAATCAATGTGTTCAAGACATAGTCTTGTTGGGGAACACTTACATGTATTGATCAGTGTTCTAAAAGACCCCGCCTAAGGGCGCCTAGGCCCCACCTAGGCGTTAGGCCCCTCTCCAACGCCTAGTTTTAAGCCCCGCCTAGGTCCCGACTAATCTCGACTAATCTCGAGTAATCCCCGCCTAGGCGCTAGACCCGGCTCCGCCGCCTAGCATCCGCCTAGCATCCGCCTAACGCTTTTTAGAACCTTGGTATTGATTGAGTGTGCACAGTGTATGCCCTAATAATTGGTCTAGTGATTATAAGGGCATAATGTCTTAAACTTAAATTCTTTAAGTATTTCAACACTTGTAGTTCTTGACAATTCTTCTCTCAAACTATTCAATACACCAACCCTCTTCAATGCTCTAAGGAAGTTATTTATATTTGTCTTCAAATTGAGCTGTTGTCTTTGAAGGGGTTGAGAAGATGACTTGGACAGGCAAACATTAAATGAAAAGATCTTCTTCATTAAATGCTTGAAAGTTCAAGCACGCTTAGATTATCCATAGGGTAAGAAGGTTGTTGTAAGTACTGGTAACCTGACCAACTGATCATTGCTTGAATTAGTTACTTGTCAGACATCATCATGATCTTCATCATCAACTGCTCTACCAACTTTTAGCTATGTAGGTGAGAGGAATAAATGCTAAGTCAAACCGATATGAAGCTTGTTGAATAATCTTAACTGACATGCACCAAGACTGGTTTAGGTCTTAACCAGTTGCAATGATCACAACCGGTTAGCATTCAACAGTTGAGGCGTTGACCGGTTGAATGAGGGTCAACAATAAGGACAGCTGAAGCTTAGTTGAGCAGGTTAACCGGTGAGAGATCTTAACCGGTTGAGAGATCAGTTTCCTTAGATGGATAGGTCAATATTTTCAAGTATTCAGTCATCAAACTTGAGAACTACAAAGATAAAACACTGACACTAGCACTAGGAGGATTCTAAGGGTAAATAAAAAATTCTAACTAGTCTAGTTAAAATTAGGGGTACTTAATAATCCTTATATGATTGAGATTAAACAATTCTAAAGTTATACATATATTTGACTAATATTGAGCTTATTCCGTTTGTCATACTCACACTCTTAAATTGTGAGTCTCACTTGTAAATCTCACTCACTTATTACACCCACAACCTATGATAAACCTTCAATGAGACAGAGGGGGTAATTGCTTTGTCCCAATCTAATAATTTTATTATATTTTTTGACAGTTGAAGATTTTTTCTATAAATAACAAAATTTGAATACAATATTATTTTTGACACTCTAACCTATTTACCATTTTGTATTATTTCTTAATCAAAGTTCATGGTCAATCTAAAACTCTTAAGCTGAGAGGGAGAGAGTATATCCTTTGACAATGTGTAATGGTGAGCGAATATTTGCTCACCAAGGAAAATTCTTTATAAACTGGTGAGTGAAAATTAGTTCAATTGCTCTAATGGTAAGCAAATTTTCACCCAAACCCCTAATTGAAACTGTTTCACTTACATTTTGAGTAAAACCGAACTTTGTTTATGCAAATATCAAAAAAGTACATAATATTTTTTTCTCTATAAATAGAGCTCAATGTTATATATGTTATTGACATTTGTTCTTTCATACTTTCTCTCTTTAAACTTAAGGAAAAAAACATTTGAGTTTTTTTTATTATTACGAAAATGATTATAATCAAGCTTGGCTTGAAAAATGCTGGCTACCGATTCAAATTTCATAAGCAATTCTTTCTTTTATATTCCAAGCTCACTGAATGACATTAATATCGTGCACCGGTCACCAGAGGTTGAACACGAACTAGATCGATATATAAATTATGATGATGCGAGTGAGTTCTGGACGGATAAACCCAAATATAAATGGAAAGGAAAAAAAGGTATCGAGCTACACGATACTTTCAAGTACACAACGGAAAATTCACATGTTGAAAATAGTATTATTGAATAAATGGCATGCGAACGGGATTTTCAAAATAAAACCACACACTTGGCTCTCAAAAGCAGAGCATATATATGTTATCAAAATCTATAAGGGAAATTTGCTCAAGCACGATTAGAGAAAATTTTGTTCAATTTACACATGTAGTATAATTTTTCTTGATTTTATCAATATTCATTATAATATTTTGTGAAAAGGATACTTGAAATAGTAAGTTTTAAAAAATAATTAGATGGCGTTTGCTGCCTTGACTTTTTGTCGAAATGGATTTGTTGAATTTTTTTAAACTTTTTTTTCGTTGAACACAATAGGTAGACACCTTTTTTTTTTTTTGATACCCAGGTTCCCAGCTTCGTCGGACTAATCCTGGACCACCAGCTACCAGCCCCTCAGTGACCTGGTGGAGGTAAATCGCGAGATATGCCCGAGACAGTCAGGGTGGCAGCACCCCTTATACTCCTGGCCCCAAGGGAGCCCTCCTACAAGGCATTTACATCACTCTTACATCACCAATAAATTGGCTGCTCCAGCTGCTCCTGCCAAGATTCGAACTCCCCACACTGAGGTTGCAAGCCCATCAATGCTGCTTCCTTAACCGCACGGATGTGCCCCGGGGGACTCCTAAGGGTCTTGAAACTCATGGTATATTTTTTTTTCCACAAATATGATTCCCAGGACTATATAGCCTCTTTTGCCTGACGAGGCCACTACCATAGAAAATTTGTCCCTTGTCTCTTTATATGTAGTTGGCCTCTTGAACCTTTTATTACTAAGACACGTCTGTTTGTTTGGTGGAAAATATCTTTTGAAAAATGTTTTTCCTATTTTTCGTAGTTTGATAACTATCAAAAAATAAAGTCAACGAAAAATATTTTCCGTTCAATAAAAATAGGTTTGTTTCCTAATGAAAATAACTTTCGAATTTCTAATGTTCAATACATTTTTCGAAAAATGCTTTTTAACACAATCGCACTCAAGCCCCACCACCACCCACCCACACCTCCCAACCCCCAACCCTACTATACCCCCACCCCACCCCACCCCCATCCCACCCACCCCCACACACAAAAATCCTCCCCCCCTCAATTTTTTTGCTTATATTAATTTATTTTTATCAACTCTTTCGCCGCCCCGCCTTCCACTACCACCCCACCCCACCACACACTCTCTCCCCCACCCAGCTGTTAATTTTTTTTTGCTCATATTAATTTTTTTATCAACTCTCTTGCCGCTCCTCCAATCCCCTCCCGTCAAAAAAATAAATAATTTTACTCATATTAAAATTATTTTTGACAACTCCCTTGCCACCTCTCCACCCCCACCCCACCCCACCCCACCCCCTTCCTGCGTCAATTTATTTTAACTCATATTAAAATCATTTTTTAACAACTCACCTGAACGCCCCTTCTACGTCCCCCACCCTCCCGTCAATTCTTTTACTTATATTTAAATTATTTTTTGTTGGGTTTGGTGTCATCTAAGTTGGGGACGTCAAAATTAGGGGACAAAACAGCAAAGTTCGGAATACCTGACACACCAGCAATGGAGCAATCACGCGGAGCTAGGCATGCGACTGTGCCAAGATTCTGCCCGAATGGAGCGACCGTGCCCAGGAGTGGGGCGATCGCACGGGGTGCAAATATGGAGATGGGGCGATCGCGCCCTGGGAAGGGGCGATCTCGCCCTATGCCGTTTTTGGCCTGTTTCAGCGGCAACTTGGATCAGGGTTATAAAACCCTGCAAGGTTTGGAGTAGGCATATAAATAGATCCTACCGCAACCATATTTGTAGTTTTCTTGCTCATCTAGTTTCTAGATTAGGGTTTGCAGATACAAGAATTTTTGGCTAAGAATTCGTGCACTAGATTAGAGATTGTAATCTGTTGATTTTCACGAGATAATAATATTCTCTCTCTCTGCTCATGAACGTGTTGCTTGTTTTCTATCTTTTACATAGACTCTGTTCTAAAAAACTGGTATTAAAGCCCGTCAGGTTGAGGAAGGTATAGGGTTGTTCTGTTCAAGGAGAAGATGGGATCAGGAATTGAATCACCGATCAGCAAGTTTAATGGAAAGAATAGTTATTCTCTTTGGCAAATCAAGATGAAAGCCTTGTTGAGGGATAAGGGCTTGTGAGCTCCAATGTCTGTTGCAATCAAGGATCGTCAGGATTTAAAGGGTAAAGCAGAAGTCGTTTCCACTGTTGTTGTCGCCGCTGCAACAACAGAAGGTTCGGAGAAAGTAAAGAAGGTAGCAGAGATGGAAGAGGCAGATCTGATCGCGGTAGATGAGAGGGCACACTATAAAATCATAGGTGTCTAGATGATGATGTTTTAGCAGATATATCAGATATCGATTCCGGAGGTGCTTTATGGCTTGCGTTGGAATACATGTATTTGATACGATCATTGACCAACAAGCTATATCTAAAGCAGAGGCTATATTCTCTCCGAATGCAGGAAGGTATGCCAATTAGGGATCACCTAGATAGATTTACATCTTTATTAATTGAAATGCGTTTAGATGCTAAGGTTACTGATGATGATACTGCATTAATGCTTCTTGTTTCTTTGCCTTTATCATATGAGTATTATGTTGACTCTAGTATTAGTGGTAAGTAGATGGTGACTCTAGAGGAGGTGAAATCCTCGCTAAAGATTAGAGAGTTACGTCGTAGGGCAAGCGGTAATAGTGGTACATATAATCAGATAGCAGGTTTGGTTATGGAAGGCAGCAGGGGTTCTAGCAGTAAATAGAAGAAGAAGAAGTTTTCTAGCAAGAAGGGATTGAAACCTGATGATATTTGTAATTACTGCAAGGGGAAGGGACATTGGAAGACATATTGTCCTGAAGAAGCGAGGCGAGCCTTCAAATCGCAATGAAGCTAATGCTGATACAGTTGATACGAGCACGACCTTCGAGGAGTGACAAACAAAACGATAACAAATTTGAATCCCAAAATGAGAACTAATTTTTTTCTCATATAATAACAAACCAAAACCACACATATAAAATCTTGAAGCGAGTACATCAGAACTAACTATCCTCTGACCAAAACTCAAAGCTGAAACCAGTCTAAACACTAAAAAACAATGAAACCTTAAACATTTTACACAAGTTATACATACAACACCAAAGTTTATAATGTCCAAAAGACATACACTCCGGCTCTAGCTTCAAAGCTCTACAGAAAAACCTTCTCATCGTTGACTAGTCTCCACCTGTAAGGGAAAAGGGAAACGAAAAGGGTGAGCACAAATTGCCCAATAAGAGACTTGCCAACACAAGGTGGTGACAATGTATAGATAACCCAACCAAGCACTAACAATCATACTAAACCCAACCACCCATTATATAAGAGAGGAGTAAAAGGATTACAAATGAATCAAGTTCCAAATCAAAGTTCCGAAGTCAAAATTCAATTACACTTGAGTTGGCCTGCCAAATGCCCAAATTCAAAGTCGACTATTCATCATAGTATCACATGCATATAACACTATGACTAGAATCCACAAATATAACAAGGTGTTAAAGTCATCTGTTGTTGATAAATTCAAAGTTCAAATACTCAAAGTGTAAATGACAGAGTAGCAAAACTGAATAACTGAATCCAAATGAATTGATCCAATAAATTATCACGAATAACAAAGCAAACTAATAAAATGTTTCCAATGACAAATAATGAAAGGGTACTAGGTTAACAAGACCCTTACCTTAGCTCCAAAATGCTCCAAAACCAACGCTTACAACCGCTAACAAACCTTAGTCTAACACATGAAAAGATGAAAGTGATTCAGTAAATAATATTCGATTATATTTTCAATACCCTTAACTATATCAAATTAACTTCATTTAAATGTATAATCTGATTGTGATATTTCAATAAATGAAAAGTACACAGAAAGTTAATCACTTTAGACTCAAAAATCACTCAATTTTGATTTAAAACGAAGAAGTTATGAGTTATTAAAGTTTAACAAGTTTTGTTAACCTGACAGGGACCAATCTGAAAATATTTTACAACCACAGGGACCAAAATGGTATTGGTACAAATACACAGACCAAATAGGACATTCTTAATCGCATTCTTTAACAACAATAACTTATCTAACATGCTTTCAATTAAACTGGACTATTAACGGAACAAATTCAATGTCAAAGCAAGTATCAAATAGGAGCGAACAATCGAAATACGTATAAATAAAATGGAGTACCACGATAATACGGGTATAAAAAGAATAATAAAACTGACACGGAATCAACTTAAGAAACAAATCCGTCCCATATTTTATTATTATTATTATTATTATTATTATTATTATTATTATTATTATTATTATTATTATTATTATTATTATTATTATTATTATTATTATTATTTCAAACAGTCTTATTCACATAAAACAATTTATTCTTAATTCAAAGAAGATCAGTGTATATCAACAAAAATTATACTCCATTCGTCTCAAAATAAATGTCCAAATAATATTCAAATTAATAAAATTGCAAATGCAAATTAGAACAGTAGAACAGATCTATTCCGAACAAGAAGCATTTGTTGTAAAGACCAGGTCCCTTGCCCATGATTTTAAATCACCAATGAACAAGGGAATGATGAAGTTAAAGCAATAGCTTCAACTTCTAAGGCGAATCTGGCATTGGGTTGTACTGGTCAGAGACGACTTATTGTAGATGAAGGAGAGTACAACGGAGATGAGGGATGGCAACGGCGAAGGCGGCCAAATGTGATCAGGTTAGGGTTTCACAGATCTAAGCTTGAAGGTTTTCCGGTGTACATCTCGTCGGAGTTGAAGATCTCGCCAAAATTGTTGATGGCGACGAAGTATGGTGGAGGGGAGGGGTGACCGAAGGTGCGGAGTGGAGCAGGTGGATAGAGGTTTTGGAGTCTAAGGCTGGCCGAAGGTTAAGGAGGGTAGAGAGAGTAGAGAGAGAAAGTAGAGAGAGGGGAGTGTGTGTGTGTGTGTGTGTTTTGTGTGCGTGTGTGAAGAGGTGTGTGTTTTTTTAGTATTATTGGCCGAGGGTAGACGTGTCCATCCGGTTAAAACCGCCGGTTAACGGTTATAACCGCCGGTTAAAAAATCCGTTAAGTCTTAACCGTAACCTAACCGTTAACCGTGTCTTGACGGTTACGGTTATACGGTTAACGGTTATATCCGGTTATCACGGTTAATATAGTTAACACGGTTAATTGAAGGCCTTTTTTTCAGATTAGTCCTTTTAACGGAATAGTTAACAGTTTCTGTTAACTTTTGTACTATATATAAAAAAAGTTATGCATTTTGAAAGAAATAAAACTTAACTTTTTTTTAAAATAAACGAAAGTATATAAAAGAAAAAGGGACGGTACCCTTAAATTTTATTAATTAAATAAAATTAAAAAGAGGGGGACAACCAACCTTACCCTTTTATAATTAAGGGGGGACATTTAGGAGCCTTTACCTCAACCTAACTATTACAATTCAATAAAATTAAACCTAATCTAAAAAATTAAAATTAAAAACTAATATAATCCTCACTAGTCACTTCCCGTAGAGTCATCCACATCGTATTGATATTTTGGGTCAAGTGTATCCTCTTCATAAGGCATATCTTGTTCTCTCTTTTCCGATCTAACCCAATCCCCAAGTAATAATTGATTTTCCAAGTTTTCAGCCGTTAGTTGGGAACGTCTTTCATCCAATATATTTCCTCCAATGATAAATGTGGATTCGACCGCCACCGTTGACGCGGGAGAAGCTAAGACTTCTTTTGTAATTATAGAGAGTATAGGATAACTTTCGTTCCTTCTTGACCACCACTTTAAAACATCAAAATCATTTGGATTATCACTACTTTGATCCCATTCAAAAGTAGTGTTGAAATATGTTTCTAACTCCAAGGGAATGTTAGAGGAAGAAGAAGTCCCTACTCGAGGACGTTTCTTTTTGCTATACAAATTAGCAAAAAAATGATACGGATCCGCCTCAACTAAATCACCACCAACATCTTGAGAAGAAGAAGAGTCAACATTTTGAAAAGGATTTTCATGAATTGCATTATATTCGTTATAAAGAGACACCAAATCATTTTTTGTAGTATCAACAATATTCGACGGAGATTCATGATCACCGTTACCTTCGGGGTATAAATTAGTATAATAAAAAGCTAAAATGCACGCCAACTCATCTAATTTAACACGGGGATCTAATACTTTGCAACCAAAAATAAAGACGGAATAGTGACAAAATATTTAATCCACTTTTGTCTCATGGAAAAAATGCAATCTTTTAAAACATAGCAATCTTTTAAATTATTAAAACTAGTAACAAGTGCAACACATTGCTCAAGAACCAAAATGGAAGTTGAATAATAAACTCCCGATAATGCCAAAGTAGCGGTGTTAAAAATCTTTAGCAATTTACACAAATTAGTGCATGCATTTCATTGATAAGCAAATAAAGGTTGATTATTATCAAGTGTAGCAAAAAAAAAATCCATAAGAAGCTCTTTATACTCAAAACCATCTTTTAATATTTTATAGGTGGAATTCCACCTAGTTGGAACATCAGAAGTAAAATATTTGAGGAATTTAATCCAAAATTCAAAATTGGCCGGTTAAGGCGGTTATAACCGCCGGTTGACGGTTTTTTAAAATCCTTAACCCTAACCGAACTGGTTAACCGCCGGTTTCGGTTAAGCCGGTTACGGTTACCACGGTTGACGGTTTTGACCGGTTAGTTGACCGGTTGATAACCTCCGATTAGCCGGCTCCGGTTAGATTTTGGACACGTCTAGCCTAGGGATTATATGGTTAATATATTTTTAGGGTAGCATTATGACGTAAATATGATTTTTCATTGTCTTAGAATGTAGATTTGATTACACTGAGGGACTAGGAGGTAATTTTCTCTTTTTTGTTTATTCAGTTTTATTCCTTTTTAGCATTTATTAGGGATTAGTTAGATTAGTGTATGTATTCATATTTTTTTATTTAAATATTTGTAATGTGTATCTATTTTTCAAAATAATTGGTGAAGTTTTGTTGAACCATTGATTTTTATGGATAATTATTACTTTCTATATTTTCATGTATAATTTTTGTAAATAATGAAAAATCATGAGGTAAAAAATAATAACAATAAAATAATTATTCACTATTGAAAAAAGGAATTTAATTTTGCTCAACCCTTTAAATTTATGATTAATATTAATTCAATTGACATGCGAAAAGTGGCAAATTTTAAATATTAATTTTGTTTTTTTTTTAAAAACAAAAAAAAAACATTTACTTAATAATTGATGATTCCTATACTTTGTTTCAAACTTTAATTAATTAATATTTAAAAAATAATTTTATTTAACTTTATAAAGCCTTTTATATTTACAAATTTGCATTAAACCCCTCAGTTACTAAAAAGAACTTCAAACCAATCAATTCTGTTAATCACATGCATGACACATGGTTGATTAACGAGCTTTCTAAAAATTTTCATAAAAAAGCCCTCAATTGATGAAAAAATTGCATGTTGATCCTTGTTTTGGCGAAAATAAAATGTCGGGGGTTCATTATAGGAATGCTATATATACTTCAGACCCTATTTTGTAACTAACTAATGTATGTGTTTCTACATATCTAAATGATATGCTTTTGACTTATTTGATGCACATCCTTGGGTTGTATTAGTGTTTTAATTGTGTTTTGTAGTGTTAAAGAGTATGGAGAAGAAAAGAAAATTTACATAGATTATGGACTTGAAGAATGGAAAAAGGAATATCCAGATTGAAGCAACAAAGGAGGAAAGAAGGAAAATAACAGAAGTATAAGAAGGATGTGACCTTTTGCAGCTTAAAGCATTGGATACTACTCATAAAGAGCTTTCCAACGATATATGACACGTCCAAATTGAATTTCGTATGAAAAATTTATGACCTACGAAAGTTCGACAGAAAAGGTACAAGTCAGCAATTCAGAAGGGACGACAGCACCACGCGAGGGAGGGCGGCTGCACCACAATTCCAGTAAGGCAAAAATTATATTTTAGTCACTGAATTTTAGCATTTTTCAAAATGTTCTCACTGAACTATTATTTTTCAAAATATTCTTACTGAATTTTCACATTTTTCAAAATGTGCTCACTCTATCGACATATTCTCTAAAAAAATAAACGAAATTGAACCACATGGCTTTACATGACTAATTTCGTTAAATACAATATAGGGTAAATGGTTTTTTTGGGGGAATTAATTTGTAATATTTTCTATAAACATGATGATGACAGTTTACATTAATTAATTTGTAATCTTTATTACAACGTTAACATATTGGTTGAAAAAACTTAATAAACGTTAGTTATGTGGCTAATTTTTAAGGGTTTTAGCAAATTTGTTAATAGAGTGAGCACATCTTGAAAATTGTAAAAGTTTGGTGAGAACATTTTGAAAAATATTAGTTTAGTGGGAACATTGTGAAAATAGCTAAAGTTTAGTGACTAAAATATGGTATTTTCCTTCCGGTAAACAAGAGAGGTCTTGTTCTCATGAGGGCGGTCTCTCCCTTCCCTATGGGGCGGCCGCACCCCTCTATATCCAACAGCTTTCAAGTTATGTTTTCGAAAAGTATTTGACGATTGTTTCCATATTTTTAAAACCTCTTCTCCTAGTATAAATATCCAACTTTAGCCACTTTTAGGTTTATATTTTATGCTTTATTTTACATCTATTCTTGGGAGGATTCAAATATTTCAATCAATATCATTCTTTTTTATCAGAGTATATATAATTCTAAGTTTTAGGGTTTTAATTATATGTTAAGATATAACTTGGCCTTTAAACTATTGGGTATAAATTGTGCCATTGACATGTGCAATTTATACATTGACTATTACTTTGATAATTAGATCTAATTGAGGACGTTACTGAGATATAAAGAATTTATGGTCAAATATTCTTGAGTGCTTAAAGAATTCCTTGCAACTTACATCAGCATGGATGTGACAGAAAGTGATTTAATAGGAATAAAAGGAGTGCAAACCGCCTGCCAAACCGTCCCAATCCTTTTAGTGAATGAATGTTGAATGATATTGATCCCTTTATTTTTTAGCATAGCATATAGAGATGGTAACTGTGAAACACAATTTGTATCCCTTGTTTAATCTGAATTTCTTGCTTTTAATCGCTTTTTTAGTTTAATATTTAATTACAATTAGTAGAAGTAGAATCAACAATTAAAACCAAACCCCCTTTATTTACTTTTCTGTTTTAAATCAAATTGTTTCTTATCAAGCCTCTGTGGTTCGATCCTTGCATGTGCATATTGATACATTGATAACTAATTGGTGCGGAAGCGTAATCGCTACACGAGCGAGACTCGAAGAATAAAGGAATTGTTACACGAACAAATCCCGAGAAATATAACCAAAGAATCTGTAAATTAGAGACTTTGAAAGAGTATTGGATAATACCAAGTTTATAAATAAATCTGATGATGGATCCTCCCACTCTACAACCTTGAACCCCTTTATATAGGCATCTATGACATATGAATACTACGAATCAGAATGAGAAAAGAAAATAAAACAAAAGTTGTTATTCAATGTATTGTCTGTTGGAATATTCCTGATGTCTCCATGCACTTGCAGATTCATTATCCCTTGGGCTTCTTGATTATGTTCGAATTCATTATCCCTTGGACTTCTTGATTATGTTCGATGTTCCACATCAGTCCCCCCCACTTGAGAAGAACTCGCCCTCGAGTCATCCGGAATGTCAGGATACATAGGCATATCGGAAGAAGGATGAAATAATGAAAGATCTGCCACATTGAAAGTCTTAGAAATACCCATAGTATTAGGAAGATCCACCACATAGGCATTATCATTGATGCGCTTAAGAACTTTGTAAAGTCCAAACTTCTTTGTCTGTAACTTGTGATATTTCCCGATTGGAAACCTTTTTCTACGCAAGAACACCATTACCTCGTCCCCCTCTTCAAATACAGAAACACGGCGATGCTTATCTGCAGCAGCCTTGAACTTAGCATTAGTCACCTCCAATTTTGCCTTGACTTCTGCCTGAATCTTGTGACTCTTTTGCCATTTTACTTGCAGTTGCACTATATCCTGGGGCATTAGGATACTTCAACGCCGGGTGATCAGTATATAGCATAAACTGATTTGGAATCAAATAATGCTCCCAATGCCTTAAAGCTCGCACCACTGCATAAAATTCTTGCTCATAAGTAGACCATTTCTGAAGTACTGCATCACTTAGCTTTTCGCTAAAGAAAGCCACCAGTCTTCCTTCTTGAGATAACACTGCTCCTATGCCGATTCCACAAGCATCACACTCCACCACAAATAACTTTTCAAAACTAGGTAGCACTAGACATGGTGTAGTAGTCAGCTTTTCCTTAATCTCCTCGAAACTCTGTCGCTGTTCAGACCCCCAATGAAAATTTCCTTTCTTCAAGCAATTTGTTAACGGAGCCACAATTGAACTGAAATTTCGAATGAACCTTCTGTAAAAGGTCGCCAAACCATGAAAGCTACGAACCTCAGTCACTTTCTTTAGAGTAAGCCACTCCTGAATAGATTTAATTTTCGAATAATCAACCCGAATGCCATATTTTCCCACAATAAAACCCAAGAAAACAAGACTAGTTTCCATGAAGTCACATTTCTTCAAATTGACATATAGCTTAATGGCCTGCAAAACTTGAAGCACTTGGCATAGATGCCCAATATGCTCCCCTTCATTGGCACTATAGATCAAAATATCATCAAAATAGACCACAACAAATCTTCCAATAAAAGGCATCAAAACTTCATTCATCAGTCTCATAAAGGTGCTTGGTGCATTGGATAACCCAAAGGGCATCACCAACCACTCATACAACCCTTCTTTGTTTTTGAAGGCCGCCTTCCATTCATCACCTGGTCGAATACGGATCTGATGGTACCCACTCCTTAGATCAATCTTCGAGTAAACACATGCTCCTGACAGACAATCAAGCATATCCTCCAATCTAGGTATAGGAAAGCTATATCGTACCGTAATTTTGTTGATAGCTCTACTATCAATGCGCATCCGCCAAGAGCCATCCTTCTTGGTCGTTAGTAAAGCTGGTACAGCACATGGACTCACACTTACTTGAATGGACCCCTTCTTTAATAGATCATCCACAATCTGCTGCAATGTTGCACTCTCCTATGGATTCATTCGATAGTGAGGTAAGTTAGGCAGACTCGCTCTAGGAATGAAGCCGATGGCATGTTAGATTTCTCTCATGGGAGGTAAACCCGACGGTAGCTCATCCGGCATCACGTCTTTAAACTCTTCTAACGGCTCACGAACTTTTGAAGGATATGTAAGTGGCCCAATCTGGGTCGTTAATTTCCGTCAGCCCAAATTAATGATTTATAATCATTTAGGGGCATTTTGGACATTATTTAGACAATTTTAATGAGGAAGGACCTTTTAGGAATAAAAATATGGCCAAGGACCTCGCTGGAATCCATCATTTCCAAGGAAAATCACCTTTTTGACCAAATAAGAAACAACCAAAATAGCTTTTCTGCAAACCAGGCACGCTGACGATCTTATCATCGCAGATAAGATTGTACCGACGATCTTATCCTCGTGGATAAGATTGCACCCCTGGAAGATTTATAAATTCAGCATTTCTCCTTCATTTTCAGCAGCAACAAACACCTTCCCCTACTGTTACCCTGCCGAAATTCCTCCTCAAAATAGCCTTAAACACCCCCACTACTCAAATCCAACACCAAATTCCACTACCAAATCCTTCCTAAGCCTTGAATCCCTCAAGCCCTAAACACTCATCCAAGAAATAGGGTAGCCCTTGGTAAACCCTCATCCTCTCTACTTAAATTTCCTTGATTCATACATTTACTCCATATTTAAATGATGTAACTTGTTTTATTCACTTGTTGCTCATCTCCCTTCCCCCTTTTGTCCTAGGATCCAAGAGGATCTCCATGGAGTTCATCTCCATGGATGATTCTCTACAAGGATCCACATTTTACATTATGTATTTCCCTTGTCCCTTTACATTAACTAGTCTTTACTTGTTATTTGCTCTAGTTCACTTGACGTAGAAGATGGTCATCTTGGAGTTCATCTCCATGGATGACCACTTCAAATGGTCCATATTTTCTAATTTCATGCCTTTTTACATTTCTAGTCTTTACTTGCTCTCTTGACCTAAATATGATCATCTTGGAGTCAATTTCCATAGATGATCATTTCAAATGGTCCACATCATTTACTTCCTTGCAAATCCCCCTCCCTAGTCTAAGATGCTCACCTTGGAACCCTTTTCTTGGATGAAAATCATCTAGACTCACAAATTAGGTCATACAAGATGTATGAGATACACTTGAGTATAGATCTCAAGGATGGTCCTTCTTTTGACCACCTTAGAGATCTTCCTCTAAAGTTGATACATCTTGACCTATTTCTTGTTTTGTCAAATTTACTTTCATGTCAAATTCCCCTTTCCCCCTAGAAAATGAAATGCTTAAAAAGTCCTAACGTACCCCCGAGATGACTTGATTAAGTGGATTCATCACTTATGACCACTAATCAAAGTCTAGGGAAAGAGAGGACAAGCATGGATGCCAAAATCCAAACATCCCATTTACTTTCTGTCTTTTCAGTTACATTTCCAGTTAAGTCCTGTAAATCCAGTTAAATTTCTGGAAATTACAGTGACTGATTAGGAAACTGTAAAAAATATTGACACTGCAGGGTAGTCCGCGCGGATAAGATTGCCCTACGATCTCATCCACGCGGATGACATTGTCATCTGCAAATAAATTTCCAGTTTCTGTTATTTTTCAGTTTAGTCACCATTTTCAAGTTGTTTTCTAGTTCAGTCCGTCGTATTTCTGCTATTTCCAGAAAAATTCTTTAGTTAAAACCCTTTTTCAAAACACACACACACACACATACACACCAAAAGTTTCAAGTGAGGAAGACTCGTCGTACGAGGCATTTCGGGTGAACGCCAAACGTTCTTCCCGGAGTGTAACGTGACCTCCGAACTCATTTCTCTAATTTTGGGCATTTTTCAAAGTTTTGGCCCTTAAACTAAAAACGGCGTGGCGACTCCATTGATTTTCAAAAATCGGGCATCATCACAGTGGCGACTCCACTGGGGATTGTTAAGCTTTTTTTTTAATAAAAGAAATGATACTCGGTACATAGGTGGAAACCATTAACCTTCCTGTTAAAACACTTCATTATTGAAGCCTGGGATAAATTATGGTATAACAATGCCACATACTGGTATCATTTCAAAAAAAAAAACTCGTTTTTCAAACAAATAATAAAACTTGTTTTTTTTCAAAAAAAAAAAGCTTTTGCGGGTCAAACTTCCGTCCCAACACTTGAAACCTTTGTTTTGGTGTGTGTGTGTTTTTTCTATTTCGTGTTGTTATCGATTTGACCGTCCTGGGAAAAGTCAAAATTTTGACTGTCGGATCCATTTCTTTAACTGTTTAAGTTTTATGTGTTTATGTGCTTACATGCTCTCAAAAGAAAAAATATATTTCAAAAAATAATTTCTTTTCAAAAAAAATAAATCTTTTTGCATGCATCATGCTTTTAAGACACATTTTGAAAATTTCTGTTTTACTCAAAAAAAAAAAAAGAATATAGACTGCCGCACACTACGCGCACGTTGACCATACAGTGCACACTACGTCCTTAACCCGAGAAAATCTCAGTAGCAGCCTGGGAGGTCTTACTACGCCTCTCGGTGTGAGCACAGGACGACCCAAACAGCCATTGGTTTACCCTCTTGTCGATCCTGCACTTGTCTGTGACACACTTTTTCCCGAGACTCAGTTGGTTTTGGTCCGATCCGTGTTAGACTATGTCAGTGCATGCCCCGTGTAGGTCAAACCCTAGTCAACGTGCCAAGTCCGGATCCCCCGCGGACCTAACTCAGTCAAAGTTATGCCGGTTTTGCGTCATGAGCTTTGACCCGATCTTGACTGGGGCTCGAACTTTGACTCGCACGACTTATGCACCGGCTCCCGTTATGACACCGAGTCATCAAGGATTAACGTTCAATCCATGTTTAATTACTGCTTAACCAACGACGAGTCAAGATCCCTTGTTGACTATTATCAGTCAAGGTCATGCCGACTTTCTGTCAGGCACATTGACTCGATCTTGACCCTCGACGCTGGCCTTGCTGATAATTTACATCGAGTGCGCGTTAAGACTTCATGACCCGCCAGACCTAAGGTTCGTTTTCCTTTTCGGTCGGTGGGACCCACTTGCCCTACGAAACCTTTGTTCGAGGTTACATGTTGAGGGTCTATAGGCGTAGTGATGGGTCCCACTGATCCAGGACTCAGAGTAGTAAAAGAAAAAAAAAGGAGGAATCTTTTCCAACCACTTAGGGTTTGAGTAAACACGTTTTAAGTAAACTCGCACAAATAATTGCATGTTGCATGAGCCCTAAGCCCAAACACCAACTTGTTTCGCTTTCCCGAGTTTGAACTGCACCCTTTTGTGCCTTCCACAGTAAGCAAAGTTTGGATCAGGATCCCGGGTCATCGTTTGTTCAACTCAGTCATTCCAGAATCAAATACTTCATCGGTTTCTTCCTTCGCTTCAGCTCAGAGTTTCAGAATGGCCAACTCAGAGGAGAACAGTGGGGGACGTACGAATTCGCACCCCGAGAATCTGCAAAATGCCGAACAATGGAATCAGATAAGACAACATCAAGAGGCTCAGATCAGTCAGTTATTGGAAAATGTCAGAACTCAGGGACTAGCAATTGTTCACAACCCTAATGGAACCTTTACGATTGATGCGGAGATTGAAGCTAATTCCCTTCCTGGGCATGCCGACTACCGTCGAATGCCTTGCTCCCTTTCGTGTGGGACTGCTAATGGGCCAAGCATCCCCCGGCCTATAACTCAGCCTGTCTCTCAGCCCCTACAGCTTGGTATGCCTCAGCAATCTGGTCTGGGTCATCAGTCTGGAATTGGCCAGTTCAGTACATCTCAGCCTCATCAAATCGGTACCCCTCAACAGTCCGATCTAGGTCAACCTGCCCCCGGTGCCTCTCAGGTTTCACCACTGGGTTTGAATCAGTTTGCTTTCGCCCTACAACTTAGAAGGGGTCAGTTTACTACTTCACAACCTCAGTCTGGTTCGGGTCATCAGCTCGGAATGGGTCAGTTCGTAACTTCTCAAGCCCAACAGTTTGACATGGCTCCGCAAGCCATTTTGGGTCAGTTCGCTTCTCAGGCTCCACGGTTCGGATGGGGTCAGCTTGCTTCCGTCAATTCTCAAAGCCCACTTGCCCATGTGATACTGCAAGTTCACATGGGCCACCAGGCTTTTATCACCACTTCATCAGGCTCACCGTATTCAAAACATCCTCCAAGCTCTACCTCGCCCCTTCAGTTGGGAAGTTCGACAAGGCCAAATGCTCCTCATCCAATTCTCCACCCGGCTGTTACGCAAGCCGCTCCTGCTCATCAAGTACAATATACACATTACCCTTCTAGTCACGTTCCTCAGTGTGGTCAAGACATGTTTAGTCTTACTTTTACGGTGCCTCAAACCTCATATCTTCAGCAGCCTTTTGGATCCGCACTCACTACTCCCTGGTATCCAACCATTACGAGCCATATATCCTCATCTTCGGCAGCTGCTAGACTTTGTGAGTCCCCTTATCAAATTCACCAACCCTCTAATGCAAGTGTTATTGCGGTCACTAGCAGTTCCAGTGCTTTTGTCGATCCATATGATACTCTATCTACTGATAGAGGCAGAAAAGTGATAAGTGACGGTAGTCGGGTTCTTGAACAGGGTACGTCGGGAGCCAGTGATTCGCGAAGACAGCAATACCGAAAATACTATGATAACTTCAGGATACCTTTGAGTAAGGTTTTTGAGAACTTAGTAGATCAAGGTCTCCTCGAACCCATTACCACAATCATCATGGCCACACAATCATCATGGCCACACAACCGACAACTGTATAGCTTTGAGAAAGGCGATTCGGGGGCTGATTAAAGAAGGCAAGCTCAAGTGCCCTAGTGGGCCAATGTAAACGAGCTATGTTTATAATGGTCCCCCTAGACAACGACGTCAACCTTTTGGTGACTTTGGAATGCCACAGTAAGTCGGGATGCCTCCGCAGTCTGGTAAAGATCATTTTAGGTCTTCCCAGCAACAGTCTGTAATGTCGCAGCCACAGTTTGGTCTAGGGCAGCAGTCAGGGATGGGTCAGTTCATCGTCCCTCAACAGCAGTCGGGAATTCCTCCTCAGAATAGTACATGTCAAGCAGCTTCTGGCGCCTCACAAGCGGTCCGAACAGGAAGGTTTGAAGTCGTTTCTACCACTTTCACTCAAAACAACCAGCGCAGCACTGGACCCTCTAAAACAAATCCAGATAATCATCAAAATCCTCCCGTGTTCACTTCCTTCTCTCAATATGCCCAGAATTCACCAGGTTTCCCCCACATAACTTTTCCGACCCATTACTTCGAACAACTTGTATTTGCTCCAGCTGCTCCATGGCCTCAAATCCCTCCACTTCCACCAGTATCATGGGCACATAACTGATCACTGCCTCGGTCTGTGGTATGGAATTCAGAAGTTAACAGAAAATGGAAAGCTCAAGCGTCCTGGCAGTCCAACCAGCAAAGAGTAGCTAGACTAGGGGCTACCCATCCTTAAATTAAACTAAAATGTTAAAACAGTCTTTTAGTCAACCTTCGTAGATTCTAGTATTTTTCTCTTTCACCTAAGTCCTTCCTGGACATTTGTTGCTTTAGTCCATTTTGGACATAGTAGTTAAATGTCTAACTTTTATATAAGTCTTTTTTCTTTTTTCACTAGACTCAAGACATTATTTGCACACTTACATTACATATAATGAAATGGTTTTATTTTAAATGATCACTCGCATTGCTCAACAAATAATCTCTTGAAATAATTAAGATTTTAATTAATCGGTGCAAGAAGGTCAACTAATGCCCTCCCTATACACTTTCCTTACCTCACAAAGGCCTCCATCAAGCCATACACTATCCAAAACATGTCCCCACCATCACCTTGACAAAGTCAACGACGGCTGCAACATCAAGGAACAACAGAAGTGTTGGGTATGCATATTTTAACCCTCCTATTTTAGATTAGATTTGGTTGATACTATAACCTCCTGTCTATTTTAAGGACTTTAGGACCCTATGTAATGAAGCTTAGACTTCAATTTTTTAGCTAAGTCCATTTTATAGAATAGGTTAAAGTTAGGCTTGAAGACTGGCACAAGAATCATTGGATTTGAAGTTGCAGTTTCAAACCACACTTCAAAACCGCACATGCAACCGCATGTGGAATTCCTCTTTGAATCTGCTCCTTGAACAACTGCAGTACAACCACTTGGTGAACCGCACTCGTGAAATTCCAATATCTCAACTGCACTTTGCAACCTCCTAGTGAAATCGCATCTATCCAACCGCATGCACACCAGACCGCATCCAATGACTGAAGACTTGAAGTGAACCACTTTTTACCGTTGGATTCCATGTCAGCAATATCAAAAGTCAACCACTAAATCTGGTCACGTGATTCAATATCAGACAAGATCTGCAAGGATCTTGAAAAGGTGACAGATGTCCTAACCACCTTGATTGCAGCTGAGGTCTGATCAGCTTTACCTGCAACAACAGTTCCTAAGGACAAAAGTGGTTGCTGTGGACCAATGGGAAAGCATCAAGTACTGTCCTTGCAACAACTGTATCCAACGACTATATCTTGGATGCTTGGGTATAAATACCCCTAATCTTCACCATTTGAAGATTGCTTGAGAAATTGATTTGCTGTGAGTTCATAAGAAGCTGAAGCTCTGCCCAGAAATTCTAAGTCCTTTGAATCTTCATCTTCTACTTCAAGAACCATATATCCCAGCCCAGAAATCAAGCCTTAACACCATCAAGAATCATTGTGCTCTCCATCTCATAGATTTAAAGAGCCTTGATCTTGTTCTCACACACACACACCTCACTTGTTTAATCACATAGATTAATCATTTGAGATACACTGGTTATAGTCTAGGATTTGTTCTTCATAGAAAAGATTTTAGATCTGAGTATTACTCATTGTAGTTTGTAATCTCTCATATTCTCAATATAAAATCTCTCTTAGAAATCCATGACTAACCATCTTGGTAGTGGACGTAGATCGTTTATCGATTGAACCACTCCAAATATTGTGTTCTTACTTTTCTGCATTTATTTTCTTGTGCTTATTAATTATCTATCTTTTTCTCTGTTTGATCTTTATTGTAGTTATCCATTATTGTGAAATTGTGTTTGGAGTTAACATTGTCAAAACCTCACTTGTTTGTAAACTGCACTTACCAAAACCGCTCTATCAAAACCCCTTTACAAACCGCCTCTCCAAAATCGCTTTGTATCTCTATTTTTTCGCTGTGCATTTTACATCTCTACTTGCAGTTTATTATCAACTGCAAGCGGTTTTGTAAGCTTAGAGGTTTAGTTTTTAAAAGAGGGCAAAAAATTTGTAACAGCTATTCACCCCCCCTCTAGCTGTTTTTCACCCTTGTTGCCACCTTTGGGACCAACAAGTGGTATCAGAGCTTAACACATTTTAAAACCACTGTTTTTCAAGCTTAACAGCTTGTGTGCCGATTCGATATGACAAACTCAAAGACCATGACAACTGTTAACTATTCACACATTCCAGTTTTGGACGAAGACCACTTTGACATCTGGAAGTGCTGAATGCTTATCCATTTGGAAACTATTGATGAAATGCTGGTGGAGTGCGTGATCAATGGGCCGTTCATTTCCATGAAGGCCAACACTGATGCAACCACCAATGCAGAAACTCCAGAAGTCAAAAAGCCAAAAGACGAGTGGTCGGATGAAGAGAAGAGACTAGCTGCCTTAGACAACAAGGCAAGGAATATCATTTCTGGAACTCGTTTCAACCCTTCAAAAGGTGATGTATCTCAAAAACGTCAAAGCAGATGTGGGATGCCATAGAGAGCTACCTCGAAGGTGATGACGAATGCAAGGAGAATAAATTATATGCTGTTGAAAGATCCTACAACAACTTTAACAGAAAATCCAATGAAACCTTGCGTCAAACCTACGACCGCTATGTTGAGGTAGTTAATGCTTGTAAATCTCTTGGCAAAACTTTAACTGATAAGGAAATCAATATCACTTTCCTAGCTGCTCTAGGTTCTAGATGGATAAATAAAGCAACCTCTCTAGAAGACTCCAAAGTTTTGGGTAATTGGTCTTTAAGTAACTTGTATGCCAATCTTAGAGTCTATGAGCTTAAATTAAGTCACATTGAAGAGATTGAAGGAAAAACCAAATCGCTTTCCATGTCCGTAGTGGAATATGAGGAGAAACCAACCACATCTAATCAAACCGCAGATCCTTCCATATCAACCTCATCACTCATCGAGATGGATGATGATGATTTTGCCATGTTTGTGAAAAGATTTCAAAAATTCAGAAAATCCTCAAAACCTTTCACAAAAGTATTTTCAAAAGGCAAACCTCCAGCAACGTTTTCAAAGGTTGCAGATACAAAGAAAAAAGGTGATCTAGTTTGTTACAACTGTAGGAAACCTGGTCACTTTGCATCTGAGTGTCCACAACCCAAATATGAATACATGCAAAAGAAAACCACTCCTGCGAAATTTTCTCGTTGCAAGGGTATGGTTGCTGAAGAGGAAGAGAATTCTAAGGAATTAGCAACTTAGATTGAAACAAATTCTGATGATGGAAGTGACGATGAAACCGAAGAAGTTAATCTCTTCTTAGTTGCAGATGCTTCCGATGAGTCAGATACTGAGTCAATCGAGTCGCTAGATATGGAGGAAGATGAGGTTTCTACAAAACTTCCAAATTTTAAATTGGATGATAATATCAAACTTACTCCAAGCATTAAGATAGGAAACTGTTCGTATTCACGTCCTATTTTTTCTCCTACAAATGCTCCACCTTCAAAAGCAATTCTAAAGAAAAAGATTTTGAAAAAGGTGGTGGAAGAGGTTTCTCCCGTGGAACATGAAAGAATGTTCAAGGAAGCAGAAATGATGATCCATAAGTTCTCTAATGTTAAGAAAGCTTTAAGTTTAGCTCATGATGAAATTTCTCAGTACAAGACGGAGAAAACTGTGATGAGGTCTGAAATTTCAAATCTTAAGGACCAAATCAAAAGTATGACTCCTCTTGCTGATCAAAACCGCACCCTTGAAACTAAGGTTTCTGCACTTCAACTCCGGAATGATGACATGGTCACTCAAATCTACGATCTCCAAAAGATTATTGATGGGTGGCTCAAGTCAAAATCCACCATGGATCAAATTATAGATGCCCAAGTACCCAGTGGAATTAAAGAGGGTCTGGGATTTGGATCTGGTAAAGATGAGAAGTGTGCATCTTGCTGTGAAAAGGATGAGGAAATTTTGAAACTAATAAAGAAATTCCTAAGGGGAAGCATGCTAATTCTAAGGGTAAAGGACAACAAAATTTTAATTATGTCTACCCAAATTAACAATATGGGAAGAACTCTCAGATGAAAGCAAAGGATTCTGAGAGTATAGATTCAGAGGAAATGGCTTATGGAGTTGACCGCATCCCTGCTCCAACCGCTTCTGGTGGAACAGGTGGTGCTGGAAACTGCAAGGCTGACCACCCTTCTTCTTCGACCGCTCCTCCTGCCTTCAAAAGCAAGAAGAGCATTCCTAGAAAATACGCGGTCAAACCAAAGCCAGTTCCCTTTGTCAAGGCTGCAACCGCTCCTCCCAAACCGCATGCAACTCCTAAGAAAAGTAAGGAGTTAGTAAAACCTCATGATGCTTATAGCTTTTATAAATGCTCTGTGTGTGATGGTTTAGGTCACAAGGCTACAGAATGCCTTTTGCGGTTCACATCCAATGCCAGGAAGAGTAAACCTCCTTAGGTTGCTAACTTCAGGACCCAACGAATAAAGGGGGACCTCGTTCTTAATGTTTACATTTTAGGTCCTCTTCTTAATGGCTGGTCACTCCAAGGATAATGAATGGTATCTTGACAATGGCTGCTCAAGACATATGACTGGAGATAGATCATTACTTGAAGATGTCATTGAAGCAAGTGGTCCGTCTGTAACCTTTGGTGACAACAACAAAGGCAAGACCATTGGGTATGGTGTAATAAGGAGAGGAAACCTAACCATTGAGAAGGTTTCTCTTGTAGAAGGACTCAAGCACAACCTCCTTTCAATTTCTCAATTCTGCGACAAAGGAATGATTTGCAACTTCACGTCATCAAACTGCTTTATCAAAGATAGCATTTCCGGAGTCACCCTACTCACAGGGATTCGTAAGAGTAATATTTACATTATTGATCTAGATTCTACATACTAATCTCTATTTTGTAGCTAAAAATGTGAGCGAAAATAGTTGGCTATGGCACAAGAGGTTGAGCCACTTGAACTTCAAGTATCTTGCAAAGATTGGTAGGGAAAACCTCGTTTGTGGTTTACCCAAAGTGGCTGACCACCATCCTGAGAAATGCAGTGCGTGTCAACTTGGTAAGCAATCCACGTCATCTTTCACCAGCAAGACCGCTCCGTTTACTTCAAGATGCTTACAACTGCTTCACATAGATTTTTTTAGACCCGTAACCACTGCCAGCATTGGAGGAAGTAGATATACTTTAGTGGTGGTGGATGATTATTCAAGATATACTTGGGTTGAGATGATGATTTCTAAGTACGATTGCTATGACATCTTAACCGCACTCTTTAGACGGCTCCAAACTCAAAAGGAAGACGACATCGTTAGTTTTCGATCAGATAATGGAACAGATTTTAAGAACAACGGTATTGGTCAGTATTGTGATGACCATGGGATTGATCACAATTTCTCCGCAGCTGGTATTTCACAACAAAATGGGGTTGTGGAAAGGAAGAACAGGACGTTGATTGAGGCTGGAAAGACAATGATATCTGAAGCCAAGCTACCTCAGTATTTTTGGGCTGAAGCAATCAACACAGCATGCTTCACTCAGAACCGCTCCCTCATCAACAAAACCTATAACAAGACTCCATATGAGCTATGGAGAGGAAGAACCCCCAACATTGCATTCTTCAAGATCTTTGGCTGCAAATGCTTTATCCTCTACAATGGAAGAGAAAATAGAGGTAAATTCGGAGCTAAGGCTGATGAAGGTATTTTTGTTGGGTATGCTAAACATTCGAAAAGCTTTTCGTGTTTTTAATAAAACTAGTTTAAAGATAGTTGAGTCTGTCCATGTTACATTCGATGAGCATTCTCTCCTTGAGCCACATTTGGCTCCAAATGTTGCTGATGATTTTGCTGAGCATAATGAAACAGGTGAACCCTCTAGAACCACACCTGAACCTCAATCGCAAAATTCAGCACCCTCAACTAAAATTCCCTCAAACCACACCTTTGAAACCGCACCTGAAGTTTCCACTCCAGATGCAACTCCAAGGGAAGATGAAGTTGAGAATTCCCCCATCCAGCTTATTGAATCTCTTCATCAACTTACCTTCCATGACTTCGCTGAAGGATCTAACGATGTTTCAATTGAAAATCTTCAGCAAACCTCAGTCCAACCAGACTTACCCCCGGAGGTTCGTGAAGTCAGCAGTCACCCTCTCACTAATGTGATTGGTAATTTGTTTTCCGGTGTTCAAACAAGGAGATCAAACTATGATGAGCATACTTCGATGTTATCTCAAGTTGAACCCAAGAAGATTGATGAAGCACTCCAAGATTCCAGTTGGGTCATTGCTATGCAAGAAGAACTCAACCAGTTTGAAAGATGCAAGGTCTGGACATTGGTGCCTAGACCTCAGGATCAAGGAGTGATAGGAACTAAGTGGGTATTTAGGAATAAGATGGATGATAATGGAAGCATCACAAGGAATAAAGCAAGGTTGGTTGCACAAGGATATAGGCAAGAAGAAGGAATCAATTATGATGAAACCTTTGCTCCAGTTGCAAGATTGGAAGCTATCTGAATCTTCTTAGCCTACGCCTCTTTCAAGCGTTTCAAGTTATATCAAATGGACGTGAAGAGTACTTTCCTCAACGGTGAACTGCAAGAGACCGTGTATGTTGCCCAACCACCTGGATTTGAAGACTCCAAATTTCCCAATCATGTCTACAAACTCCAGAAGGCTTTGTATGGACTTAAGCAAGCTCCAAGGGCATGGTATGAGACTCTTTCTAAATTTT
Organism: Adenophora triphylla var. japonica; assembly: GCA_022495995.1. NCBI lineage: Eukaryota > Viridiplantae > Streptophyta > Magnoliopsida > Asterales > Campanulaceae > Adenophora > Adenophora triphylla. Next base: position 349,943 of record JAFEMH010002037.1, read on the forward strand.
TATTAGAAAAATGATTTAAATGCGGTAAAATCGATACAACTCTTTTTATTGCCAAATACAATGATCATACTTTACTTGTTCAAATATATGTTGATGATATCATTTTTGGTTCTACTAATGAGTTACTTTGTAAGCATTTCGAGAAGCTAATGAAAAGCAAGTTTGAGATGAGCATGATGGGATAATTAACATTCTTCCTCGGGCTTCAAATCAAGCAATGCGAAGAAGGTGTTTTTCTCAGCCAAGCCAAATACACCAAGGAGTTAATAAAGAAGTTTGGATTAGAAAATTCTAAAGTATATGATACTCCAATGGCCACCGGCAATAAGCTAGATAAAGATCTAAAAGGTAAGAAGGTTGATCAAACCCTATATCGAGGTATGATCGGCTCATTACTTTACTTAACTGCTAGTAGGCCCGATATCATGTTTAGTGTCTGTGTATGTGCACGCTATCAAGCAGATTCTAGAGAAGCACATTTAATTGCAGTTAAGCGTATAATCCTCTATTTATCTGGAACCACTAACCTTGGACTTTGGTATTCCAAAGATTCGAATTTTGATCTCGTAGGTTATTTAGATCCAGATTATGCAGCTTGTACAATTGACAGGGAAAGCACTAGTGGTACTTGTCATTTCCTCGGGAATAGACTAGTTGCTTGGGCCAGCAAGAAGCAAGCTTCAGTTTCAGTGTCAACCACAGAGGCTGAGTATATTGCTACTGGAAGTTGTTGCTGTCAAATCCTTTGGATGAAGCAGCAGTTGGTGGACTATGGAATTGAAGAAGGAAATTGCCCTATCATGTGTGACAACACTTCAACAATTTCAGTCTCCAACAACCCTGTCATGCATTCCAAAACCAAGCATATAGATATCAAGTATCATTTCCTCAAAGACCATGTGGAGAAGAAGATTATCCATTTAGAGTATGTGGGGACAGACAACCAGATTGCTGATATCCTCACCAAAGCTCTGGACTCCAAGAGGTTTTCCTTCCTCAGAAGAGAAATGGGTATGCTTGAACTTAAGTGATTCCATTCTTTTTATTTGCTAACTTGTGTGTTGAGTATAGGTTGAAATTCCTGTTGAGGATTCAAACCTCACCCTGTTGAAACCGCGTGTACCAAACCACATGCAGTCAACCGCTTGCAGCCAACCGCACAATTCCTAACCGCTTGCTGCAGCATTGACCGCTTGGATCTCAACCGCGTTTCAACTTGGAGTAACTTCTGTTTATTTCTTATATTTATTTATCTTAAAAAAAAACTGTTCAAATTCTTTTTATTTATTTTTCATTCCTTATTTTGACATAAGGGTTTATTTGCAAATGTTTTCCCACGAAATTTTAAAATTTAAATGCATTTAATGCAAAGGGAACATTGGCATTTAAAGCCATCATGTCAGCCGTCATAGATTTTGAGAAGAAGATGAAAGGGTGCAACAGAGGTAATGATTCATTTTATGGGAAAATCAAACTGTCCTTTCAACTGTGTCAAACCTGGATTTTACCTATAAATAGCAGATCAACCTACAATTTCAACTCTTCCTACTATGTCTCTCTGCAGGTACCTTCACTGACAGTTTCTACCAACTCTTCTTCTCTCTCTCTTCAAACCCTCATAAATTTTAAATTCTTTCATAACTTCAATGGCTCCAAAGAGACCCTTCTTTGTTATGGTATGATTTCTCAAACTTCATCTCTTTAAATTTTTGCAAATCATACTTACTTAAATCTGCCATTGATGAATGTTCTTAAGGTTCGAATGGGGTAAACTGATTTTTTTCTTGCTGTTGCTTCATTACTTACTCATTTTTGATGAAATTAGTTGGGTTTTGTTCGGATTCATGCCTAGATTAAGATTATATGTTTTATTTCATGATCAACACCTGTTTTGGGCACTGATTTTGAATTTTTCAATTCATGAGTTTTCGAAACCCACTTTCACATTTTTGCTGTTTCTTGTTGATTCTGAGCAAAGTATGAATTTTTAGTGTTATATTATTGATCTACTGCTCAATGTGATCATTTTGACATATTATTTGTTGATTTTGGTTAACTTTTGATGAATCTCTGTTCTTGGTGTTCTTCGTGTTCTTCATGCATTCATGAGACTGTTCATCTCCTTTTTCAGAAATTTCTTATGTTTTGGATTGTCTTGATTTTCAATCTTGTTTTTCATACTTAGAAAATTTTTGGAAATTTTGGATTTTGTTGCTTGTATCTGAACCGCTTTTCTCAACCGCATGCTATGCTTTTGAAACCGCGTATCAGCAACCGCATATCTTTAGTTTCAAAACCGCATGTGCTTTCTAGTCATAAACCGCATGTTTAAAACCTCTTGGTTATCTTTTGAAACCGCATGCTATGCTTTTGAAACCGCGTATCATCAACCGCATATCTTTAGTTTCAAAACCGCATGTGCTTTCTAGTCATAAATCACATGTTTAAAACTGCTTGGTTATCTTTTGAAACCGCATGCTAGAATTTACTTAAGTTTTACTAAGTATATAGGCTGGAAACCATAACCTTCCCCTCCAAAACACTTCTTGCATGTGTGGGATAACTTTGGATTACAATGCCACGTACTAAGTAAATATACTTCTGTATTTTCTCATTTGGTTCCCTGCCTTGTGTTCACAGCTTCCTTGGGGTTTGAAAAACTTCATTTTTCAAAACCGCACTATTGCCAACCGCATACGTGCCCAAACCGCTTGTAAACTGTGAATTTAAATAATGAATCTAACTTGAGTGTCTTCCTTGTAGGGTTCTCAATACTTTCTTCCAGGTTGGGAAATCAATGAACCTGAGCTGAAGCCAGATGCTCTTGGAAGAGAAATGATCAGGAAGATGGATGCTTCTGGAATTCTTCCATTGTTCAACAAGAAGTAGTCCTACACAATCCCTCTCTTTGTTGACCAATTCTATGCAACCGCAAAGCGTGGAGAAAGGAAGCTGTCTGATGGAAAGAAGATCAACTGCTTGATTGGAGCAGTTGAAGGTTTTAAAGTATCTATTGATTACCTGGATATCAGAAGCACCTACGAGTTCAATGTGTCCGTTGCTCCTACTGAAGTATCTCAAGAGGTTATGGATGCCACCTGCTCTACCTTTACTGGCGATCTTTCATCATTGACTGGGTACTACAAGAAGAAGCCCAGGAGAGCATTTGGAGAGATAATGAGCCATCTCTGCTACCTTGTAGGGAAATCTGTGTGTGGAAAAACCGGAAACCACAACAACTTCACCTCACAGCAATGGATGTACTGCTGTGCGGTTTTCAATGGAATCAAGCTCCATTGGCCAAGGATTCTGATGAGAGAGCTTGCTAATAGCATTGATATCTATCAGTCCAAGACCAAGGATGAAGCAATTAGGTGGAGACCCTTCTATAGACTGCTGACCGCCATCTTCACAAATTACCAACACTTGGAGGATCTGAGAACCTCTACTCCTGAGTTATCTGTTCACTGGGGAAATGAAGAATCCCTTGGGCTTAAAGCTTGTCACAACTTCAGATTTTCCTTTGGAAATGATGACTACAAGATTCTTTATGATGCTGACACCCATCAGCCCATGGAGAACTATGTGGAGATGACCCCTGCAACCGCAGTCAAGGGTCTGGGCAAGGCAATCAGAAAAGTTTCAAGGAAAAGGAAAGCAGCAGATGAACCGCTTCCCAAGCAGACCAGAACCGCACCAGTACAACCGCGTGCTGCAGCTGGTGCTGGTATAAGCAAGAAGGCAAAGAAAAGATGTCCCTTATTGATGAGGTTGATGAAGAAGAGGAAGATAGGAGCATTCCTCCCTTGGTTGCAAGAGCCAAGAAGGCCAAACAAACTCAAGTAGATTTGGCAAAGTTGTCTGATGAAGACCAGGACGCCTTCTACAAGGCTGAGATTGCTAGGATTGAGAAAGAGGCAGCTGAGAAAAGAGCTGCATATGGTAAATCCAAGGAAGCTGAAACCCAACCACCTCCCTTACAACCGCAACTAGCTACCCAACCGCCTCCAACACAAACACTTATCCAAACACCACCTCAATTTCCTATCCAATCTCACCACTCCTCACCAAACAACTCTCAACCGCCTTCCCCTTCTCAACCGCTCCGAGCTGCAACCGCTCAGGGGGAGATTCCTAAGGCTAAAAGGATCAAACAAATCGCAAGGAAGAAAACTCCTACCAAGGGGCCCAAGCGTTTTCTCCAACGTGTGACCCAACAACCTTCTCCATCTCCATCCCCATCTCCTTCTCCTTCACATTCACATTCACCTTCTCCTTCTCCTTCCAACTCTCACTCCCACTCACCTTCTGTTCAACACTCCTTAGGCCCTGCATTTTCCACATGGACCTTAAAACCATCTGTGGGCCAAGCCATCTCTATTTCCAACCAGAACAGAACCCCAACTCCTTCACCTCCTCATTCAAACCGCTCCAACTCTCCTCAACACTCTAACCGCTCTCAATCACCTCCTCATTCCAACCGCGTTCAAACACCACCTCTCTCTAACCGCACCCCTGCTGTTTCTATTTCTAACCGCAATAGAACCCCTACTCCTTCACCACATCAATCACCCATTCATTCCAGAACTCCTACTCCTCATAACTCACCTCTTCCACAGAAAACCCCTTCTCTTTACCTTCATGATTCTCACACCAGTTCCTCTTCTAACTCAAACCTAATTACCTCAAACATTCCAACTTCCAATATTCCACCTCCTCCAACCGCCCCTATTTCAACCGAACCTACTACCTTATCCCAAACACTTCCAATTCCTCCCTCAACCGCTTTACCATACACAATTCCAGCTACCCGCATATTCCAAACCCTTCTAACCCCACTGCCTCAAACTGCTCCTACCACTGAATCTCAACCGCCTCCCTCCTTTACCCATATTCCTTCCACTTCAACCGCTCCTCCTTCAGATTACTGCCAAATACTTTCTACCCTTCAACTTATCCAATCACAACTCATTGTTAACCAAAGCCATATGCTGAAACTTACTGAATCTAAGCTTGCCTTGGCTAACTCCAACTCCTCCCTTGAAGCCTCCAACCGCTCCTTACATGCTAAAGTGGACTCTCAAACCACTGAAATGGCCATCTTAAAATCCCAGTTGATTGATGCCATTAAGGGGGAGAGAAGTTCCATCAACCAAACCGCTGATGCTGTTAGCTGAAGCTTGCTTTCAAGGATTTAGACAAGATCTGGCAAATGGAGTCCTCAAAGCACTGGGTGATGCAGTTTTAAAAACTCAACTTCATGAGATGCTCACTCAGCTATCAGATGCTTTTCTTACTTCCTCCAACACTTCCCTTGATACCTTCATGAAAACCATTTCTGATACTCAACCGCAACAGCAATCTTCAACCTCAACTGCCCCTATCCAAACCGCCCTTGATGCCTTGGAATTCAAAATCCTCTCTGAGATAGACTCTCTCAAAGGAAGCATAAATGTCAACTTAAACATTGTGGGAGACAGTCTCAAGAATAAAATTAAAACTTTTGATGAAGAGATCAGTTTTAGGTTTGAGAACCTAAAGGCAGGTTTCAACTCCAAGCTGGAAAATTCAATCAATGAGTTGAAAACCTCCTTCAAAGTATCTGTTGATCTGGAACCTACGAAAGAAGCTATTTCAAACCAGACAGCAGCAATTCAGGGGGAGATTCATACATTCTACAACACTCTCAATTCCTCCATTGAACTGTATTCTGGTGAAATCAAGGAGAGTGTTGCTGCCAATACCAGAACTGTTGATGTAATCAATTCAAACGCAGCTCAATCTGTAACCGCACTCAGGGCTATAGAGACAACCCTTGGAAGATCAGCTGAAGAAGTCAGATACCTTGAGAAGAACCCTCCGTGGTGAAAGCTCTGCATTCAGACCCTCTGGACCGCAAGTGCCAAACCAAGAGGTCAATCAACCGCGCCATCAATCTTCTCATCGACCGCCTCAGCACCAACCGCGTCAGTACTAGGACCGCTCCTTCAATGTAATTTCCTTCCTTTTTGCTGAACTCTTTTTGATATGTTGGACCGCACTCCTTGTATTTTTTGTCCAACTTCTTTTGTTTGTAACCTTTGTATTTTGCTTTTCTACCTATGTAACATGTAACTGCACAGGTAGTAATGAAAAATGCATCATTGGTTCCAAAACTTTGTTCATATCAAACTGCTTGTTTGTAGAACAATGAAACCGCTTATGGTTTATAACCTCATTCAAATATTTTCTAACTTAAAATCATATTTTTGAAATAAAGGTTAAACATTCAGTTTAAACCGCACTTCAAACTTAAACTCATATTTTTCAAAGTGCACTGAATGCATTTCTATACTTTTTATATTGTAAGTTTTTCAATCTTTCAATAGTATAGAAATCTATAGTTTAAGCTAAGTGTGTGCATTGACTTGGGACATGAATTACCATGTTAATTCTTATGGACATGTTTTTACCAAGTACAATGTTTGCTTTTGCTATAGTAGATAATGGCATCAATCAAATAGGGGGAGATTGTTGGGTATGCATATTTTAACCCTCCTATTTTAGATTAGATTTGGTTGATACCATAACCTCCTGTCTATTTTAAGGACTTTAGGACCCTATGTAATGAAGCTTAGACTTCAATTTTTTAGCTAAGTCCATTTTATAGAATAGGTTAAAATTAGGCTTGAAGACTGACACAAGAATCATTGGATTTGAAGTTGCAGTTCCAAGCAGTTTCAAACCGCACTTCAAAACTGCACATGCAACCGCATGTGGAATTCCTCTTTGAATCTGCTCCTTGGACAACTGCAGTACAACCACTTGGTGAACCGCACTTGTGAAATTCCAATATCTCAACTGCACTTTGCAACCTCCTAGTGAAACCGCATCTATCCAACCGCATGCACACCAGACCGCATCCAATGATTGAAGACTTGAAGTGAACCACATTTTACCGTTGGATTCCACGTCAGCAATATCAAAAGTCAACCACTAAATCTGGTCACGTGATTCAATGTCAGACAATATCTGTAAGGATCTTGAAAAGGTTATAGATGTCCTAACCACCTTGATTGCAGCTGAGGTCTGATCAGCTTTACCTGCAACAACAGTTCCTAAGGACAAAAGTGGTTGTTGTGGACCAATGGGAAAGCATCAAGTACTGTCCTTGCAACAGTTGTGTCCAACGGCTATATCTTGGATGCTTGGGTATAAATACCCTTAATCTTCATCATTTGAAGATTGCTTGAGAAATTGATTTGCTGTGAGTTCATAAGAAGCTGAAGCTCTGCCCAGAAATTCCAAGTCCTTTGAATCTTCATCTTCTACTTCAAGAAACATATATCCCAGCCCAGAAATCAAGCCTTAACACCATCAAGAATCATTGTGCTCTTCATCTCATAGATTTAAAGAGCTTTGATCTTGTTCTCACACACACACCTCACTTGTTTAATCACATAGATTAATCATTTGAGATAGACTGGTTATAGTCTAGGATTTGTTCTTCATAGAAAAGATTTTAGATCTGAGTATTACTCATTGTACTTTGTAATCTCTCATATTCTCAATATAAAATCTCTCTTAGAAATCCAAGACTAACCATCTTGGTAGTGAACGTAGATCGTTTATCGATTGAACCACTCCAAATATTGTGTTCTTACTTTTCTGCATTTATTTTCTTGTGCTTATTAATTATCTATCTTTTTCTCTGTTTGATCTTTATTGTAGTTATCCATTATTGTGAAATTGTGTTTGGAGTTAACATTGTCAAAACCTCACTTGTTTGTAAACTGCACTTACCAAAACCGCTCTATCAAAATCGCTTTACAAATCGCCTCTCCAAAACCGCTTTGTATCTCTATTATTCCGCTGTACATTTTACATCTCTACTTGCAGTTTATTATCAACTGGAAGCGGTTTTGTAAGCTTAGAGGTTTAGTTTTTAAAAGAGGGCGAAAAATTTGTAACAACAATTCACCCCCCCTCTAGCTTTTTTTCACCCTTGTTGCCACCTTTGGGTCCAACAAGAAGTCACTCAGCATCGAAAGATTGACCCCATGTCGACAACAATCCAGGGGCTTGCCGTCGCCTTTGTGCGCATCAAGAAAGTTAAAACCGGGGCTTGCCTTCGCCCTCATGTGCTTCAAAAAAAAAAAAAAACCCCAAGCAGGAGCTTCAATAAAAAAGAGCAAAAAAAAAAAGAGAAAAGTTCAAGCAAGAACTTCAAAAAAAAAAAAGAGAGAGAAAAAGCCCAAGCAGGAGCTTAAAAAAAAGTTCAAGCAAGAACTTCAAAAAAATAAATAAAAAATGATGAGGATCCAGCACCGCCAATCAGAAGCTTGACAGATGGGCAAAATTAAAGCTCGAAGAATGGAGGTTGTCGATAACAATAGAGCGGTCAAAGCAAAGGCAGAAGCACATCATAAGCCCTTATGCTATATTCAAATTCTTTCTTCCCCGATGAAAGACGACGATCCAGAAGCAATGGAATCACGGAAGAAGCCGTAAAATAAAACAACTTGTCAAGGAATCATCTCAAGGCCCGTGCCTCATCATCCAACCTCCCTATCCGAGCCTTTTCACCAAAGGGACCACAAATATTCATACCCTTTCCCAAAGCTAAACACAGTTCAAGCCCGAACTACGGCGACCTGAGCTCCTTATATTAAGAGGAACGTAGGCAACCAGAAATGGTCCTGTCATAAACACATTCAAATTCCAGAAAATTCGGTCTCATCAATGGCCTCTCCTATACACAATCTTTCTTCACAATTCTCCAACTTTGACTCTTGGTATTAGTCGACTTTCTCCTCATGATTAATAAAAATGTTTGTTCATATCGAGATTAGGGGTTAAATAACCCGAACACTAATAAAGGGTTTTAAGCAATCTTGTGATCATTTTTGAATAAAACATGTTTTCAGATGTCTTGACAAGTCTTCTTTTTCTACATTATAGGAAAAATAGAGCTAAACACTGATTTTCTGTCAGCTGGGGCTTCCATACACTTTTACAAACCTTCCTACACTTATGCTCTCTCAAAAAAGTCAAACCCAAAGCGAGTCCTTTAGCGCCTTCATCAAATGAGGCCATCAAATAATACAAATCGGGGATTCGTCCCCACTTTTTGAAAATATGCCCCTGCATGTATACATTTCTAAATTTTATTTCTTTTACATTTACTTCCGGTTGACTAATAGACTAAAGAAAATAATAAAGTAAATATAGAAGGAAGGGTTGCCTCTTTTGCTATATGGCAATTCAATTTTCATTAGAGCTGCATTGGACTCTTTAAGGTGGGGATTTCGTTAAGTCATTTATTTAAAGTAGGGCTTCTCTGGTCGCGCCGGGTCCATGTTGGTTCTTCACTTTGCTACAAGATGGGTTGGGTCTTTGTTTAGACTCATTTCAGGATCAGTTTGCAATGCCTATCAGGTTGAAGCCTCACTAATTATGTCAGATTCACAATCATGAGACTGAGGCTTTACCAAGTCACTTCTTCAAAATCAGGACTTCGCCAACACATCTCTTCAGACCAAGGCTTCGCCAAGCAAAGGGATATTTGATTGCCATGTTGGTCATGGGCTTGTCAAGTGCAGTTCTTTGATGTCCAGGGTTGAGGACAAAATTTTAACCAGAACCAGGGATTCATCATAATTCTAAGGCTAATATTGGAATCCGAGTCCATAAAACTCCTTATGCCAATCAGAATGAGGTTTCGATGATCATTTTTGGAAGGTGCCAGGAATTTTGGTTTGACAAGTGCCCTCAACCCCGATGAGACTTTCACGGTAAAAGAGGAAGAGGATCCACATCCCTCTCTTGGCCAGACAGACTACCGCCGAATGACACCACCTTCCTCATATGGAACCTCCACCGGGTGTGATGATGTGCCACCAAAATTCGCGGGAAAATTCGATTTTGCGTTTCTTTGAAAATCAAATAAAACCGGAAAAAGACGGAGTCGCCACGCCATTTTTGTTTTAAGGGCCAAAACTTTGAAAAATGCCCGAGATTAGAGATTTGGGTTCGGAGGTCATGTTACACGCCGGGAAGGACGTTAGTGTGCACCCGGAATGCCTCGTAAAACGAGTCTTCCAAGCTGAAAATCATTTGTGTGTGTGTGTGTGTGTGTGTATTTTGGCCAAAATAAGTTGAAAATCAGAAAAGTAAAAATTGGAAATTCTTTATTAGACTTTGGAAAGATCCCATGATTTTTGGTGTGATTTTTGGGTTGAGTTTTGGTACTCAAAAGATTTTTGGAAGTTGGAAACCACTTCTGCCAGAATGAAAAAGGCAGTGGACACTTGATTTTGAAATAGATTTAAGGGCTTCAAAACTTCATAATCTGAGAAAACTCAGAGAATGAAAGTTGTTCCAGACACCTTAAATAAGATTTATGTGAAATAATTTTCCATTTTGGAGAAGATTTGAGGACCCAAAACCCTCTGGAAATCTCAGATATGAGATCTGGACTCCCAGAGAATGGTGATCTGACCTTCAAAAGAAAATTTGGAAAAGGGAGTTTTACTCACGAAAAAAATAAAGTAAAAATATGTCTGGAAATCTCTGGATGTTGGCTACAAAAAGTGTTTTGTAGTAAACACCGAATTCCAAGTTTATCTGTGTCCAAAAATTTAGACCATGGACTGGGGTCTTAGAAAATTGCTACTGGACAGCAACTTCTCAAGAAGGAAAACATGATTTTAAAGGGGGTTTGGCATCCATGATTGTCCCCATTTCCCTAGGTTTTGATTAGTGATCACTTGACATTTTAGTGGTGAATCAACTATATCAAACCATCCTTGGGGTACATTAGGACTAAGCACTTCATTTGCTTGGGAAGGGGAATTTTATCCTTTGAAAATGAGATTTGATGTATGAAAATGAGTTTTAGGGTTTTGAAAATGTGTTTTCTTTGCAAGAAAGTAAGAACACTTTGAAAATAATGTTGATCCTTATAGAAGATCATCCATGGAGATGAACTTCCATGGTGATCTTCTTGTATCTAAGACAAGAAGATGAATGAACTACATTTTGTAGCTTGAAAATGCATGCATGGATGAGAGATTTAGGGTAAGAAGAGGGAGGTTATACCTATCTTCTTTGTGTTTTGGAGTTTTTGGCTTGAGAGTAAGAATGTTTGAGGCTTGAATATGAGAGTGTTTGAGTGAGTGTGATTTTGGTTGAATAGTGGAGAAAAAGGTGACAATTCTATGGAATTCTCACTGTTTTCTCCCTATTTTCACCAAAGTGCAGTTGAGGAAATGTGTTCTTCTCCTTTATTTTTGAGACTGGAGGGCTCAATTTATAGCCCTCTGAAAATGCAAACATGTCCGCGCGGATGGGATCTTCAGCGTGCACTGTTCATTAAATGCTGCTTCAGGCTTTGGACACAAGGAATATTTTTCAAAAAAAAATCAAATTAACAGCCAGTTTTTGTTCCAGCCATTTCTATTTTTGGTTTTTCTTATTTCTTTTGATTTTTTGATTCCTTTCCTTGGTTTATCCTTAAATAACAATGCCCACTTTGCCCTTGCTTTGTTAGAAATATTAGGAATGTTAGGAATTGTTAGGAATGTTATAACTTTCGTTAATTTTCTAACGAAAATTCTAACAAGCTCAAATTGGAGCACTTACAGTAGCCCCTCGGCGACGGCGCTTTCGAAGGAAGCGGGGTCGTCGATAAGAGTAAGGCTCCATATTTGGCAGGATGATCAAGTGATCGAGTGGATGGACCTATTTAATAGGCTACCTACGTATCCTTAAGAGGAATCAAGCCGGCCGTAGTTCGGGTCTTTGACCTTGGAGATGATGGCGTTTTAGGTGCCTCGAACCTGATGAGCGAGTTCTGCAGTCGGTTGCTGGAGAGAAACTCTGCTGGGGATAAGAGATGACCATTTTGGTCGAATGGCTGAAATTGTATATCCGCTCTGATGGGGATAAGGAATGACCATTTTAGGTTTGATGACTATCCGCTCTGCTGGGGATAGGAATGACCATTTTGGTCGGATGGCTGAAATTGTATATCCGCTCTGCTGGGGATAAGGAATGACCATTTTAGGCTTGATGGCTATCCGCTCTGTTGGGGATAGGAATGACCATTTTCGGTCGGGTGGCTATCCGCTCTGCTGGGGATAGGAATGACCATTTTTGGTCGGATGGCTGAAATTGTATATCCGCTCTGCTGGGGATAGGAATGACCATTTTCGGTCGGATGGCTGAACCTAATGATAGGCTACCTACGTATCCTTAAGAGGAATCAAGCCAGTCGTAGTTCGGGTCTTTAACCCTGGAGATGATGGCGTTTTAGGTGCCTCGAACCTTGATGATGGCGTTTTAGGTGCCTCGGACCTTGATGATGGCGTTTTTAGGTGCCTCGAACCTTGAAGATGATGGCGTTTTAGGTGCCTCGATCCTTGATGATGATGGCTTTTTAGGTGCCTCGAACCTTGAAGATGGCATTTTAGGTGCCTCGAACCTTGATTTGAAATGGCCTTTCGGTGGACTTTGTCTGCTGCCGAAGGAGAGGGTGACCGTTTTGGTCGAGGGGCTGGACCTAATGATAGGCTACCTACGTATCCCTAGTGGGAATCAAGCCCTTTCGTAGTTCGAGATTTACTCGAGATTCCGTTGGCTTTTGGGACTCCGTTAACTTTGCTGGGGATTTTGTTAGCCTTTGCTGGGGAAAAATCGGACGTATTCGTCGGAGAAATCGGTCTTACGTTTTACTGTCGGGGAATGATTTTGATGAAAGATACGGGATCCCGTTATCTTTCTCGGGGAGATCGGACTTACGTTTTACTGCCGTTGATGATTTTGATGAAAGATACGGGATTCCGTTATCTTTCTCGGGAAAAATCGGACTTACGTTTGACTGCCGTTGATGATTTTGATGAAAGATACGGGATCTCGTTATCTTCCTCGGGGAGATCGGACTTACGTTTGACTGCCGTTGATGATTTTGATGAAAGATACGGGATCTCGTTATCTTCCTCGGGGAGATCGGACTTACGTTTGACTGCCGTTGATGATTTTGATGAAAGATACGGGATTCTGTTATCTTTCTTGGGAAGATCGGACATACGTTTGACTGCCGTTGAATGATTTTGATGAAAGATACGGGATTCCGTTATCTTTCTCGGGAAGATCGGTCTTACGTTTGACTGCCGGGGAAAGATTTTGATGAAAGATACGGGATCCCGTTATCTTCCTCGGGGAGATCGGTCTTACGTTTGACTGCCGAGGAATGATTTTGATGAAAGATACGGGATCTCGTTATCTTTCTCAGGGAGATCGGACTTACGTTTGACTGCCGTCGAATGATTTTGATGAAAGATACGGGATTCCGTTATCTTTCTCGAGAAGATCGGACTTACGTTTGACTGCCGTTGAATAAATTTGATGAAAGATACGGGATTCCGTTATCTTTCTCGAGAAGATCGGACTTACGTTTGACTGCCGTTGAATAAATTTGATGAAAGATACGGGATTCCGTTATCTTTCTCGAGAAGATCGGACTTACGTTTGACTGCCGTTTGATGATTTTGGTGAAAGGGGGTCGACTTTGGTTAACTTTGGTTAACTCTGTTAAGTCTAGGATCAAATTGCAGAGTTCTGGATTTTTAAAGGGCAAAAGGGTCATTTTGACCCATACAAACCCATCCGCGCGGATAGGGTTGAATTCCCAGGCTGTTTTAATGAGGGCCAACGCCCTTCTTCTTCCCCAAGCAGTTTTTCAGAAAATTACGAGGGAGAGAGAGAGAAATCGCCCAAGCCGCCATTGTTGTCCAAAAAGCTCCAAAATTCTTCCATTTTTCTTCAATTTTCGAGCAATGGAACACGGGGGAGGTGCTTTTCAAGGCCAAGGACGTGGCCCGGTCGCGGAGAGACGATTGGAGCTCGTTCGAATGAGGAGACATTACATTCTTTCGCGATCGATTGCGGAGGAGCATTACCCCGATGCGTGCCAACATTGGGCCACTGATCCGAGTCTCCGAACGGTATACTTCAAATCTTTTATTTTCTTTGTTGATTTCTTGCTTGAAATTGAATTTTGGGTGATTTTTCTTTTTTTTTTTTTCTAAAATTATGAGGAAAAATTTGTTCTTGGCTTTGAATCTTGATTTTGATGCTTTGCATGTTGTAATGAGTATATGGGTAACTCAAATGTGCATTTTGCTTGGAAAAAGAATTGGCATTTTCGCCATTTTTTTTTAAATTCGAAAATTATGTGGTTTAAAATTCGAGAATTGTGATTTGCAATGCATGCATTTTGTTTGAAAAGAATGGGCATTTTGCCAATATGAGATGATGATGATATGAATTTGATTTTTTTTAAAAAAAGGTGGGACGGATTTTTTATTTCCGTTGAATGAATGTATGATGATGGATGATATGCATGTATGCATTTTTTTTTTAAAAATGGGACGGAGTTTTTACTTCCGTTGGATGAATGGATGATATGCATGTATGCATTTTTTTTTTTAAAAAATGGGACGGAGTTTTTACTTCCGTTGACTCCTTGTTTGATTTTTTTTTTTTAATGTATGAATGTTGATTGGAATTTGCTGAAAACTGCTTCCTTTTGTGCGAGAAAAAATGGGGCTAGGTTTATTGCATGCCGTTATGCTGCCGAATTTTCTTCAAAACTTTTGTGATGAATGATGCATGTATATGCTTTCTTTTTTTTTTGTGCAAATGCAAATTTTTTGACATTTTCTTCTTTTTTTTTGTTTTATTGCAGGGTGGAAACAACTACGTGACGGAGCAGTTGAATAAGATGAAGACTCGAGGATCAGTGGAGTCTGTAGTTGACCTGTGGGACCGGCTTCCGAATGCGGGCCGAGGAGCTTTGGTGAGTCCGAGACAGATTGTCGTTGAGACCGGGCTTTGGGAGTTCATTGAGTGCTTGAGGGGGTTGGTTAAGTTCCCTAAGAGCAAGGTCTTGATGTTTACTTTGGCGCAGCATTGGTGGGATGCGACCCACACGTTTCACTTCTTCTGGGGCGAGGCTACGGTTACGCCTTCCGACTACGCTGCGATCACGGGTCTGTCCTTTAATGGACGCAGCATTGAGTGGCGGGACGGCTACAGCGACGCGGACCTGCAGGCTCTTCTGGGCTTTACTCCCATTCCCAAAAAGGGGATGGGGATGGAGTACGCCGTGGTTTATGGGAAGATTGTGGAGACCATCGGGAGCTACGAGGCTGGGGATGAGAGGATAGGCGCTGAGCAGATTGCTAGGGCCTTTTTATGGTTTGCTTTCTCGAGCACTCTCTTTGGACATGCCGAGGGGACGGCGGTGTTTGCTTTGCTGAGGAGTTTGGAGGATGTGGAGTTGGCTGGAGATGTCTCTTGGGGAGAGGCCGGGCTGGCAGAGCTTTACTTTGCTCTTGATAGATACAGCCGGAAGGCTGTGAGCTCCTTCTACTGCTTCGAGTTTGCTCTGGAGGTATAAGCTTTCTCTTTTTTGCTTTCCCTTTTTTCTTGAGCACACACTTTTCTTTTGCACTGGATTGATTTGATCTTTACCTTTCGCAGGTATGGGCATTGGAGTTCTTTCACGTCACGATGTGGCGACAGACGGCGGAGTACATCGGGGCATATCCAGCCATGCGTTCCTGGTCCAAGTTTGCCCGGGAGAAGAAGGGCTCCAGAGGGCTGTAAGTACCCAAATCTGGCTCATGCCTTTCGGTTAATTTTCCCGACAATTTCGGTAAGTTTTCCGGTAATTCCCCAGACCTTCCCAGCGTTCCGGAAACATTCCGGAACTGTTTTTAATTAAATAAAGGCTGAAGGGAATCCTTCCTAATTAAGAAACACGTTTTTTTAATTAGGAGGGAAGGTTCTAGAATAATGCCACCTTGCATGGTTCTAGAATGCTGAGTCACAATGGATAAGCCCGCACGGCTGCATTAGCTCGCTGCCTCATGCCGCACGACTTCATTAGCCTTATCCAGACTGCCTATAAATAGAGCCCTCCTCTACCCATTTCAAAAAACAACAAGAACAACAACAACAAAAACACACACACACTCCATAGCAATATAATCAAGACGTGAAGAACACCCTTGAAGGCTCAAGAAGGCGAAGAAGAAGCTCAAGAAGCCATCTCCCTCCTCCTTGAAGACCCAAGACGAACCTCTCCTCCTAGCTCCGTCCGAAGAAGCGAAGGAAACGATTGGTAACCTCGCACGCCCTAACCTTGCATTTTAATTGATATACTTGCTCATTGCATTCATATATCTTGCTTGGGACTTGGCATTTATTCATAAAGATCATTTCTTTATCACCCCCTTCCCCTTTGCATGCATTAAGACCTCATTTGTCATAAAAATGTAGTCTTTTTCATAAAGGTGCATCCTTTGCACCTAAAATCCCTATTTTCCAATAAAAATGTTATCTTTATGCATCATTTGCATATAAAGATCAAATCTTTTCCAATAAAAATGCATCCTTTGCATTCAAAAACCTTTTCTAATGCATCATTTGCATAAAAATCCTATCTTTACGCATCATTTGCAATAAAGATCCTTTCTTTAAATCAAAAAGCATCATTTGCTAAAACCAAAATGTCATCTTTTCATTAAAGAGTCATTTTCATCATGCATTTCCCCTTTCCCCCAACCTTGGAACGGACCGGTGTAAAAGTTCTCATCTTTGCATCGTTCCTTCCATTAAAGGTTCATGATTTCTTTAGGAAAAGGATAACCTTGAACCCTATATCTCCGATTATCGCTTAAGAATGAGTATGAAGCCTCTATACGAGCTCGACTGTCTTAAAGCGTAGGATTGATGGGCTAAGGACATTCCTTCCTAAAGAACCTCATCTTTGACCCCAAAAGAGAGTCATTCTCTCGATCACGCAAGTCCCGAGGGTCCCGAGGTTTAAAATGCGATGATCATAAGTCATAAGATGAGGACGGGATCATAATCCCAAATACATAAATTCCAAGAAATCCCGAGCGACAACCAACAAATGGTTTGTACGTCCGGAAGATAACTTGGGACATTCCCCCTTTTACTCTCAAACACATGCACACAAAGAAAGCACGCAAGCAAACACGATTAATGAAATCTCGGGAGACTTGCTCCGGCAAGGCACTTTGGGTGAACGCCAAACGTTCTTCTCAAGGGGTAACTTAACCTCCGAACCCATAAAACCTTTTTTTCAAAGTTTTGAGGTAATCAAAATGGCGTGGCGACTCCGTTTTTTTCAAATAACTCGGATGTCTTCAAACTCGCGTGAATTCCAATAAACAAAATTTGGGGCACACATTCACAGTTTGGCGACTCCGCTGGGGATCATCCCAAAGGAGAAAAGCTTTATTTTCAAAACAAAAGTCGATACTTGGTATATAGGTGGACCCCACTTAACCTTCCTGTATCGCTCCCTAACCCGGGGCTTGGGATAACCAGGTGGTTTAACAATCCCACGTACCAGTATCCCCTTTTCAAAAAAAATAAATAAATATAATTTTGAAAAAAATAGAAGAAAGCTTTTTCCTTTGAGCGGGTTAGACTCCCATCGCCGATTTCATTAATCGTGCTTGCTTTCTTTACCATGCATTGCATCATTTGCATCTTGGAATCTGTGCATACTTTGAACGGGAAACAACCCGAAAAATAGCAAAAGGAGTGGAACCTGGAAAATTGATCCATGCGGTCGTACGGCTCAATCCTCATTGGATTCGGCCGGGCGACCTCGGTGGCAATTCCACCGGGAAAAATCATGGTTAATACGGCGGTCCTAGCGGCTTGGGGCTACTCGGCTCCACGGCGGCCAGGGCTCCCGAGAAAATTTACGTGCTTACGTGTTGCATTTTCCCCGTCCCGAAAATCATTCCTTTAAAACACATTTATGAAAATCTCTGTTTTAACTCAAAAGGAACATTTTTAGGAGACCGCACACTACGCGCACTTTGATATATCACTGTACACTTTTGCACGCACGTCCTTCAAAGCCGAGGGTGGTTCCAGTGCGATCACGGACGGCCTTACGATGCTCCGGGCGCGCACGGAATCATCCCAACCTCCCATGGCGGCCGGTGTCGACCAATGCACGGTCAGGTGTCACACGTTTCAAAAAACCGTGACTTTTGGTTGGTTTTTGGTCTAGTCCGTGTCATATAGCCCAGTTGCATACCCACGTAAAGGTCAAGCCTTAGCTCATAACGGAAGCCAAGATTTTCGCTCAAGCGAAATTCTGCCGAAATTCCGACAAGGAATCGGTGGGATCTTGACTCCGACATTGACTATTGACCTTGACCCACACGGAATGCGTAAGAGTCAAAACCGAGTCTTTGCCAAAAAATAAAAAGATCTTTCGCTCAAGCGAAGCTCTGCCAAAATTCCGACAAGGAAAAATTGGCAAGATCTTGACCGGCATTGACTTCGATTCCGACTCACGCACTGCGTATGCAACGAAGTTCAATGTGACACTGTGTCATCCGGCTTTTGCCGCCCGACCCATGCCTATTATATTCTCGGACATTACCGAAAGTCAAAAAACCGTCATTCGCTCAAGCGAAACTCTGTCAAAGATCCGTCAAGGCAGAGAGACGAGACTTTCCCGGTATTGCCTTGACTATAATCCGCATCGCTCGTGCGTTGAAAGGTCCTATGACCCGCTAGACCCGATAGGAGCGTTCTTTACTCTCGGTCGGTGGGATCCGCGTGCCCTATAGGACCCTCGCCGAGCATCCACCTGGGAGGTCGAAATACGGGTGGAATACGAGGGGCTTATAGACGTAGTGACGGAACCCGGCGATCCGGGATCTAGAGTAGTTGTGAAAAAAAAAGAAGGGCAACATCCCTTTTCCAACAAAATAGATATTAATAAAAGACAATATTTTAAGTAAACTTGAAGATTCTAATTTGCATATTGCACGAGCCTTGACTAAACACCTACCCCGAGTCTAAACCTTTCCTATCCCTTTCCGCGACGAGAAAGAAGTGGGTGAGAATACCGGGTCGGCGACTTGTTAGCGCGAGAATCCTCGAACGGTTCGCGAGAATCCTCGGTTTTGTCGGCTTTTCGGTGTCAAAATGGCCAACATGGTAATCCACAACGGTAATGACCAAGCGGTTGGAGGGGCTATCCCGATTCAATCCAAGCCTCACATACGGTATGATGTATGTGATTGTGAAAGGCGCACAGAGTATGAGTATCAAGAATGGATCAATGAGGACGCTCCTTCAAGGAAGAAGAAGAAGAGAAAGTCCACACGGCGAAGCTTAAGGAAAGATACGAAGGCGGGGACAAGAGCGTAGGAACTTTGGGAGAGCCTTCGGGCAAGTTCGACTACTATGTCGGTTATGCCAAGGAACTGTCAAGGAACCCGTCACCCCAAGCACGATCCGGCTGATACCCCCATATATAGTGATCCTTTTGAAGCAGAAAATGCAGAATTTGTGGCCATCGTGAAGTTCAATAAGAAGCTGGCAGATCTAGAAGCAGAATACAGAAAGCCTATTGAATACGTAGCCAGTCAAGGAAGAATTAAGATCCCCTCCGAAGAAGACTTTATCAGCATCATTCAAGCCAACCCTCCTATTGGCTATACTGACAAGGTGGTGGTATCAAAGATTGGCAAGGAAAAGATGACCTATCAGCAGTGCGTCGACAAAATGAGACAGACACTTGATCAATGAGTCCGGTCGCTACGGAAGAGCTAGGCGAAAGATTGCAACAAGTTACTTTAGTTCCCCTCACCATCTTTCCACCGGATGCAGGCACTGTCAATGATTTCCGGCAAGCTTTTGATCAGTTCGAAGTCTCCAACTTTACGAAGAACGCGCGGCAAGACTGCTACTCCCGGGGCAACGGCAAGAAGGAGTGAGATCCCGGTCCAACCCTTGTCAAGTCCCCCTCGAGTCAATAAGTAGTGTAGGGTCCGAGTCGGTGTTGTCTATTCGGTCGAGTCGGGAATCTTCGAATTCCGATCCTCGGAGTCATCCGAAGGCCTCACGCTGAGGATTATGAAATGTAATCGATGTCATCTTTCCCCTTATCTTGAATGAAATGACAAATCTTTACGATTATCCTCTTATTGCCAACTTAACAAATGATAAATTAACTCAAAACTTAACAACAGTTAATAATGAATCATTTGAACAAGATGCAAACACACTAAACGAACAATACATTAAAGAAATCTTTAAGCGAGGTTTCGGAAAAAGAGGAAAACCGGGCCCAAGTGCCGAGGAGGTTTTGATAAGTGTGAACTTGGGTACTATTGAGGAACCTAAAGAGACACAGATTGGAAGCTTCTTCCGGGGGTTGAAAGGGACGGATTGATCGAAATTTGCTTTCCGGAGAATACGTCGACGTGTTTGCATGGTCATACAAAGATATGCAGGGGCTAGACAGGTTCGATAGTAGAACACATAATCCCTCTAGCACCGGATGCTAAGCCGGTAAAACGAGCGAGAAAGATTAAGCCGGAATGGTCTCTACGGGTCAAAGAAGAAATTGAGAAGCTCTGCGGGTAGGGTTCATCGAGTTATTGAATACCCGACATGGTTGTCAACATCGTGGCCGTAACCAAGGCCGATGGGAAGGTGCGGCTCTTTGTGTGGATTTCCGAGATCTGAACAAGGCCGGCCCAAAGACGACTACCCTCTGCCAAACATAGACATCCTGGTGGACTCCACTTTGCCAACTACGAAGTCAAATCCTTCGTTGATGGTTTTGCGAGCTACAACCGGATCAAGATGGCCGAGGAAGACCAAGAAAAGACGGCCTTCACCACACCGTGGGGACTCTTGTTATACGGTAATGCCATTCGGGCTCAAGAATGCCGGGGCTACTTACCAAAGGGCAGACGACCGCGCTTTTTCATGACATGATCCACAAGGAGATTGAGGTCTACGTAGATGACATGATAATCCACTCCAAAGGAGAAGGTGGGCAGACACTTTGTTGACCTACGAAAATTCTTTGAGAGGTTGAGACAACATTCCATGAGACTAAACCACACGCCAAATGCACCTTCGGAGTGACAAGGGGAAAAGTGCTTGGGTACATGGTCACGGAGCGAGGTATAGAAGTTGACCCCAGAAAGATCAAAGCCATCATGGATATGAGGCCACCTCAAACCAGGACGAAGTCAAGAGCTTCATGGGTAAATTGCGGTACATTAGCCGTTTCGTCAATCGGTTGACCACTATGTGCGAGCCCATCTTCAAGCTCATGAAGAAGAATGTGGACACGAGAATGGACCGAAGAATGCCAAGATGCCTTTGACCAGATCAAGGCATACTTAGTACATCCCCGTACTATGCCCCCACATAGACGAAGCCTCTTACGCTCTATCTCTTTATCCTGAGACACGGCGGTTGGGGCTATGCTTGCTCGGGAAAAGAAAGACTCTCGGGTAGAAAATGCCATTTACTTTGTCGGTAGGAAGCTACGGGGAGTGAGCTCAATTACTCGGCATGTGAAAAAGACTTGTGCGGGGGCGAGTGCAGGTAGTCGGCAAGTTGAAGCATTATATGCAAGCCCCACCTGTGAATTTGGTCTCGAAAATGGACCCCATCAAGTACATCTTTGACAAGCCTTCCCTCTCGATGCGTTTAGCGAAGTGGTCCTTCTTCTTGGCGAATACGACATCAACTATGTGACCGGAAAGGCCATCGGTCAAGCATTGTCGAGATCACTGGCGAATTTCCCGATAATGAAGACGAGAGGGCACGAACCCCAATTTCCGGATGAAGGGATCTTTGCGGTTGAGCACGAAAATAGATGGCAATTGTTCTTTGACGGAGCCGCTAACAAAAGAGGAAATGGTGTAGGAATGCTATTGGTCGATCCGAAAGATGAGCATACCCCCATAGCCCTCAAGTTGAACTTTCTGCCACGAACAATGTCACCGAGTATGAAGCTGCATTCTTTGGTTTGGAGGCTACGCCTTAGAAAGAAATGTCAAGGAGCTCGAAGTTTACGGAGACTCGGCCACGATCATCAACCAAGTCTCCAACAAGTGGAAAGGCTGTGGACCCTAATTTGCAACGGTATCATGCCCGTATGGAGGAGTTGGTGGACGGTTCGGAGAAGTGACTTTCCACTACTTGCCGAGGGAAAAGAACAGTTCGCGAGATGCCCTAGCTACTCTAGCCTCATTGGTAGAGATCCCAGGGAAAAGCCATAAAGCCCTTGAGTGGGTAGAAGAGAAGCCCCGACCTTACTATTGTGAAGTGGACACGGGACCCGAGCCTATAAAGGAACCTTGGTACAATCAGTTACCAATTCCTCAAAGACGGAGAGTCGGCTTTCGGAGACGAAGAAGGTAGACCGAAAGAAGGTATCGAGCCAAGAGCTTACAAGCCACGAAAAGGTTGGCTTCTCATTATGTCATTCTAGGAGGCAACCTATACAAGAAGCGGTATCAAGGACCACTCCTCTTATGTGTCACTCAAGAAAGAGCCGAGAGAGTTGATGACCGAAGTCCACAATGGTCCCTGCGGTCCTCACATGAATGCCGAGCCACGATGCAAGTGATCCTCGAGAATGGGTTACTCTTTGGATCTCCATGGAGACAGAGGCTGCGTTCGGCACGTCCGAACTGCGACAAATGCCGGCGGTTTGCCAACCTCAACCATCTCCCACCTCATGACACATGTCTTGCATGGCGACTCCTTGGCCGTTTGCAACTTGGGGCATTGACGTGATAGGGAAAATATCCCCGACCAGGGAGCAATGGGCACGAGTTCGTGTTGGTAGCCATCGACTACTTCACCAAGTGGGTAGAGGCCAAGTCCTACAAGGTCCTCACTTCCGAGAAAAGTGGCCCGGTTCATCAAAGAAAACATAATGTGCGAGATATGGGGTGCCCAGCGAGATCATTTCGATAATGGGTCACACTTCGAAGGAAGGCTGCGATAGGCTAGCGTCGGGAATTGAGTTACTCGCCACAAGTCGTCCCCGTACGGACCTCGGACCAATGGAGCCGTGGAAGGCTGCTAATAAGACACTCGAGCGGATCATCAGGAAGATGGCCATCCGTGGTCGTGATTGGCCCGAAAAGGCGCACCTAGCACTGCTGGGGCTCTGAACGTCTGTCGGAACGGCCACGGGAGAAACTCCTTTTGCCCTAACTTACGGGATGGAAGCGGTGTTACCGGTGGAGTTGGAAATCCCGTCATTAAGGGTCCTCCTGGAAAACTTGATGTCAATGAAGTGGAATGGTTGCGCGGCCGGCATGATGAGTTAGCCACCTTGACGAGAGAAGGCTAAAAGCCATGGAACACACCCGAGCCTACCGAGAGCGAATGGCGGGCGTTTGATAAAAGGTCAAGGCCGGAGACATCAAAGAGGGCGACTTAGTGCTTTGAAAGTAAAGCCCCCTACCGAGACAACCCCACAGGAAAATGGGAACCCGTCTGGATCGGCCCTTATGTGGTGCAAAAGATATTATCGGGAGGAGCCATGAAGCTTGCGGACTTGGATGGCAATCCCTTTGTCCACCCGGTCAACGGTGATAAACTCCGAAGATACTATGTCTAATAAAAAAAAAAAAAAAAAAAAAAAAAAAAAAAAAAATCTTAGTGCAAAAAGAGTAATGCCCGGCTAAATTTGAAAACCCCAAAAAAGGGCGGTCTAGGCAAAAGACGGGGTTGCACATAAAAAAAAAAAAAAAAAAAGAAAAATCTTAGTGCAAAAAGAGTAATGCCCGGCTAAATTTGAAAACCCCAAAAAGGGCGGTCTAGGCAAAAACAGTACACATAAAAAAAAAAATTGGTTCACGGAATGAACTACGTAGACTGAGCCCCTTAGCCTTTCTTGTAAAAGGGAACGTGGCGGCCATATATGGTTCGGTCTAAACAATAAAAAGGACGATTAAGTTTCCATGAAATATGTCACGATCAATAAAAAAAAAGAGACATTTGAATTTCCATGAAATGTGTCTTGATTAATTTTAAGATAATATGCCTTGTTCATTACAAGTTAAAAACTTCTTGATGAGTTCAAGCACGGTCTACCTCTTAACTCTGCTAACTTTGCTAAAAGATCTAAAATACAATAAAATGCCTAAATAAACTAATGTGTTTGCAAATGGCAATAAGAGGATCTTGAGAAAAGACTTGTCGATCGTCATTATTGAGTCTTCTTCGGTCTTCTTCCCTTTTCCTCGGCCTCGTCGAGTCTTCTTCCTTTTCTTCTCAATAATGTCGGTATCCCTCATCCCGACCTCTGGTATCCTCGCTGGAGCCTCTACCCAACCCCGTGTCAATGAGTGCTCTCTCTATCCGAGCACGAGTCCGCACCTCCTCCCTCGAGCCTCGGTCAGAAGGAGCGACCTCGGACAATCTCTTGTACCGAGCCTCCATATCTACGGACCAAATCACACGATTGGTTATGGCAGCTCGCCTTAGCCTCGGTCTCCTCGAGTCCTACTCGAGTCACGGATCGGCTCCCAATAAAGCTCGACGTCTATCCTCCAAGATAACTGAGTCGCTCCCATCTCCCTCTCGTACCCGGTCAAGTAGACGGTGGTCAAGATGGTGCTCTTCTGCTCTGAAGATAGCCACAGGTGGGAAAGCGGTATATGTCCAAGCCCTCGAGAAGAAGAGAAGGCTGGTGGATCTCTCATGTCCAATGACACCACCTCCATGGTCCGGATGTCCTCCCAATCACTCAAAGGCTCTGTAAAGCCCCAAAGCTGCCTGGATACTAAGCGGGGTATGTAGAAGGATGACCGGCGAGAATCACGGAACCCTCGCGGCATAAGACTCTGAAATATCCTCACAGTGCGCAATCTCCAATGTGGTATCCACCAACGGATGTCCGAAGTGGATAGCCTAGCCATCATCGGCTCCCGGCTACCACTGTTCCTGTTGCCTAGGCGCACCTCTCGAGAAATCACCCGAGGGCACTTGAGTCGGCAAAGCCCCGAGGCAAAGCCCGAGCCTCTCCTGCGGCCGCGAGTCAACATAGCGGACTCCGGACCTCATGAAACGGTCTCCCGAGCCATCCTATCGATCCCATGAAATGTCTCTCCCAAAATCGGCGGGACAATATCCTTCCCAGCCACTGCGGTCTACGACCATGTCCAAGAGGCCACTATGTGAGATCCCCACGGACTCGGCGGTGAACAAAACGAGAGAATACGCGAGAGAATGAAAGCATCCATAACTACCGCGGTCGCGGCCATATCTGGAGACCCAAACCTGCCGGGATATCGAAGGTCAATCCTATCCGGGGCTACCATCATCCTCTCGGCCTCTCCCAAAGGAATCTGCGAGAAAAGATGCAAGCTTTACCGTCACCGGCGCGTCTCCGATCAGCGGAATAGATATAGCCTCGGTCTCGGGACCCCAATCAAGGCTACTGAAGTCTTCGTGCGTTGGGACAATTTCGTTGTAAGAAAAGCGATAAACATGTCTCCGGACGTCCCGAGAATTTTCTTTGCGGCTCTCAACGAGGTCCCAATCGGGCGGGAGATCCCTCAAATGCCATAAAGACTTGATCTTGAAGGAAGAATCAAGCGAGTCCCTTGTGATTTTGGAAGTTATGTCTCGCCCAAGATTGAAGACCGGATAGAAAATGGTCTCGCTTCCCCCTTTGCAATCGACGGGCTTCTCCATCGCAAAGTGTTCAAAAGATGGTGCTTTTCGGTCCAAAATATGCTCTGGGAACAATTGGGACAAGTCTAGAGTGAAAATGAAATGAAATGGCCAAGCCTTGCTTTTATTCGAGAAAATAACCGGCTCGAGACGGGCGTAAGCCGCACGGCTTCATTTTCCCTCAAGGCCATGCCGCACGGCTACATTAGCCCTCTGCGAGAAAAAAATTCTGCGGCAACCAAAGATTGCTGCCCAAGGGAGTTTTCACCCCACTTTTTCAACCAAAACCTGTACAAAAACATATCCGAAGCCATTCAAGCATTTATATACCATTATAAATCATTTTGGCCCGGTTTATTGATTCCAAGCAAAAAAGTCGCCCCAAGGCTCAGATAATATGCAAATTGAGAAAGCATAAATTAGAAAAGTAATTAAAATGTAAATACAATGTTTTCGCCCCATCGGCGCCCAAATAAAGCAAAAAATAAACAAAGTGTGCATCAAAATTGTTCATTGTTTGTTTTTGTTCCAAATCTACTCTAGAGACCTCCTAGGCCTCCGATTCTTCTTCCTCCTCATCGCTACTCGGCTCATAAATGCTAGCCTCCCTCATCAAGTCCTCTGGTCGCTCACGTCGAGACAAATGGACATTATCGTGCCCGTACTCGGCCCAGTGCTCCCGAATGTCGGCGTTGGGTCCCCGCCCGAGGCACGGCCTTTGGAAGAAGTACTCAGAGGCCGATGAGGTAGGCAGCCTGTGCCCCAGACGTGCCGTCTCTTGCGCCCGAGGCTCCTGTGCATCCGGCTGCCGCCTTCGAAGCGCGAGCCGGCTTCCTCGAAGAGACCGGCACATGTCCTTCCGGCCCTATACACGACCGGCCCTATCGTAAGTGCGAGGCTGGAACTGAGAAAAAGAAGAAAAATCTCGGAAAATCTCGAGAAAATTGCAAAAGCGAGAAAATCGAAAGCTAAAAGGGAATAAGACCCTAAGAGTACACTTACGGTGCTATCGGGCGGCAAGGTGTCTTGGGGCTCCCTAGCATCGGGGACGGTATCCTCATCCTCCTCGGCACTCCATGGACCACGTAGGACAAATGCGCGGGGAGGGATCGGCGGGTCGATGAGGCTCATCCTCCCCATATCCACGAGTGACCGCCGGCTTCACTGGCTTACGTGGCGTCCTCGGGCGCTGCTCTACAAACACACGGCGTAGGGGTACCCGTGTCAAAATACTCCTCCGCAGCTATACCTCCACAGGTACCTCTCAATCTCATCCGCCGGCCGATCCACAGGCTGCGGCATCCGTCTTTGGAGGGTCGAAGGAGTAATGGCATCTAGTGGGGGAACATGACCATCTTTGCCTCGAGAAGCGGTCCCCAAGTAAATGACATCACATGTCGGCCAGTGAGCCACCTCCTCTCGCCTCGTCACCTCGATAGCATCTCCCAAAATCTCCTGATACCGCCCCGGGGTAGAAGTCCACTCCGTCGTGCCCATCCCCGTTGATGGTGGCCTCACCATTTTGTAATCGAAGGTAATCCGGGTCTTCCCCGTGAATTTATCTCTCGCATCTCCCTCCGGCGAACCATAGCGGGGAAGATGGTGACATCACTCTGCTTGGTTCTAAAGGGAAGAACCCGATCACCTCACAAAACCAGCCTGCATGTTCAAAACATCAAAAGGTCATTCTCTCTCTTATAAAAGTCTCAAGACAGGAAAAGAGAAAAGAAAGAAAGAAAGAAAAAAAAAGGGGGAGACTACCTCGAGGGCAAATGAGAAGCAGTCCATGGAAGCAGCCTTGTTCCGACTGTACATGTCCAATGAGAAGTACAACTCCGCCAATCCGGCCTCGCCCCAAGAGACCGTCCCTATCCCATCCACATCCTCCAGAGAGTCAAGGAGGCAAGTCATAGCTAGCGTCCCAGAATTGGCGAAGATAGTGACTGATAGCATCAACCATATGAATGCTCTAGCCGAGTGGCAGGGCAGTCCACATCATTAGCGAGAAAGTTCTCGCATGCAGTCTCGAACCGCCACCTCGACGTTCCGCGTCTCCATCCCGGCCCCTTGGGAATCGGCTCAAACCCTACCAAAGCCCTGGAACTCCTCGGGCTGTAATATGGTCTCTCCAAGTCACGGGCCTCCCGGTGAACCGTAGGCCGCAATAGCCGTGAAATCGGCAGGAGTCACTGTCGCTCTCCCCCACTGTGTGAAAGCTATGGATACCGTCCCACCGTAACTCGAAGGGCCTGGACCAAGCCCTTGCTCTTAGAGGTGATGTGAACACCCCTGCCGATGGCCTCTACAAATGCATCCAGGCCGGTAGCCCTCACCAGCTGCTTGGGATTTACCCCATTCTTCTCAAAATCCGGCATCCTCTGCCAAAGCTTAACTGCAATCTCCGATGGTCCTCTAGACTTGTTCTCCTGTAGACAAACACATAAAAAAGAAGCGTCAGTCCTTCATATCATTTCAAAAGCATGCATATATTCAAAAGTGCACATATTTTCAAAAGAAAAGCATTCACAAAAGTTTTTCTAGCATTATTTGCATCAAAAAAGCGCCTTTCATCACTTGAAACGCGTCATTGCTTTCCTAAAGCACAAAATCACAATTCTTCGCACATAAGCATTATTCTTTCAGAAATGGCATGCATGAATCATTTTCATCTTCCAAAATCATGTTTTCTCATTGAAAATCAGAATTTTGACCTAGTTCTAGCACAAGGCAAGAACTCCGTCTCATATTTTGAAAAATTCTTACTTCATTTTGCGAGAAAAAAGTGAGTCATTCTCATAATTTCATCAAACAAGTTGCACATTGCACATTCTTAGCCTCATAGGTTGTTCATGCATCTCAAAATCATTCAAAAAATCATTCAAAAATCCTAAAATTCGGGTCAAGCCCTAAATCATTCAAAAATCAAGCAAAATCATCGGATTTGAGCAAAATGAGAATGCTTACCCCAACCGATCGAGGGTTCGTTGATTTATGCTCCCTTCTCCCCGGGTAAAGCTCCGATGGAGGCGTAAGGAAGTCATACTTCCTCTCCGTCCGAACGAGCTCCTTTCTCCTCCTTCTCGCAGCCGCGGAGATGTTCCTTCTTGCTTGCCTCGGTATGGGATTGCCCTCCGGATCCATTCCAATCGATAGAAGCAAAAAGGGTTGAAGAAATTTCGAAATTCTCTCTCTCTTCTCTCTCTCTCGGCTGAAGTGGGCGGCAACAAGTGCCCAGTCCCCGTTCAAACCTGTTTTAAATAATCTGGAAAAAACAGGTCTCTAGCCGTACGGCTTCTTTTTCTCCATCTCATGCCGGGCGGCTTCATTCGCTACGAGCGAAATTACAATCCTGCCCCCTGGACCTTCCACTTGGGCATGCAATTTCCGTTATCTTTTAACCAAGATAACATCTTTTCAGAAAATATCCCTTATCTCTTTAGCAATCAAGCTTTATTCCCAGTCGCCTCCGTTAATTCCGTTATAACGGGATAACACTAGGTGACAACCTCCGAATTGTCAGAACTCTAAACTTGTGCTACCTCTATCCGCGAATAGTGACGTATGCCCAAGTCATTCCAACTTGTGCTACCTCTATCCGCGAATAGTGACGTATGCCCAAGTCATTCCAACTTGTGCTACCTCTATCCGCGAATAGTGGTGTATGCCCAAGTCATTCCAACTTGTGCTACCTCTATCCGCGAATAGTGATGTATGCCCAAGTCATTCCAACTTGTGCTACCACTATCCGCGAATAGTGACGTATGCCCAAGTCATTCCAACTTGTGCTACCACTATCCGCGAATAGTGACGTATGCCCAAGTCATTCCAACTTGTGCTACCACTATCCGCGAATAGTGACGTATGCCCAAGTCATTCCAACTTGTGCTACCTCTATCCGCGAATAGTGACGTATGCCCAAGTCATTCCAACTTGTGCTACCACTATCCGCGAATAGTGACGTATTCCCAAGTCATTCCAACTTGTGCTACCACTATCCGCGAATAGTGACGTATGCCCAAGTCATTCCAACTTGTGCTACCACTATCCGCGAATAGTGACGTATGCCCAAGTCATTCCAACTTGTGCTACCACTATCCGCGAATAGTGACGTATGCCCAAGTCATTCCAACTTGTGCTACCTCTATCCGCGAATAGTGACGTATGCCCAAGTCATTCCAACTTGTGCTACCACTATCCGCGAATAGTGACGTATGCCCAAGTCATTCCAACTTGTGCTACCACTATCCGCGAATAGTGACGTATGCCCAAGTCATTCCAACTTGTGCTACCTCTATCCGCGAATAGTGACGTATGCCCAAGTCATTCCAACTTGTGCTACCTCTATCCGCGAATAGTGACGTATGCCCAAGTCATTCCAACTTGTGCTACCTCTATCCGCGAATAGTGACGTATGCCCAAGTCATTTCAAATTGTGCTACCTCTATCCGCGAATAGTGACGTACGCTCAAGTTTCCCAACTTAAGTTACCTCTATCTCCGTCATAAAGAGATAGCGCCATAAGCTCTAGCTTCTTCGGGTGACGAGCCTCCGAATTGTCAAAATCTCAAGGATCCTAGACATCGTTCCTAACTATCTAGTGATGCTTGAACTACGATCAAGGCTTGATTCCTCCGGGATACGTAGGTAGCCTTTTATAAAAGGTCCAGCCATTCGACCACTTTGGTCACCCTGTTTCTTTGTCACTCCTCAGTGATAAAGCGCCCCCTCATAGAAGTTCGGATATCCGACCACTGGGTCACTCCTAGCATATCCCCAGTAGGATCAATTTGCTTGACCTCCTAGGTCATTTTCTCTTCTTTTTCCCCGAGAGACCAGTTCTCTTCTTCCTTCCCCGGCGGATCCTAATTCCGAACTACGGCCTGGCTTGATTCCTCCGGAATACGTAGGTAGCCTTCCAAAGGTTCAGCCACTCGACCGCCTTGGTCTCCCAATCCGTCTCAGCATTCGCCAGATCGTATCCTTTTCTATCGACAACCCCGCTCGCCTTGCAAGTGACGTTGTCGAGGGGCTTCTGTAAGTACCCAAATCTGGCTCATGCCTTCCGGTTAATTTTCCCGAGCAATTTCGGTAAGTTTTCCGGTAATTCCCAGAGACCTTCCCGGCGTTAGGAAACATTCCGGAACTGTTTTTAATTAAATAAAGGCTGAAGGGAATCCTTCCTAATTAAGAAACACGTTTTTTTAATTAGGAGGGAAGGTTCTAGAATAATGCCACCTTGCATGGTTCTAGAATGCTGAGTCACAATGGATAAGCCCGCACGGCTGCATTAGCTCGCTGCCTCATGCCGCACGGCTTCATTAGCCTTATCCAGACTGCCTATAAATAGAGCCCTCCTCTACCCATTTCAAAGAAACAAGAACAACAACAACAAAAACACACACACACTCCATAGCAATATAATCAAGACGTGAAGAACACCCTTGAAGGCTCAAGAAGGCGAAGAAGAAGCTCAAGAAGCCATCTCCCTCCTCCTTGAAGACCCAAGACGAACCTCTCCTCCTAGCTCCGTCCGAAGAAGCGAAGGAAACGATTGGTAACCTCGCACGCCCTAACCTTGCATTTTAATTGATATACTTGCTCATTGCATTCATATATCTTGCTTGGGACTTGGCATTTATTCATAAAGATCATTTCTTTATCACCCCCTTCCCCTTTGCATGCATTAAGACCTCATTTGTCATAAAAATGTAGTCTTTTTCATAAAGGTGCATCCTTTGCACCTAAAATCCCTATTTTCCAATAAAAATGTTATCTTTATGCATCATTTGCATATAAAGATCAAATCTTTTCCAATAAAAATGCATCCTTTGCATTCAAAAACCTTTTCTAATGCATCATTTGCATAAAAATCCTATCTTTACGCATCATTTGCAATAAAGATCCTTTCTTTAAATCAAAAAGCATCATTTGCTAAAACCAAAATGTCATCTTTTCATTAAAGAGTCATTTTTCATCATGCATTCCCCTTTCCCCCAACCTTGGAACGGACCGGTGTAAAAGTTCTCATCTTTGCATCGTTCCTTCCATTAAGGTTCATGATTTCTTTAGGAAAAGGATAACCTTGAACCCTATATCTCCGATTATCGCTTAAGAATGAGTATGAAGCCTCTATACGAGCTCGGCCGTCTTAAAGCGTAGGATTGATGGGCTAAGGACATTCCTTCCTAAAGAACCTCATCTTTGACCAAAGAGAGTCATTCTCTCGATCACGCAAGTCCCGAGGGTCCCGAGGTTTAAAATGCGATGATCATAAGTCATAAGATGAGGACGGGATCATAATCCCAAATACATAAATTCCAAGAAATCCCGAGCGACAACCAACAAATGGTTTGTACGTCCGGAAGATAACTTGGGACATTCCCCCTTTTACTCTCAAACACATGCACACAAAGAAAGCACGCAAGCAAACACGATTAATGAAATCTCGGGAGACTTGCTCCGGCAAGGCACTTTGGGTGAACGCCAAACGTTCTTCCCAAGGGGTAACTTAACCTCCGAACCCATAAAACCTTTTTTTCAAAGTTTTGAGGTAATCAAAATGGCGTGGCGACTCCGTTTTTTTCAAATAACTCGGATGTCTTCAAACTCGCGTGAATTCCAATAAACAAAATTTGGGGCACACATTCACAAGGGCACACGACCCTCAGGTACTCGGATTGCCTTCCTTTGACTAGGGCTGAGACGGATGAGGAGATGATATTCTATCCCTGGGATCGTTTCGAGGTGGCGCAGCTGAAGGGCGCTGAGATATGGACTGTGCAGCGGAGGATTCTGAGAGGTCTGACTTGCGACGTCTATTATCTGGGAGAGAGGGTGACGCGCCAGCATGGCTGTGAATGTGGTGCCCAAATTTTGTTGTTGGATTCACGCGAGTTTGAAGACATCCGAGTTATTTGAAAAACGGAGTCGCCACGCCATTTTGATTACCTCAAAACTTTGAAAAAAAGGTTTTACTTGGGTTCGGAGGTTAAGTTACCCCTTGGGAAGAACGTTTGGCGTTCACCCAAAGTGCCTTGCCGGAGCAAGTCTCCCAAGATTTCATTAATCGTGCTTGCTTGCGTGCTTTCTTGTGTGCATGTGTTTGAAAATAAGGGGGGAAATGTCCCAAGTTGTCTTCCGGACGTACAAACCATTTATTGGTTGTCGCTCGGGATTTCTTGGATTTTATGTATTCGGGATTATGATCCCGTCCTCATCTTATGACTTGTGATCATCGCATTTTAACCTCGGGACCCTCGGGACTTGCGTGATCGAGAGAATGACTCTCTTTTGGTCAAAGATGAGGTTCTTTAGAAAAGGAGAGTCCTTAGCCCATCAATCCTACGCTTTAAGACGGTCGAGCTCGTATAGAGGCTTCATACTCTTTCTTAAGCGATAATCGGAGATATAGGGTTCAAGGTATCCCTTTCTAAAGAAATATGGAACCTTTAATGGAAGAAACGATGTAAAGATATGATCTTTTACACCGGTCCGTTCCAAGGTTGGGGGAAAGGGGGAAATGCATGATGAAAAATGACACTTTAATGAAAAGATGACATTTTTGGGTTGCAAATGATGCACTTAGTTTAAAGAAATAATCTTTATTGCAAATGATGCATAAAGATTTGATTTTTATGCAAATGATGCATTTTTGTTGAAGAAATTGGCATTCATTATGCAAATGATGCATAAAGATTGCATTTTGAAAAGCATATGATGCTAGTTTATGGTAAAGACATGGTCTTTAAAGCAAATGATGCTTCGAACAAGGGGTTTTGAATGCAAAGGATGCATTTTTATTGAAAAGATTGGATTTTTATATGCAAATGATGCATAAAAATGACATTTTTATTTGAAAATGGGAGTTTTAGGTGCAAAGGATACACCTTTATGAAAAAGACTACATTTTTATGACAAATGAGGTCTTAATGCATGCAAAAAAGGAAAGGGGGGGTGATAAAGATGTGATCTTTAACTATGAATGCCAAGTCCCAAGCAAGATATATGAATGCAATGAGCAAGTATATCAATTAAAAGCAAGGTTAGGGCGTGCGAGGTTACCAATTGCTTCCTTTGCTTCTTTGGTCGGAGCTAGGAGGAGAGATTGGTCTTGGATCTTCAAGGAGGAGGGAGGGAGCTTCTTGGCCTTCTTCTTCACCTTCTTGAGCCTTCACCAATATTCTTCACGTCTTGGGAGTGACTGAGTTTATTGCTTATGGATTGTGTGTATTGTTGTTGTTTTTGAAATGGGTAGAGGAGGGCTCTATTTATAGGCAGTCTGGATAAGGCTAATGAAGCCGTGCGGCCAGAGACCTTGGGCTAATGCAGCCGTGCGGGCTTATCCACAATGACTCGGCATTCTAGAACCATGCAAGGTGGCATTATTCTAGAACCTTCTTCCTAATTAAGAAAAACGTGTTTCTTAATTAGGAAGGCTCCCTTCAACCCTTAATTTAATTTGGGACTGTTCCAGAACATTTCCGGAACACTAGGAAGGTCCGGGGAATTACCGGGAAACTTACCGAAATTGCCGGGAAATTTAACCGGAAGGCATGAGCCAGATTTGGGTACTTACAATGGCGTGAATTCGCCTTTGATGACACCGATGGAGCCTCCGCCGATATGATGCACTGAGAGATAGATCTGCGACTGGGATGATTACTGAGCCGGGCCAAAGACTTCTCGGCATTTGTGGCGGTTGAGCCATATCCAGTATTTGTCTTGAGGAGGCCGAGGACACCCCGGGTTCTGGATAGAGAGGGGTTAGGGGTCCGCGGTACCCTCGGACGGATTTTTCGTATGTCCAGGATAGGGTCCGATTGAGGGTGCAGATCCCTCAGCCTGAGCGGCTTCCACGAGCTTTCCGGCCTCGTTCGGGTATGAAGGTATGGCTTTTCCTTTCCACCTCTTTTCTTGCTTCTGTCTTTTCTTTTCTTTCCTGTCATCATTTTTTTTGCTTCAAGCGTTTCGACGCTTTGCTTTTGTGCGGTTTTCGGAGGTGGTCGTGGAGAGGCGACGAAGCGGGTGATCGGGGCTAAGAGATTTATCGGGAGGATGGTTGCTTGCGGGGCTCCTCGAGCAGAAGCGAGGCGACCACGGCCGGCGCTCGGGCGGGAGGCTTCCCTATTCCTTCGAGAGACTTCTTCCGAGACTCCTCTTTCTCCTCTCCTTGATCCTCGCGCGGTACTACCTTCGGACCACGTCATTCTCGGAGATCCTTACGGGCGGGGACACGTCCGGGGCAAGATGGTGGATCTTCTTCGCACGTCCGTGGAGTCTCGACGCCTTCACTCTTCGGATATGATTTCTTCACGATCTTGGCTTGCCCTATCGTAGCGTGCCGGTTGGTCCCGACGAGCCTTCTTCCTGTGGGGACGAGGACGATGATTCCGAGCCTCGAGATTCTCATGGCTACGAGGAGGCGGGCCCGAGCCGCAAGAGGGACCTGGGAAGGGCCCGGCCACCGAGGATTCGGCGACGATCCTTCGAGGTGATTTTTTGAGATTGATTTTACGAGATTGTATTTAGACAGAATACAGATTTATTTTTATGCACATTTTTTTGCTCTTTTCTTCTTTTCTCTTTTTTTTTGGGATGTATTAATTCAGGATTATTGTTATTTATTATTTTTTTGTTTTTTTTTTTGAATGCAATGCTGTATGAATGCAATGTTGCATGGGCCTAGGTTTTTTTGGCAAGGGTGTTAGTGTTTGGTATATGGACTGGTTTGGGGAGGTTTTTGCACTTTTCATGTTCGGGACCTTGTTCATGGTCTATTCTTTTGGGATCTGTCATCGGTCTCTGCTGGATGTAGTCGTTCATTGTCAGCAGGCGAGGAGATGTTGTACCTTTAACCTTGGGGAGACTTTCCATGCTCTCGATAGGTCAGCTCAGGGAGACGGTATATGCGCGAGCAACCCGTTTCTCTTGACCATGTGGGTGATGGAGCGTTTGGGGGTTCTTCGGGAAACTTGATATGATCGAAGCCTTGGACATTCGCCGGGAGGGGGTTGCTTTGTAGATTTTGATGATCGGGGCTCATGGGAGCGTTGGATGGTGGCCGCCGGGCAGAGAGATATCGAGATGGTCGGTGCCTTGTTGGCGGGTGGAGACTCGCGAGTACTTCGGGACGGGTCTCATGTGGTCATGCTTCTGGGCTTTCTCGGTCCGGCTTCTATATTCCGTCCTTGGTTACGAGACAGGAGTTCGGTTTAGAGCGGGTTCCTTTGGAGGACTTTGATGAGATAGCCACCGGGGTAGTGGCTCCTGTTTCTATGGATGATCCTTCGGTGTTTTCCTTTCTTTCCCGAGCATGGAGGTATGACGTCTTTCCTCCTCGGGTTATCCTCGGGCGTCAGAGACCGGTGCTTCTTGACCACTTGGTACACTGGATTGGTACGAGAGGCATTTTGGAGAGACTCGAGATGGCTATTTTGAGGCGACGTGAGGCCATTGTAGGTGTGGAGGACACGACGGTTTCGAGAGGAGGAGGGCCGAGGCGAGGGCCAACCCTCATGACAGAGCGGAGACGGCTGTGGCCGAGCTATGAGGCTTATGTCAAGAGGCGAGGAGAGGAGGACTCCTATGCTATCGGCCGGCTACGAGGAGATGAGAGATGACGCTAGGGATACGAGGCCACGACGGAGGGCGGCTTGATAGACCCCGGCCTGTTCTGTGCCGAGCTTGGTAGGAGGAAGGCAGAGCATTTTTCTGTTCGGAAGAAAAAGACTCGAAGGGGAAGAAGAGGGGAGAAGCCGGTTCGAGTGGCATGGAGTGACTCACGAGGTTTCCAGTATCCCTTTCTTGTGCATGGCGAGACACATTAGTTTGATTATGTATCTTAATTTCTTTTAGCGAGGTTGCCGGTTGTAGGAAGCGAATCGGGCTTAGACTCATCAAAAAGTTTTTAACTTGTGATGAATATTTGAATTGCTTCAGAGTTTTCGAGACGCTTTTTCCATGGTCTCCATCGGTTGTATTGATGTCAAATATTCATCTGAGATTAAAACTTTTGATGAGTCTAAGCCCGGTGTTCCCTACAACTGGCAACCTGCCTAA